>VYZM01020993.1:656141-712486 GCA_013398915.1 Dromas ardeola
TTCCCGCCCTCGCCTCGCGCCGGCCCGCGCGCCCTTCCCGCCCGGAGGGGCCGAGAGACCCCTGTCACGGGGGGCCGGGGGCGCAGGCCCCTTTTGACAGGGCAGGTGCAAAATCGGTTAGGATACGGTAAAGATAAGAGCGTGCCCTTAATTTAAACCACGGGTCTCGTAACGGCCCATGAAACGTTTTTAAATTAGTATGAAAAATGCACCCTTTCGGACGCTTTGTTTCAAACCCAGCTAATGGGCAAGGATAACGTGGTGTCATACAGTCATTTTGGAAATCATCAAAAAAAATTCTCACCAGCCAATTTGCCCTTTTCCGTTGGCTGTTAGGAATGAAGTCGCTGTGATTATCAGCGCTGGGCTTCCGAATTACTTCACCGAAATCTTGTTTGCACGTCGGGGTGGAAGACATGCAGGGGTAGGACTTTTTCAGGCCAAGCTGTCATTAATATGCCATCTTGTTTTATGTGCAGTGTTTGTGCAAGCCGTTCGGTACCCTGAAAGGGCGACCGTGAGCACAAGGACGTTCCCATTCCCTAAAAGCCTGTACCCGCCTCGGTGGGTGGACTGTCTTCTCCTTACGGAGAAGGAAGGCTCAGTACCCACCGGAGAGCCTCTCAAGCATCCACAGCCCACGGTATCTCAGGGCAGGAGTCTGAGTATGTTGAGGTGGGGGAACACCAGGCATCTAGGTAAGGTCAGAGATGCAAAAATACAGACCCGTGTGCCTTTGGTGTCCTTCTCCCACTCAGCAATGGGACAGCACAGTGGTTCTCCACCTTATGGAGGGTTTTTTCCCAAGAACACAGTGTATTATCAGCCTTATTGCAGCGCGTGCCCAAATTTTCACAGGCAAAACTGTGGTTTTGTATTCACAGAGGCATAGTTTTTAATGAAAATGACTGTTGACTGAAAAAAAAAAAAAAAAAAAGGAGGTCGAGGTGAAGCTTCTTTGAAGATCCAGTTATAAAAGCTTTCTCAGATTGTTTCTGCCAGGAAGTGCTACCATGTGAACTAGAAAGATTCCAGCAAGCCTGCATTCTTTTCATCATGTACAGTTTTAGTGTCTTTCAATAATCCAGGCAAATACATTTTCATCTAAGGACATTTTTCCTTCACCATTATGAAAATGTGAAAATAAATAACAGTTTGTTTGCCAAATCCTTGGCAAGATCCCATTTGCAGTCATTTCTACCTTTGTCTTTCTAGCAATCTTTTTTTCTCTACATTGGAAATCACTAAGGTGGACATAAACAACATCAAGAAATTCCAAAAGAGGGATTATTTTCAACTATAGTTTGTCAACTTTGAAGTCGGCCAACTTTGGTTTTCACCCTCCTCACTGCAGAGAGCCAGGCACTGTTTCCAAAGACGCGTGGAGCTTTTACGATGAAAAATATATGATTACGATGACGCTGTAAACTGTCCTTCCAATAAAAACAACCATATAAGAACGGCATAAAGCAAGCATACTTTGGTTAGCCTCCACAAACAAACCTCCCTGACGTTTTCCTTGTGATGTGTGTAGCTAGTTAACATTCATAATTATTTACGTGTAGATCCATTTCCTTATGCACAAATTTGTTCATCAAGTCTTTGTCTACCACTCTCAAGTAGTCAAAGGTATGTCTAAAAGCAGAAAATAGTTATTCCTCTGATTTCTCATGTTTGTTTTCCTCATTTTTGAGAAGCGACATCGCATACCAGAGAGTTATTTTTAGAAGCTGGAAAATGATAAATAGTGTAAACAATTTCTGATACCCAGAATGTATTTGGTACCAGGTCAACTGAGCCTGATGCTCTGTTCCTGCCTAGTGGTGCCCAAACCAGTTATTAGTTCATTACCCCAAGAATAAATTACTGTTTTAATATTAAAACCAAGGGCTGGGGGTTGTTTCTGCAAGAAGACAACAACTTTCATCCTGACATTTTTGTACCATACAAAAGAAATCAGCTTTCCCAATTCACTTCTGCTGCTGCTGCGGCAATCAATTGACTTGGATCTGGGGGAGCCGTGGACTAAAGAGTAGCCAGAGACAAGTATTTGCAAAGATAAAATTATTATTATAAGAAAAAGAAAAAACATACAGGCCTCTCAAGACTCTTGGCAAGGGGAAGGATGAGGATAGAAATGAGTATGGAGGGAGTCAATGGCTCCAGAGATTGCACCTCGTTGTCTTCTTTTGAAAGAAGCTCCACCCCTGGGCCAAATTCTGCCACGCTAAATTTTGGGACCCTTTCTTCTCTAAGACAATAGCTTGTGTGCCACTGAAACCCATAGCTTATCCTCAGAGAGCCCGCTCCACGCAGGGATACCTCTGGCATCAGTGTGAGGTTCCTTCATGTTGACCCCGGCACAGCAACGCACTAGATGGAGCAGAGAGAGTGATGTGCCCAATTAATTTCCAACGATGCCAGCAGGCTTTAAAGCTGGTGAGTCGGTGTCTCATAGTCTGAAATGTTACACTACAAGAGGTTATTTGTTGGCTTGATCTACCCATCATTTCTATTCTGATGGATCCGTTTGATTTTTACCCAGGCTGATGTATATTATTTCCAATGTGGATGCCATCATAGCAGGAACATGGACATGTTTTCTCACGCTTGTACTCACATTACACTGTCATAGCACACTGACACGCTCAGAAGAGCGTTTTCAGTGCAATAACACTTACTTCATAGGGAGAGTTAAAAGCGTTACAGCTGGTGTATGTGTAGAACAAGCCTTGAAGACGTGAAATGGAAAAGGGCGCGCTGGAAACAGCTAGCCTCTTCAGAGAGCAGTTAAAACAGTGCTGTGGAAATATCAATTTGGCCCGTTTAGGCAAAAAAAAAAAAGTTATTTGGCTTTCAGCAGTGAAATCAGCATGTGTGTATGTCTGACACACATGTTGCCCAAGTTATATCAATACAGCGATGCTTGTAGGGATCTATCTGCCTTTTTTTCTGCTAAAAATGGGAATACAGTTCACTCGTCTATGCCAAAGGTACACCTTATACCTGTGTCCTACTTGTTATTGGTAAAAAATAAACTGTTACTTTAATCAGGTAGTTGTTATCGGCACAGTAACTGTCTGTGTTCCAAGCTGGAAAACTGTTGCAAATGCCTAAATTATCCTGTTTGATTTTCTGAAAGGTACTGGTGATTTTCTGATACTTTAATGAAGCTCTAAATGGGAGAAATTAGAGAAGTCATGACTCAGCTTACAGACAGATAGGTGAAATTGCCACACATTTTTCCCAATTAACATGAGTTCAGAAGAAAAAACTAAAATGCTGCACAAACTGCTGCCAGGAACAGTCTGAAGAGTCTGATTAATTGGTATTGTCTAGACCCTGCCTGGGAGACGCTAACGGAAACTCCACAATGACAAATTTGTTTTCCCTATAAGAATAATAGTCCCAAAACATTGAACTATTTCCTGAACGTGCTGATATTGAAAGGTCTTTGTAAAGATAATCTCTGGGGTTGTAAAATCCAGTCACTGGGAAAGGACTCTGAGAGCCGGGGTGATGAAGCCGTTCCTCCGTCCCCGAGGACAGGGGACAATCGGAGTCAGGCTGGCACAGACCAGGTAGCTGCTGCTGCTGGATGATGAGGAGAGGGCACAGAAAGGCACAACCTCCGGGGATTCCGTTTCCTCCCATGGATTTTCCACGTCCCATAAAATTTGAAGGCGTCACGTACCAAAAATTTTTACAAGATGGCAAACTTGCTGAGGTGGGTTTGATGCTGGAAATCAAGAAGCTGCTCTTTGTGCCGTTCTGCTGTTTGACAAGTGATACAGGAACAGACGCGTGAATTTCCCTGCTCCTTTTTAATGGCGCATTAACATCAAAGTCTAGCTTTACATATTTAAATGATTACAAATTAGTGGATATTTGTTTTGCACAGTCTGGCCCTGCTCGTTGCATTCACTATCGTTATTAAAATGGAAATGCTCTTAATCTGCAATAAAGAAAAAAATGGATGGCAAATTCTCAGTGTATTAGAGAATGCATTTTAACCAATAAATAATTATCTCAGAATAAATAATGCCCTTGGAAACACGAACTGCTCTCATTCACCTCACTGACCAATACACCTGTTCAGAGGGCAAAAAGGAGTCTGAGACATTTAAAAAGAGTCAAAGATTAATCTGCCTTACTTAAAGCTACATAATTCTCCTGAATTTTCTTTTTTACATTTTGGTCATCATAGAATAGGGCCTACATGAAAGCCCTGGGACAGAAATTCCACCCAGCTGTGGGAGAAACCTATAGATCCCCCTGGGAATTTTCAGACAATCTTTACTGATCCCAGTTCTATATGCAATGTTTGTTTATTTACTCTTTGGATTCAATTATTCTCCTTATATCTGGGCTCGCAATTAGGCAAGATAAGACAAAATAGCTAGATAAGCCCTCAGATAAGCCACGCACATTTTGGATGCTGTATAAACAAGAATAAAAGATCCTTGTCAGAGCATCCAATTCTGAGGTCCTAATTCCAGATTAATGACTTAGCAAAGCTGTCTATTAATATCAGGCAAAGGCAGAGAGAGTAAAGAAGGAGCAGGAACTTCAGTTTTCAATCGTTCAACATTTGGATGCAGCACAGATACTGCTGAAGTTAATACAGTGAGTTTCTTAGCCTAAAATATGTTTTGAGCTGGGACTGGAGTTGTAGGCCATGTGCCTGTACTATAATAAGATAAACCAACCACGATCAACTTGATTTGCGTGCCTGGAGGCACAGTTTGTCAGAAACCCCTGCCATTTGCTATGCTACTTCTCCAACAAGGCAATCTACGGTCTGAGAACATAGGAAATTAGAGACAAACGAGGACTGGGTACTACGGTCCTGTTTGGGTCACCAGCAAAAGATCCCTTTGACTTTCATGGTGCAGAATTGGATCCAAAGCACATGCCGAGTTATGATCGTTACTGGGTTAGCATCAAAAAGCCAAAAACATGATGCTAAATTATATAGAGAACATTTATGTGAGCAGCTCTACCTTCTCCTCTGGAAAGGTGACCACCTACCCATTGGGGGCATTGAGGGACACTGCTCACCAGTGATTTCTTCTTCTGGCACAGGTGTTTGCAAAGCACAGACCCACCCCCACCCCTCACTCCATCAGAAATATATGCAATTCTAAGTCAGAGACCAGTCTTCAGTTAGAGTTTTGAGTTAAGTTAGAAAAAGGGAAATCGTCCCACACAGAGACCCCCCCGTACACCAATACTTTGGGGTCTCCACTACCAGCTCATACAGGCTCCTGATGACTACAGGATTTGGACGTGCTACTGTGGAAAATGCCTCAAAGGAGGCTGCCAAGACCTTGGCTTAAATGGGAAGGGTTATTGGGAAGCCATCCTTCATACAGGGTACTTTATGTTGCATTTTGCTGTCTGGGTATTTGGGAAAGGGTTGGGTTGGTGTGATGGGAGATAAGAGTTGCTATGTAATGGTTCCTTGGCAGGATGGCCGTGGCACAGTAATAGCAGTTTTCTTGTTATCATAAGATCTTAACTGCTGATGCTGAATGTTGAGACTACTACATTAGGAGATAAGCATTGTTAAATTTTAAGTAAATCAGTCTTTCAGGGGCCCATAAAAATACTGCTTGCAAGAACATAAAGCAAAAACTGGTGGCTATAACAATAATGAAGAATTAGGGGATTTTTCAGGTATTTTAACACACCAGAAAAAAAACATTCCAAGTTCATAACTGCTTGAAGGATTGCTTCGAACAGTAAAAGCTGTCATGGGTGGGGTCATGATTTGTGTTCTACCCAAGCCATTCATCGGCATTGCAGCAAGGGACTGTGCACCATGTGCAAAGGTAGACCTGAATGCAACTTTTATTGTGAGATCAAGGTCTCAGGTCTCAACATCTCTTTTACAGATGAGAAGCTGGGAGCACACAGTGATTTGGTAAAGTAGCCTAAAGCACAGAGTGGGCCTGAGAAGCAAAGCTACAAGCCATGGCTAAGGGGCCGTGTTTCAACTGCTAGCACAACTTCCCTCTTTGCGTGCACTGAAAGTGGGCATTAAAAGGAAATATACAAATGGATTTTTCTGCGTCACTTTTCATACCAGAAAGGAGAATAGACTGACGAGAACACTGCTGTCCATATGGGATAGTGGGTCTATTTCATTGTGCAACATTGTGTACTATTCCCTTTCAGTTTCCAAGTTGAGGACATAAAGAAAAAATATTCTTTGTCATTATGCTGCTATTACGGCAGAGAATTTAATTGCATTCAAATCAAGGCAAAGTTATGATTCCCTTAGAAATTGTAACTTGGTCCAAAACGCTGAGCTCTTTTGGAGCGATTGCTGCTATGCACCTTTACAGAAAACATTAAACTGAGAGAAAGCGTGTATTATAGTTGATAAGGGAACTATTATGCTGAATTTCACAACTTGTATGGATATGTGATTAATCACAAATGCATTTTTATTGTAATTTTTATATATAGGTTATGATATGGAGCTGTAGGATAGGATTTGTCTGCCTTATCCCAGGCATCTCCAAGTTAGATGTCCATGCTACCGCTAGTCATCCATGGCTCCTTTTAAAGTCAGTGGAGAGAAATAAGGACCCCTAAAGGCTGGTTTATCTTGAGATTAAATGAATGACCTCCCGGAGGCTCGTATTTACTGGGATAACAAGCACAGGCACCTAACTTCTGATGTCTAAACCATGTGAGGTGAATCCATCCTCAAGAGTGAATTCAATGGCCTTTAGGAAGGCAATCATTCCATCATCATTTTTGGGAGCTTTCCCTCAATGTAAAAATTTTGCCTTTCTTGCTTGCCTACTTTGTTAGCATCTATTAGTCCATCCTCCTCCAGAACTGTCATTGTTCAGCTTGGAGATATGTGCACATGCAGCCACGTCAGCGGTGATTACTCAAAAAAGTGTTTTCCATTCATTATCAAAACAAACTCGCTTGCTCCCTAGGCTGCTCAAAAGTTTCTCTCTTGGAGGAAGAAGAAAAAAAGTTAGTAGAAAGAAGAATGTTCCCTCCAAAAAGGCAGGGAGGATATTGCCAGCAGTCTTGTCTTAATCATCTCTGTAGCTTACAGGCAGAGGAAGGAATTGGGGTAGAATTGGATAGAATTGGCAGTTCTCGGTACCCGATGTCCATCCAGCAAAGACTTTCAAAAAGGAAAGAACATGGTGCCATCAGTTCTGTTCAAAACCTTTCTCACTGTCCCCACATGTCTCCATAAACCCTTTCCCCAAATACATTTTAGTGGTCTGAAAAATCTGATTAAGTCTGGAATTCAAGGACTGGCTGAAAAAGGTGCGTCTGAAGGTGTCTGTCAGCAGCAGGCCTCGATGGCTGCTCAGCCATGGTGTTGTGTGGTCTGAATGGATGTCACCCTGTCTTCAAATGTCTTCTTCATGCTGATCCGCTACATGGCAGGCTTTGAGGTGTCTGGATGAGCAGGACCAGATATTTTATTAGCTTGTTTAATGTGATGAAGGTGGAGGAAAAAGGCTGACCTATTTATACTCTTCATCAGACGCCAACATTTGTGACTGTAGCTGCAGGTGGAGCAGTTAAGTGAACAAAAAAACCCGAGTAACTAAGAGACTGAGCAGATCCCAGTTATCAAGAGGCAGAGGATGAGTGTTTTTACATTTCGATGAGGACTAACTCAGGCTCCTAAATGTCTGATAACTGGGGAACGAGACTACTCAACTCATCTCCACAGCCACCTGTGCTCCTGTAATTCCTTTCAGAAAATAGCTACCTCCATTAATCTTATTCCATTTAACTGGATTAAGTGTTATCTAAGTGTTATCTATATTTTCTATGCTGTGACCAGAAGGGAGACTGAACACCATACATAAGCTTGTTATATACTTGTGTGTGCAACTAAAGAAGTACTGGAGGATGTTCACCCTTGCTCAGCTCCGTGGTGTTGGACGGGGAGAAATTTAACCCAATAACTTCTGAGACTGCCTGGGAACGTCCCTTCCCCTGCCATGCACCGAAGGGTGTGTGTCTGTGGTTCAAAATAGGATTAGGGCTTCTTCAAATGCGACTAACCATTTGCAAAATACAAGGAGCCTTGTCCCTGCTCAGCGTGGTTGGCCCTGCAAGGTGAGGACCAGCTTTGGGGTCCCACCTGGGCTGTGCGCCGGGCTTGTTTGGGCACAGCATCAGCTTCAGTTTCTCAATCCTCGGTGAAACAGGAATAAATACTTCTTGGTTCCTCACCCAAATGGTGAGCAAAAGTTTTATTTTGCTGTATTTGAACAGCACTTTGAAGACACAAATCCCTAGCATTACGATTTGTTTCAACATGCATGTCCTGCTAGTAAAGCACCATGTGAAAGCCCAGCTCTCGTCTCAGCCACAATGGTATTAAAAGTAATGCAAATGATTCAGAAATGTGAGTGGTTCAGAGCCCATAAAAGGTACCAGATGTACACAAAGCCAACAAAAAAAGTCTGTGCACTACAAAGCAGCATGACAAAAGACTCTCATAACAATACATGCAGAATATTATTTGTATGGTAGGAGAAGCGTTCAGTATCCTCTCTGGCAGAAAATGGTATGTAAATCACAAAATCTTGTCCAAGATGTTCTATAAATACATAAACCTTGTGGGCTAGGAGATGAGTTGGAGACTGTTACCCAATCTGCCCTGGAGCAGGCCAGGAAAGTAGATCTGCTGCTGAAAGAGAAAGCAATTTTCCAAGATTTATAGACTCTAAATATTTTATTTACCCTCCAAAGAAGGAGTCCATACTCGCTGCAAAGAATGTGTGTAGAGTATGTGTAGGGTTTGATCCTCTTCGGTTTTGCGTGACTGTGAAAATAATTTAAAGCATCCTTGGAAGCCAAGAGAATTCAGGTGTCTTTGGGTCCCATCTCATTCATCGCAGGGAGGTACCGGGAGGTTTCTCAGGCACATCTGTCCTGGGAGCACTGCGGTGTTCTCACACGCCTGTGACTGCATGGAGAGCCTTTCAGACCTTAATTCTCAGCTGAGAAATTACAGATGAAACATGAATACAGCACATTTCGATATAATTTTCAATTCACAAGCTACTGTCCAGCAAACTGTTTCTGCTTTTACCTTCCTTATAATTGGGTCTAATCTAGCTGAGATACAGCACATCATCTCCAAACGCTCCGTACGCTCTAAGCAATGCGTAAGGGTAATGAACAGGGGGTTTTTGGTATGTGCATTCTCCAAGTCTCATTAGAGGTAGCACTAATATTTACTTGTTTGCATTTCAAATGAAAGGAAGTCTATTTAATAACATCAACGATTTGGTCAATATTGGCACAGTCCAACTGCCAAGTGGAGAGCTGGATGATGTTTTCATTAACCTCAGCGCTCTCTACCGTGCTGCAGTTTTTCTCGGGAGACTGTGTTTTCTGTCACTGTAGTGTGAGCAGGGCTGCGGAGGAAGCGCAGTTAGTAGGGCTGTCTGCTAAAATTTCAGGTTGGTTCCTGAGTGAGGTGCGAAAAGTGCCTCCAAGCTTTACTCTTCATCACCATTGCCTCTGTCCCAGAAACAAGCTTGCCTGTGCTTGGTCCAGTAAACATCTTCCGTTCTCTCTTCTAAGGCTGAGCCCCATAAATCCTCAGCTCCATGTAGGAGACCTCGATTTTTGCCCCTTACCTGCCACACCAGCCCTGTCTGGATATTTGTTCATCAGGATCTCCTCGGTGTGACTATGACTTCCCGTTCCTAAGTTGTGGCTGGCTGGGAAGAGAAATGCAATACATTTATTCGTTCATTGATACCCTTGTGAAAGCACATGATGGATTATGTTGCTTACATAGTTTTCCGTGGCAGTCATCACAGTATTCTGCAGATATAAGTGGGTTTGTTCTTAAAAGAGCTCCAAGGAAGGGAAGTGTACCGATTCCCATGTTAGAGAGAGAAAAGCTGAGGCAGGGAAGCAAGATGACTCGCTCAAGGAGTCTGTGGAGGAAGAGTGGGAGGGGAAATCCCATCTGCCAAAGAAGGAATTCATCCAGTCTACAGGAAGCATGGGAAATGACTCAGCTGCAGATGATAAGAAGGTTGGAAGGCAAGTGAAAGCTGGCCTGAAATCTGGATGAATGCGAGAGAGAGAGAGGAGCTATATTTTCTGAAATCACTCACAAGAAAGTACCCATACATGCGCAGCCGAAAGGAAAACCGGTACCTGGGTCAGGCTAGGACTTACCTGTCAGAAAATAAGGAGGCTGTGAGCTGCAAGGTCATCTCTACTTGGCTACTGGGCAGCGCGCTCGGAGTAGAGCTGCCTGCTTACAGGGAGTCTGAATTCAAGCCTCTGAGCAAAACATCCTCTCTTGGATCAATAGTTCTGTTCACAGCAGAGGTTGCAAGACGGGGTCATGAGAAAGAAGCTGTTATTTTGCTACTGAAAATTCTCAGTTTCTAGCTAGTAACCATTGCTGCTTTCTGCCTGTTGTATGTTACTGTGCTTAAGGTCGTGTCACTTTACATATTTTAGTATTTTTTATGTTTAAAAGTGATGGCAAAATAGTCCTCCAGCATGCTTCTAAGTTTTTATCATTCCGTTTTTTTGCATACTGGTATGATGGCAGAGATTTAGGTGCTGAGAACTACAGAAGAAATTAGACTATTCATATGAATTTAGTAAAGTTAATCTGCACTGGACCAAGCCGATAATTCATCTAAGGTAATTTTTCACTTGTCAAGTAATTCCCAAGCAAATAATTCCCAAGATGATATCAACTCTTAACTCCAAACTTTGTATTCTACCACCAAAACACACTTCTACCTCTGCATCATCTCATGGTCTCACTCAGCCCTTTAGATAATATGCACATTGGTGAAAAAACTGTGTCTAAAACCAAGAATAATGTGTGTTTTAGTGAAAGGACAAAAATTCCCCATCAGCAATGACTTAATTCAGCAACTGTTATCTCCCTGGGATCAGGATTTCACAGCGCTCTTAATAAAGAAATATTGCACTGTGTGAGTAAAACTGCAGGCTGGTATCTTCCAACATCGGAGGAAGTTTCCCATGACTTCCTTTTAGCTGCTGACAGAGCCAATACGTCGGTGCAGAGAAATACCTAAAGGTACAGTGACTCCACAGGAATGAGCAAAGCCCAGTGAAATGTGAGCCAGTATGTTTTCCCTGGGGACATTTCAGACGGCTCCTATTTCTACGTGGGCTACAGATTGTGAGCAGAGATAGTTTCACAGTAGCTTCTCTGAATCACAGAGGGCAAAGCGGAAGGCAAGCGTAAATCATCAGGACGAGGGAACTCAGTCGTCTGAGCTTGGAAAGCATCCGCGGCTCATTTTTAGGTCGAGGTTTGCAGGGAAGGTTGGTTGATTGACTCGAAGAACTTCCTCGTCAACCTCGCGGTAGATCTGAACTGGGTTATTTTTGTACCTGTAAGGTGGCTGCCTGTGTTTCTAGACCTCGTACTTGTATATATCTTGGTGCTGCAGTGTGCGGCTGTTACTTTATCTTCAGCTAGGAGTGAAAAGGAGGGACTCTTGCCTCCCTTGTCTCCGTGATGCTGCACCTCTTCTGGGTCAGCCCGGACCTTTCCTGAGCGCTCTGTTATTGTCCCCCTTGTGCCCTGGCATCTCTCCTGACCACTGCCCAGAGTCTGGATTGAAATGTGCTGTCTAAATAAACACAGTAGTTCTACTGTCCTTCCTGGTATTCACAGCTTCCTGACAGCGGCATTTACTGATTTCGTTAACAAAAATAACCCTCTCCTGTTGGAGTCAGTTTTAATTTGCCTCAGCCCTGCCACAAAATTTCCTTTGGTTGCCAGTGGGAGGTGAAAGAAACTTCTAGAAATAAACACCCAATAAAATATAGGTAAAACGTAGCTCTGAAGGATGTAATATTTTAGATGAAAGGCTTCCTTCAAAGCAGTCCGGTGTATAGCCAACATGATGCCTTCGAAGCTCTCAAGTGCCCAAACCAGCCTCAGCATTTAGATAACTGACTATCCCTCTTTGAAACCTGGTGGTGGGAGAAATTGATGCAAAGACAAAACGTGTTATTTGCAAGGGAGAGGTGGACTGGCAGGCATACGCATTGTGAGACCTGAAGAAAGAATCTCTTCATAAAATTACATATTGAATTAGCTTTATTGCTTCAGCGTGCAGAACAAGCCTTGAATGATGTTATAAATGTCCCAAAATGTATTTGCAGTCCTCACTAAACTACCTGTTGGGTTAATTACAAGCCTGTCACCAAAATTAAAGGTTTTAATACAGTTTAGTTCCTTTAGTTCCTTTATTCCTTAGGGCCACAATGCCACTTCCATCCCGAGGCGGTTAGCAGCCCCCTTCCCTTGGTTTACAAGCAGTTAATATAAAATTTTGACCCCAGCATGACAAAACCCTGCACTTTCCTACATGCAGGCGAGCTGTAATTCCCACCTCTTTGCCATGACCTTTGCGTCAAAGCCGAACGGCAAACGTGGGACGAGCGCTGGGCAGGTGATGGACATTCGTTAGAGTGATGGTACAGGCAATAATCTTATTGCCTAATTTAAACGTCCGCATTAGAAAGCTGGTTTGCCTTGGCTCTGCTTACAGTCAGTGGAGCCTGATTCACGTGTGGTTCAGTCCGGCCAAGCTATGCTCTCTGGTGAAGACTTATTTTTAAGCATCTCCTAAGGCACCAAAGCTGGATGCATGAAACCAGGCAGCGTGAATAACCTCCCCGAAGGAGATGGGTGCCTTGCATCAAGAAAAAAGCTTACGGCACCAGCCTCCCACGAAAGGACAGGGGACAGGAGCCCTGCTCTTCAGATGGGTACAGTCCCACAGGAGCGAGGCATGAGAAGACGGAGAAGTCAGTGAAAGCAGAGAAGAAGGTTTCAGAAGGCAACACATGGCCCGGAATGGGGTAAGGGAGCTGAGAACTAGCTTAATAACTGGGAATTTATTAGTTTTCAAAATAAAAAGTCCTGCAGATTCACTCCTCAGCCCCCACTGAGTGTCCCGCTGCACATCCACATGGGACCGAGAGTTTCTCTCAGGAGGGGCTGGAGGAGCCCGTGCCGTACCACACAAGTGCGGTCAGGTGGGCTCCGAACCGACCTGCCAGCTACCGCCTTTTAACCCAATGCTGCGGCAATTCCCTGCTGGGAAAAAGAGAAAGCAGGTGAGTGAAAATGCCCTTTTGCTGGTAATTTTATGTTCTGAAGCTCAGCTTGTGGGTAGAAGGATCATCTGGGGGTAGAAGAGAAAATGCAACTGGTAGTTTGGCCTTTCATTGAATGTAGTGGAGAGGTGAAATGGGATGTGGTATTTCAGAAGAGCGAAACAACTCATTAAGCGTCAAAGAAGATAGCACTGGAATTGCCTCTGATAGGGCCAGGACGCAACTCTGGGTGAGTTTAATGTACAAATGGGGAAGAAAGAGTTGCAGTCTGCTTTGGGGAGAGACACCCTGAAACCCCAGGTGGGATTTTTGCTTTCTGAGAGCAAAAGCACAGCAGAGTTATGACCTCATAGGAAGTCAAGTGAAAACAGACCTGGTCATCAGCAAGAAAATCAGGTCTGGGAAGGAAGCATGGCGAAGGTCAAAAGCGAAGGATAAATTCAAAATACACATAGTCTAACTATAAAGGTGTAAAGGACGAAACTCCTTTGGGGCAAATGAGAGGATATTTATAAATCTTCTCTCGATACACAGAAAAGAACTGGTATATTAGGAAGAAATTATTTGAAGCAGCTTACTGTTACTTAAGGATGAGCCAGCTTAATCATGTTCCTTACCAACTCTTTGTAACAAGCAGAGTCACAGAGAACCAGGGAAGAGACCAGATTTTATGCTCAGCCCTGAAAAAAAAAGCAAAGAATAATAAAAACACTGTGGAAAGGGAAGGAACGATTTGCCACTTTGGACATAAGCAGACCCTTGTGCCAGGGAGGCAGGATCTTCATCTTTGGTCTGGTTTTTGTGTATTTCATTGTTTCATTTTCAAACTTCCTATCTGATAACATGTAAAGGAATGTGCATTCTGGACAACTACCTCATTAGAGTGCAGATTTGTTTCATAGAAAGCCGGATGTTTTCCATGACACGTAAGAGCGTTGTAGCTAAAGACCATTAAAATAGCTACATCTTGCTGCGCATGTTAACGCAGAGCGAGCCTGCAGGAGTTCTCTCTGCAAACAGCTGCGCTTCCTTCCGGTGGGCTGGAAATTATTGCCCGGTTTTCCTTGTTAAACGAAAAATGTGCCATGCTAAAGATACGATTTTGAATCTTACATGATTTTATTTCCCCCCATGGAAAAAAAGATGGAGAAGAAACTCCTCCATTTTCAATAACGGTTTCAGGTTTTCTGAAGTCTGAATCCTCCTCATGGCCCTCCCTCCGTATCGCTTCAGAAGGTGCCTGTTGGGGCTTGGGGCAGCAAAGGGATCGGTCAAAGCTCTCCCACAATATCATGAGCAATTTATAAAAGTCTTCTTAAAATCTCACAGAAATAATAGGTATTTCTGATTTAACTCTCAAGTTTGAAATTACTGTTCGCTTACACACTTCTGAGTGCCTCCCACTGCAGAAATGTGGGCTCTTAAGAGAGAATGAGCAGCAGCTCTTTAACATCACAGACCAGCATTTCAGAAGCGTTTGATTTTCTTAGAGGAGGAATCTTTCAAATTTTAGGTGCCAAAGATAGTAATTTTCTGATTTATACTGTATAGATAGATATGTATCACTCAAGTATGAGAAGAGGGAAGAGCGGAAGCATCCCCCGTGTAAGGCAAAGATACAACTAACTTGAATTATTTTCTGTTCCCTAAGGGTATCAAAGAAGACAATATTGTGGCAAGGAGCAGTTCACCGAATGCATGTGACTGACAATCAGGAGCTTGCCAAAAGCCTCTCGGAGACATGTTTAGTATTGTTAATTCCTGTGATCACATCAAGTTATTCATCTTTTATCAATTCAGATGGCTCTCCTTCTGGGGACAGCCCGTCTCTCAGCTGACATTTGATGTGTACCGTGTTAGCATCGCCGCCTCTCTGGCAAGGAAGGAAGGGTACAGTAGATCAGATGAAGCATCAGAAAGATGTTGCTGCAGTGTCACTTGTCAGCAGCGAGGACCACTCTAGTGACCGCAACTTAACAAAAAAAAAAATCAAAGATTTGGGAGAGAAAGAGAGCCGCAAACCGAGAGCAACGGTCTGAGCCGTAGCTCCCGCTCGCACGTGGTCACGCAGTGCAGTGCTGGCATGTTGCGCCAGCAAGGCTCCCAGTCCCTTTAAAAACTGTCCCCAGATTAAAGACTCGTAGATGATGAAATATGCTGTGACGTGAGGAGTGTTCTCTGTCGCTCCTAGCTCGCAGGGGCATTAACTGAGCTCATTTCCTCCCCCCTCTCGCAGGACATCGGCAAAAGGGAAACAGCAGGGACTCGCTGGGGCCAGGGGGAGGGTGCCCCCCCGGGATGGCAGTGCTTTCTGGGGCGTGCTGTGGGGCGGGCAGGGGGTCCTGCTAGGGATGCTCTGTTTACATCCCGTGCATCAACTTACGTGGCTTTCTTGCTACACGCGCTGACCCTTGAAAAGACAGCCCTGCTGATGGCAACTGCTCTTGCAGCAGACAATTCGCTCTCCCGTATGGAACCCGGAGAAGCTGTCTGGAAGTCTCCTCTAACTGTATCATTTCCTGTAACTGTTTTTTTTTTAAATATACTGGCCTTCCATACAGTGACAGCAGGCCTTTGAGCAAGGCCATCAAGAAATTAAAATGAGACATAGCCTTGGCAGTTTCCAGGACACAAGTAAGGTATACAGACAACTGAGTAGATTAGAGAGATATGTAATTTTGTGTGCCATGGAAAAAAGCTAAGGAGGAAGGAGAAATTTTGAGGGCTGAGCAAACCACGCCAGAAATGACTGTAGCTTCTAGATCCAGCTAGGGCTGGGTGATTTTCCTTTGGATTGTACATGTCTTTCAGATAAAAATTCCAACTCTATAAAAGAAAAGAATTTTCTGCCATGAGGATGGAGAAATACTGGCATAGGTTGCCCAGAGAGGTTGTAAAACCTCTTTGGGCATACCCAAAACTTGACTAGACGTGGTCCCAGGCAACCTGCTGTAACTGGCCCTGCCTTGATGAGGAGGTTGGAGTAGAGGACCTCCGGAGGCCCCTTCCAACCCGCGTGATTCTATGCCAGCAGTAATGTGTGTTTTCATTTGCGTATCGAACACTGGTAGAGGTGGATCTGCACAATGTTGGGTGACATTACGTGCTAATATAACCATTTAAAAGGTCTCAGCAAGATTCCTTTCTGTATTGTCTTTAATATAGTCTTAAAATAAGGGAAACTAGCACTATTCTGGTTCAACACCAGGTGGGTAAGTAAATACGCAGACAGGTACATGCCCTAGCTGGAAGCCTCGATCGGACCAGTTGCACGTACAGCCACGGCCCCAGGAGCAGCAACTGGAGCGGTAACAGCGACTCTGATTTCAGCCCCCAGTTGAATTCTGAAACGCAGACCTGCCAGGAGATGACACTAATTTGTTTAGGGGGATGTCATGGTATCACATGGAGCAAACACATGGGCACGCCATGCCAGAGGGGCCCTGTAGGGCATGGTGGGTGGCGCGTACCTGTGGCACGTGGATGGCTTCACGCTGGAGGAGGGGAGGGTGAGGAGCATTTAACCCCACTCAGCATTGCTATGCAGGACAGGATGTGAAGAAGGATATGTTCCTCGCTCAAAACAACGCGAAGGTTTTGGGTTGTTTTATCTAGTCAAAATATAATGATAGAGAATGGAATTTGGCTGCAAAACCTGGGCTAGCCTGTCTACAAAGGCGAAGTGAGCCAAGGTATTGAACCTTGATCCTTGGTAGTGGGTTTTTACACTGTGGGATTCTGAGGCTGTCCAGTCTCTTTTTGAAGGATGCCTTTATGATTTAGCTGAAAAGTTACGCGAATTTTTTAGAACTTTATCAACTTATGCTTACATTCCTGTTAAGCCTGAAGTCAAACTGCTTCTACGGGAGTGACAGCTCAGATGTGAGTGAAGGGCCAGATGAAAATTATGTAGAGATCTCATTTGACAAGGCCACTTCAGACAAAAGAAATGTTAAACAAATAGCCTTACACAATGGGAAATGGTGAACTTCTGCTGAACCTTGCTGATGGCTGGGTGCCAAAGGAAAGTCTGAAGCTACCCGCATGTTCCCTTTTGGAAGTCTCTCTGGTTTTAATGTCTGGCGCTTGTATGCCATTTTAAATGCAAAATGCAGAGTGTTTAATTATCTTTCCAGGGTATGACAGCTGACTGCTAGAAATTAAAATGTCTGCCCAGAACTCCTGTTCTTCACAGAGTGAAAATCCTGCATACCAGTAATTACTCAGACGATATAAACCTAGGCTGTATTAAGCCCTAAACAAACAGGTGAGACCAGATGATTTTGCAACATAACGATAGTATCAAAGAAAATGAAAACATTGAGGTGTATCACCCTGGGTGAGCATTGCTTTCGGACCGCAATCTGCTGCCACAAGCAGGAAAAGTGGTCACAGTCTGGGTAACTTTTCAGAATTGCCTACTTGGCGAGGCAATGCAAGGCAAGGGCTGTGGGTACAAACAATGTCTTTTCTCAGGATTGATGGAGTTAGAAGAAGCTTTCAGGACCATTTGTCCTTAAAATTTTAAAATAAAACGGCAATTTCTTTGCCTATTACAAACCAAATCCTGGCCAGGAATATGAACTCTGCCTGTCAGGAAAAGGCTCCAACAACCAACCACCTTGTCATTGCCTTCTGATATTCCAGACTCAATTTCTTTTGGCCATTACAGAAAAGCTGCAGTCTAATATTTTAAACATTCTGATCGTTGCTATCTGCAGTAACTGCAAAGAACAAATTACTAAAGGGATCGATCTCATAAAGTAAAAGTAACTATTTGAAATGGAAAGCTGCCATCACAATCTGATGACATCAATTAAAGTTGCAGAAAACGCAGCTCTCTGTGTGAGGCAAAGGACAGACAGAGCCTGGGCCAGGTTTTAAGGTGTGTGCTGGTCATTATCCTTTTCACTCAGCTTTAAATCTGAGATTCAAAGGCGAGAGTCCTGAAAGGCTGGAAGGTACTTAGGTGCAGGTTTGCATCCCACCCCAGCCCCCATTTTTAGTAAGAACATTTCATTCTCCTGATAGAAGGAGGAGGGATACCTCCAAAGGCTCAGAGCTTTGCATCAAAGACGCTTCTAGCCATAGTTGCTTGGAGAAGGCCACAGAGTTGCTGGAATTTCAACCTGGTTTTTCCCATTCCTCTTCTATGATGCCTACAAAATGCTTGGCCATAATTAGAGCTCAGGAGCCCTCAAATCATGGCGTAGCGCGCTAATGAAGACAGACTAACCCTACCTGCATGCTTCCCAGTCCTCCCAGGCTTTAGATGATCAGGTCTTCAGAGTGAGTTTTCTGGATGGGATCCTGAGGAGCTGCCAGAAACCCAGCTACAGGTAACAATGTGCCTGGTGAACCCGCTGGGTTTGACCTGCTCTGCTCAGAGAAACGTTTCTGCTCTCCTCACCTGGCACAGGTGCCTGAGGTGAAGAAGGGTGGCTGGTGACCTGCTCGCGCCAGTGGCTTTAGGGGATGCTGTTACATCATGGGTCAGGGCTTGCTAGTCAGGGTACGCCTGTGCCAGTGCAAATCCTTCTATGTGAAATGCCTTTGAAATCCCCAGGGGGTGCAATGAAATACCAATTGTACAAAATTGGCCTGACCAGTAGTTTGCCTTCTGAGGAGGTGCTGGTTAAAATTTCATTGTGAAATAGCACGCGGGGCATGGTGGGTCAGTCCTGCTCATTAAATCCTTCTTCGCAGAGATGATATGACCCCAGGGAGTTGTAAAAACAAATCGCAAAGCAGCTCAGCCTTTCACATGGGCCAGGCTGCAACCAGTGGCGAGTATTTTAATACAAGATGTACCTGAATCCACGGAATCCTTGCAAGATAATTGTCCACCTCCCGTACTTCAGCTGACACCAGCTGGACACTTTCCAGTGCGATGACAGGCTCAGGGCTGTTTTCAGGAACAAATTATAAACATTTCTAGCTACAGGCTAAATACAACTTGGTTTGCCAAGTGCAGTCTCTTCCCTTGGTTTGCCAAGTGCAGCTGAATGTGAGATGTATTTATGCTGAAGCAGGAAGACCCATGAACAACCCGCCCGGCTTTCTGTCCCTTTTCTCTGCAAAAATACTAGTCCACGACACAAAAATTACTGCAGGAGCTAAGCTAAAAACATTAATTTTCCATGTGAGAGCCTGTTAAGTGCTGTCCTACCCTGGTTAGCAAGCATGGGCTCTTCCACTCCCTGTTCGCTCCACCACTTACAGTGCTAAACATAGTCAGCTAAAAGCAGAAAGCTTTGATGCTGTTTTCTAGCTGCTGGCTTTAAATTTAGTCAACTTACTGCTTCTCAGGGACCCTCTCTGTTATAAAGACTGTATCTGCCACATCAGCCTTACCCACTCCAGCGCTCTTGAGAAGGTTCGGGGTAGAAGAAAATCCACCTTGATATGTCCTGGCTGCCAACTGTTGCTGCTGAGTGTGCTGGGACAAGAAGGGAAAGGCATGAGAGTCTCTGTTCTCATCAAGCAGACAAACAACCCCAAATTCAGGCGGATTGCATTGGCTGAAGGAGAAGGTGGCTTTCATCACTGGAACCACACTGACAGCCAGGGCCAGATATGGCTCTTCCCCACACTGTGGTCACGGCAAAGTCATCAAAGGAACACATCATTACTGAGCCCAACGCACCCAGACCATCAGTTGCAGCTGAGGTCGTGACAGAAGCATGGGAGGAACGGTGCTGGCGCTAAAGCTGCGGTAAAGTCGTATTTGCCATCGCTGTCCAAAGGTTTCAACTGCACCCCTGAACGAGCAGGTGAGCAACATTCGCTGTGCAGAAATGTTTGTAGCAAAGCCGAGTCCTAGCATGTCCCTCCCCAGAAACAAAATGTTTTCTGAAGTATAGACTGTAGTAGGAAGTAGTATACTAGGAACTATACCAGTATAGTATACAGGAACTATAGTAGTATGCTAGACTATACTAGGAAGTAGTTTTTTGTGCTTTGGAATATGTTGCATAGGGAAAAAAAGTCTGTAATCATGGCTGAAATGGATTTTCTACCTGGACTTCTGTGGCTGTTTCTTGATGGCTTTGCACAGCACGGTTTCAGGTGGCGGTGTGGGAACTGGCGCAGTGTGGGGATCCAGTTTGTCCCTCGGTGTCAGCAGGCTCCTTCTCTGGCTTCAGGACGGTCCGACACTCTGTGTGAAGCGGGCAAGAAATCTCTGAGCATGGTTAATAACCAGAGAACCCCAAATTATATCAGAATCACTGGTTGGCAGACAGCCAATTTTCTAATCCTCTCCCAAAAGCTGGGGGGTGGGGCTTAAAATTAAAAGAACAAATATTATGAATTGCTGCCAAAAACCCCAACCAAAACCCAAGCTGTTTCATGAAGCCTGGTTTCCTGCAATGCCTTACATTGCCGCCCATCTCGCGCTGCCGTGGCCCGTGGTCCAGCAAAGCTCTTGGTGTGTGTGGTTATGGGGCCTCCAGATGCTCAGCTCTCTGCCAAAGAGCTTCAGCTTTCCTCTCCTCATCTCCTGGACTTTTCCTGTCAGCAGTTCCTCTCTGATGTCACCTGTGGCCCCCACAGCAACCGTGCGTCTCTCCTCTTCTGTCAGTGTCACCAGGCAGGAGGCAGCACAAGCTGTTCCCTGGAGCTCCGTTGCCGTGGATCAGTTGGTGAGTACATCCATGGCCGGCAGCACAGGCAGCAAGTTCTCCCTGCCTTTCCCTCCGCAGCAGCGTCAATAACATCACTTTCCTCTATGTGCTTCTCCGTTTTTATGAAATTTAGAGGACTTTTAATTCTTTTAAGATCTTTACTGCAGCTTGCTAGCTAGCTTGGGTTAAAGCCGATCACGGTCTGATCCTAACAGCCTCATTTCCACAGGAAACCGGGCTAGAAGACTTCTCCTCGACCGCACGTGGAGGCTGCCAGTTTGACAAGCTGCCAGAGCCCGCCTGACAAAAGTGGACCTCTCCGTGCTTCCTCCTGCCATGACTTTCCCATGGAGCCCAAAGGTGAACTGCCAGGCCACGGATCTCACTGCAAACAAGGTGTTGGCAGCGGTGGCAGGAGACCTCTGTGGGGATGAAGTGTCTAGAAATGACACCCGCTGGCTGCTCGTTACATCGATCTGGTGCTAACTGCTCCCTAAACGGAGAGCAGTCACTGAAAGTGAGCCGTAGGCCGTTTGACTTGTTTTCATTAGTAGCTCTGAAAAAATCACCCACTCAAAAGTTAGACAAGGCATATCATAACTTTATCTCGGCTTCAGCTCCCTTGCAAGTTCCTCCAGCTTTTGAACAGAACCCTTGCTGTAATCTTTAGAGGAGCACTTAATGCCAAGTCAACACAATAGTCTGCTTCTTCCTTCTTATTCAGTGACCGACCCCGTTTCTCAGTTTTCGGCACAGGATTGTGAGGCTGATGTGAGATGGAGCCGTTTGTTCCTCTACATTCTGGCGAGTGGCGTGGCTGAGTCTGCTGCCTTGTGCCGTGCCAGCATGAACCCTCACCACTCCCACCACGCTGGGGGCTGGCACTTGTCCATCCTGGGGACAAGGAACTAAAGACCCTGAAGGCAAAGGCCCAGCCCTCTGTTGTGTTTGAACGTCTACCTGCCTAGGGTCTGGCTCTCCAGAGAGACCCTACACCCTGGCAGTGACAGAGCTGTCAGTGACTCAAGCTGCAGCTATGAACGACGAGCGTTTCTGTGAATCAGACAAGCAGGAACTCAAGCCAGTCAGCAGAAATCTGGGGAACCATCAGCCAGAAGCTGCCTCTGAGAAACGTGTTGTACAAAACCCAAGTAATAGTGGCAGTGGTGGCAGCCGTGGACTTCCCATCACCTGGACCGTAGGGTCACCACTGGCCTTCCTGTGGACTCTGTCTCACTGTACAGCAAAGACGAAGGGGTCCCACGGGACACTTTCCATCCTCACACAGACCCTTTCATCCCCAGGCTGACACAGAGCACATGTGAGGGCAAAGCCATTCATTTTTAAACCAGGTAATGTCCATATTAGAGCTGACAGGCTGGCCCCACGAAGAGCTGTCCTGGCACCACCTGGGGGCAAGAACCTGGGGCATAGAAGTAGTCCTTGACTAGCTGGTGATAGCGGGATTTGGGACCATCATCCGCTTTTGCAGCTGCAGCCAGTGTCATGTCAAACCACACATTAACCACACATTCCTGAGGGGAATTAATTTTAACTGTCCATACACAAGCACAGCTCCTCTGGTATGTGGAGACTTTCAACTTTATCATCTACTGATACCCTCTCATTCAAAAAAAACCTTGACAAATTAGTTGCCAAAGGTCTCATCGTACCATAACATGAATATTATCAGTTGCCAAAGTCTGCGTGCACAGAAATGCTTCGCAATTCACATCCTATCCTTTGCTGCTTCACTAGCTTTTGATTCTGTTCAGGGAGGACAAATTACATGGTCAAAAATTACACTTGGTGGGTTTCATGGCTTAGCCAGAAAAGTCTGCGCTCAAAACATGGCACTTAGTCCGTGCGGCTGTCCCAGTAAGCAATAATCATAAGAAAGCTCTGGGGGAAGCAGCTGGCTTGATTTTTATCTTGGTTTTCTAAATTATGCATCTAAGTCATGTTTCTATGTTTACCCTCCATGTAGAAAGGCAGAAGTTTAACTGGCTTTTCCTTCTCTGACTGCTTCAGCCACAAAAGTTTCCGCTGGCGGAACAAATTCCTTCCAAATGCCAGTGAGCGGCCTCAAACTCTACAGCCTTGTCTGCAGCCCCACGGGGGAACCTGCCCCCACAGCGGGACCTCCAGCTGCTGCGTTTCAGCCTGGTGGTACTCGGGGGAAGGAGCGTTTATTTCCCCTGTTCCTCTGGGAGTTTCTGAGCCATCACCGCTATTTACGGGCTGATGAAGCTCGGCACAATGCGGGTATGTACTTCTTGGGTTTTTCCGCTTGCTCTGGGTGCCTGAGGCACTGTGGTTATGTGCTACATCTGCCCAGCACGGCAAGTGTTTCTTCATGAGTAAAAAAAAAAGGTGGGGGGGAAAGAAGTGTCCTCAAGTTTTGTAGTCCTTTGGACTGATGTAAGCTGCCTGACTATAACTTTAGTAATTAAAATTGTGCCATGAGAGTTAGTCCGGAGATGATCAAAGAGTATAGTTGATGTTTCTTGTTCCTTAGATAATACGAAGCCTTTTGCTGGATGAAAATTGGAAATGAAGCCCAGCTATCCCTAGGAGTGATGGCCAACGGCTGGGCTGCAGGAGGTGTTGGTCAGCAGAGGCACAGCTGGAGAAGGTGGACGCGGCATCCTCAGTCTTCTCACTTCCCCCCTCAGTGATGCTGCTGAGCTCAGCCAGGCGAGAAGACCTGACCGCTCACTTACCGCGGCGTTTTCTAGCCTGGGCAAGCACGGACACCGGCAGGAGCAGGATGTCCATGAGCTCCAGGAGGACAGACTAACTAGGGGTGCTCCTGAAAACCCCACCGTACAGCTTGCCAGCCAGGGGTAGAAGGCTGGTATTCGGGGTCCCTGCTGCTCCCTGGTTCCTCTCAGGGATGAGATTGTCAAAGTTACTGCTTTCCATTTTTGCTTTCACTTGTGTTTGTAACTAGTGTCAAAGACCCCTCAGTCCATACCATTGCTATCTCTTTCCTTGGCTGTTGCCAGTGACGCTCATGATCTGCCACTTTGGGCTTGCGACTGAAGTCGCCTTCAGTCAAGGTTTACACGTGGAGAAGGATGATCACACCAAAACCAGGTTTACCAGACCAGGATCCGCTTCCTAATTTCATCGTCAGTTGTTCTAGCATTGGAGACACAAATTGTCCAAACAGCATGTCCGATTAGAGAGACAAAAAATCATCTTTTGTGGAGCATTGGCTTGGGGTGGCACCTGAGCCATACTCGTCCTCCAGCTGACGGTACCCTCGGCTCAGCATCCCTTCTTTTCGGTAGGCTTCGTTTGGGTTTCCTGACAGCGGTGGGCCAGCCTCTGCCTGGCTAGAGCTGCTCGGGGCCGGGGGGGGGAGCAGAGGAGAGCAGGGGCACCAAAACAGCAAGGACCTGGTCTCCTTTCGGCAAAAAGGTGGCTCCATCGTGGCTAATCACAGCGTTGCGCCTGCAAGGAGAGGTCAGAACAGGCCCCGCCGCAGGTGAAGGGCTGAAGCGATTGCTCGACCCTTTGCCGGTAGCAGCTCCTTGGATCGGTGGAATATCTGGAACGTGTGACAAGTGCCATTTCCTAGGAGAGCCTCTGAGTCACTCCCAGATTTCACATCTCCATTCCCCGGGGCTTCTGGAAACAAACGGCGAGCGTTTTTCTCCTGATGTTTCTGGTGTTCACATGCCAGGAACTGACAGGAAAGACTGAGCATGCCTTTTTTCTATTTTTTTTTTCTTTTAATTAGTTTTTTTTTTTAAATCTCATGGAGACTTTGTCTACAGCCAGGCAATGACTCAGGACAGGAGAGGAGGATCATTTTCCAGCCCACTGGACGCAGCGTATCAGAGCTCGGGGCTTAGCGTTTGATGGTGGTGGCTGGAGCCTCGGATGCAGCCAGGCTCCCCCAGCCCTGCCAGCGCCGCTTGTCATCCTGACCTTATGTTCCAGTTCGAGGGCAAAAGGGCGTATTTTTTCCTTTCTTTTAATTTTAAAGAGATAAATATAGCCAGTGGAGTGAACTCCTACTCCCGTGGAAAGCTTTAAGTTTAAAGCTGAAAACGTGAAATTTAGCAGTAGCTCTTATTTTTTTTATTTATAGGCTGCTCATTGTTCTGCTTAGCACGAGGCTGTGTTGTGTGCCTTCAAACGCAGTTAATTAGCGCAAGGTCAGCTGGCTTTGCAAAACAATGTCACAAGTCTCTTTTTTTTTTTTTCCTTTTTGCTAAACAATGGTTTTCTAAAAATAAATAAATAATTAAATTTTTACCAGCAGCGAATAGAGCGCTCAATGATGAAACGTGATTGAGTATAGTTTTGAATAAGGTTTCCCAAATATACACAGACATCTAGGTAATTCTGGCCCCCTTGAACTCGCTGGGGCTTGGCTATGGATTTCACCTGATACAGCACTGATATCTCTCTGATATAACTTCCACCAGGTGAGAATCAGGCCTCCACTTTCACCACCCAGGACATGAGCCGCAGGCAAGAAGAGGTGGTCGTCTAGAAGGAAAAAAAAGAAGTTTCCCATAACCACAGCTCTGAGGAGGACCGGAATGAGCAGCACTGACCAAAAACAGGCTGTGATAGAAAACAGGCTTGAAATTGAGACCCTTCCTAGCACTGTCCAAAGCTTTTTATTTTCCCTGTGGTGACTGCAGGATCGCTAGGACACGTGTTCGTTGGCCTGCAGGAGGTTATTGCAATGAATGATAAATGGATGTGACAGAACCCCGAGGTAACTCGGTGACTCTGGAACTGCTTCCCGGTTCCCCCATGTTTGGTTTTAGTCCTCTCCGATTTCTGCCTCCTGCCACACACAGAAGAATGACAATAAAAGATGACTGGGACATTACTTGATAAAAAAAAATAATAATGAAAATTAAACAAAAAACTAGACTGCTCTTTAGGAAAGCCTTTGCTTAAGGGCCAGGGAAAGGAGCAGGGTTATGGTGCCTCCTTGGAGAGACAAGCTTTTTCCCAAACCTCGGCCTGTGAAAGCACGTCCTTGTGCTACAGAAACGTGTTGGCAGCTCCTTTCAAGAAAGTTACGATGATGTCTTTGGGTGAAATGAAACTAGTAAAGATCACCAGATGACAGAATAGCTGAGGTTGGGGGATATCTCCAGGTGGCTCTGGAGGTGTCTGATCCAGCCCTCCTGCTCGGAGCAGGACCAGGCTGCCCAGCACTACATCCAGACAGCACTTGAATTTCTCCAAGGTTGGAGACTCCTCCACCTCTCCCTTGTTCAACCACTTTCACAGCAAGCAAGTTTTTCTTATGTTTAGGTGGAATTTCGTACGTTTCATTTTGTGCCTGTTGCCTCTTGTCCTGGCACTGAGAAGAGCCAGGCTCCATTTTTACCCCTTTCCACCTATTTTTAGGTCGGACGGAGACGGGTGAAGTATGCCCACTGAAGATGAACCTGAAGGTTGGATCTGAGGAGGATTTATGTGGAGAACCAGAGTCTGGTTTTCCAAAATGGGAACTGTACCCGTCCTTTGGTTGCGCTGAAGCGCGTGGCTTTTGCTTTTGGTGTGCAGCCGCTGCTGGCCCGTCTAAGTGAAGAGGCAGCTTTGCTACCAAGGGGCTGCGTGCTGCCCCCCTGGGCCACTCCTGCGGCTCACACCGGAGGCTCCTCAGGCTGCACCTCAAAGCTGCTGCTGCCGGAGAGCACAGCGATATCCCGGAGCTTCACATCTCACCTGTGACTCCACTGATGGCCATCTTTTACATCCCAGGGAAGCACAAAAGCCTGTTTGCCGGATCATCTGAAATAACAGTACCAGCGAGCCGAAACCTGCTCCTGTTTCCCCTGGAAAAAGCAAGAGCAGCTTTACCTGAGTTTGGATTCATCCCAAAGCTGCTGCAGATGGAGGCAGTCCCAGGCTGTGGCTGGAGACAGGAGGTCCCTGGCTCCCTTCCAAGGGCCGGCGCTTCCCGTTTCCCTCTTCAGCCAGAAAAATGTGATTTTGGGAAGCGGGCGCTCTGGGCAGCGCAGGGAGCTGTCGGCACAGCCTCCTCGGGGAGGTGCAGAGACGTGCGCGGGCGGACGGCAGGAGCCAGAGCCACTCGGAGACTCCTGCCAGAGACTGGATGAAAGCAACTGGGGCTGCTGGCTTTTCCCAGGCTGAGCCCGCGGAGGGACCGCGCGGCTTGGGCAACAATGTGGGAGGGGAACGAGAGCCTTTTTGAGGATAGTGGATAGAGCACTGGTGCTAGGCCACAAATATCTGGTCGTGCAAAGCTCAAAGCAAATGCCTGCTTGCATACAGTGTCCTGCTACCTCCAGCAAGGGACAGTGTCTCCATCCACCACCTTCTGAGATGTGGCTGTGCAGGATGAAGGGATGTTCCTGGTGAAGGAGGTCGGACCAGCTGGGTGCTGCTTACTTGGCCTCGGTGCTTTCACACAGGGCTCCTGGGTGAGAAAGAAGAAAGGCACCCAGGAAGCTCAGTTTGTACGAATCTTGCATGGATCCCCATGTTCAGGGTAGCAGTCCTATTTATTCTGGACTTTCGTTTCTCTGAGAAGAAAAACATTTTGTTCTGAGATAGTTTTGAGTAGTACTTTATCTCCTGGGTGGTTGTTTTTCCCTTGACATGGGAGGCAGTTCTGTACTCGTAAGTGACACGCCTTGTGATAAACAGAGATTGAAGTTCCATATGTTATGGAAAACGTTCCCTCAGCTGCGATACACAGAGAGCATGGTACGCAGTCGCTGCTAGACCACCAGCAGAAATGCTCATTTGAGTTATCACAACATCAAGCTTTGAGCAAAGGCTGGAGGGTTTGGTTCTGAAGCTGAAGCACTGGGACTCTATCTGCCAGGTAGGTGTAACAGGGTACACCTTCCCAGAGCTCATTAGCAGTCTTGCGTCTCGCAGATCCAGCTTCTTAGTAGGTTTATCTTTGAAACTTATCCACAATGAACCATCATTACTAAACAGACGAAGAAAACATGAACGGACGGACACTCATGGTGAAACAGGGTGTAAGACAGTCAATATGATGCGGGTCTTCCAGAAGGGCTCTTTGAGAAGAAGTTCAAAGCCATCATCACGTTGGAGGTCGTTCTCCCTGTGAAGTTAAGGACTGAGCCAAGTGCAGACTGAAATCCTCTCTGTAGGTAAATGTGCTCTGCTTGCCCTGATGCGATGGACCCTAGATGAGCGCTGGCCAAAGCACAACTCGAGCTCAGGTACTTGGTTCCAAATGCCCGGCTTTGAATTCTGTTTTTGTGGGATCACTGAGTGCCATAAGTATGAGGAAACTAGGTAGAGCCCAGGACTTAAAAGGAGTCAGATCACCACTTTGATTTCCATGGAGGGAAAAGATTTTGGGGCTGCACCCAATTTTATGTAGTTTTCAAACCTTTAATGAAAAAAAAAAAAAACCCCAAACAATTCCAAGCATGGGGTTGAGCTGCTTTAGTTTTTTCATTTGGGTCAAATTCCAGGTCAATCGTACTCTTGAAAAGTCTCTTCCCTCCATCTACATTAAAGGCTGAATGTACAAATAATTTCTAAAAATACTTGGCATTTTCAAATAAAGTAATTGTTTAACTTTTGCACTAACAGTCAAAACCCATTGAGCAGCACCATTGTCTGGTACAACCATCCATCCCCAGCATTTTGAATCCATTGACTCTAGATGGATGCCACAGGTCCTTTTAAAATACACAGCACACCATGATATCCTAAAAGTTCAGATAGGTTTGAAATTGCTGTTCTTGTCCTCTGGAGACAGAAACTAAGCACAAAATGTACCAGCTTGGGATGTACCAAAGCGGATGTGTACCAGAAAAATATGTTACTTGCTTCTATGACAACATTGGAGACATACAAGAAATAAGACACTTATGCATCCCACACATTACAGAGATGAAACCGCCTGCTATCCTGAAGCGGCCATAAAGCTTTCTCATCAACTCCAGTACTTAAAGGCTTAATGTTCCTTACTCACATGTTTGCCTGACTAAGATGTCTAGGTGCAGAGCACCATCGAGTTTGCTGTAACTTCTTCTGCAGACTGACATCTCCCACCGTGACCCTCGACAGGGAGTCTTGGGTTGATTGCAGCTGTGGTGCCTCCGATCTAAATTTTAGGAGCCCTTGCGCATAGAGAGGCGGCGAGGAACAACGTGACGGCTGAGGAAGGCTGGCAGCCTTCTGCTGTCCTAGTTATATGGGGAATAAGACAACCTTCTGCTCTGCAAGCAAGAATATAATTTATCAGTGGCCTGCCACTCCAAAGTTTAAATACTATCTCTGCCAAATGTGATCCTAAAAGCAAGGTCCAACTGCCTGGCTTCCCCAGCTGGAATACGGGGTCAAGAGTTTTGGGGTTTTTCTTTTTGCCTCATCAGGGTGCTTTGAAGATAAACTGGCTTGCTTGAACCTTCCCTACTGTAAAAACAGCATAAAGATGAGAAGAATATGGGGTAGGACTTCTGTACCCACAGAAAGCTTTGATTTGAGTCTGGCTTTGTGCCAAAACTGTCTGCATTTTTTTCTGACCTCAACAGGTGATCCCAATATCAGGTCAGGGAGGAAAACCACAATTTTTGCCTTCGCAACACAGACACCGGGACTCCAAGATCCACCAGCCAGCTTAGGGGTTCCCACCATGATGACCTTGTAGAAGATGCAACTAGCTGAAACAGCAGGAGATGAGGTTCCCCTGGCACAAGCCAGGAGCTGAGGATACTCACCTGTACCCAAGCAAGGTGACAGGGCTGGGTGACCACAGCAACAGATTCTCAACAGCTCCATGATCGTGCAAAGCGGCAGGTCCAGGCTGAGGTCAATGCAGGAAGGAGAGGCAGCAAGTCAGGAGAGCAGGGACAGGCACAAGCCATAGCATAGCATAGCCATGGCCTGGGGGCTGCTGGGCAGACAGATGCATGCCCAGGTGAGAGCAGTCAAGGCTCATTTAATGTCCTCAGTCCCACCTGTGGAGGAGGGCGGTGCCACACCAGGTGTGACTCTAGGTGTAATTGGGCCCCTAACCTACACACCCCCACGTGGAAAGTATCAGTAGGAATGAAAGACGGAGCCCCATGAGTAAGAAGCACTGTGCTTTCCTGACTGGGACCTGTCTCATTAGTTAAATGCTGTCTGCTGCCTTGAAGGTGACTGCAAGTGAGTGGTTTGCTCACGTTGACTTCTCGTTATCCTCTGCTGCAGCCCTCCAGGAGCTCTCGAGATGGGGAAGTTTGAAGGTAATGTGCTTAATCAGTTTTCTGCTTAGTCGGTGTAGTGTAGCGGAGGGTTAGTTTGCTGCTGCTGCTGCTGTATATCCTCTCCTTAGTTCTCTTCTTCCAACTCTGCTTGAGCCAGCAGGAACGGTGGGAGAAGCTTCCTTATTAATGGTAGATCGTAATTGTGAGTTTGGCATCTGGTGGATCAGAGGAGATGTAATCATTTGTGTTCCTGTCTGCACAAGGCTAGAAGCGATGCAGAGGAGGCAGCTTTAATTAAAACCAGCCGCCATAGATCATAAAAGCAGCCTTATCAACTTGCAGGCGCAGCACACCGTGCTCTCGAGAGGGCTGGGCTGTGGGAAATGGGGATGGCCCACAGCATGAATCGTAATAACAAAGGGGAGGCAAGGGCCGGTGATACCTACTGCAGGGCAAACCTATTGACCCTGCTTCTCGCTTCCTCTCCTGAGAGACAGAACCCCAAAGCCAGCCTGCTCCGCGGTGTGGCCGCCAGCACTGTGCGGCACACAGGAGTCCCTGCTCCTGGGACTGCGCTGCGAGGCTCATCTCTTTGTCCTGTGACCATTGTGTGTGGCTTTGGGTGTCAGAAGTCCTGTAGGCTCAGCCACCCCCAGCCCGAGGTACACGTAGGTCTGAAGCTCCTGTTGCCTAAGCGCTGCACGACCTTGGGTGCAGCAGCGGTGCATACAAAAAATTCTAGGCTATGATTGTGCCGAAAGATCACATCCAATAGCGTAAGCCAATATATATAAATCACCCTTTTAAATAGTGAAGTAGCACATTTAAAGCAAAGCTTTTGGCTCTCTGGGCGGTTCAGGCTAAGCCAGGCTGAAGGTACACGCTCTGCTCCTGACCGTGGGTTTGCATCGCTGGGGTCTGACCTGCTGCTCAGCGGAGCTCAAATTGGGAATGTGCCTTGGCTTTTCATTAGAGGTTTGAATTTGCTGAAAACAGCGAGATGTATTATTCATGAGTATCTCCTGTAGGAGTCACAGAGCAGCTTTTCCTGGACTGCATTCAATGAAACAGATTTCCATGTAGCACAGCTATGGGGTTGAAAGGCTTGTGTGAAACTTCTGTTAGCTACGCGCAAAGAAACTCATGAAAGTCCCAATCCACAAGAGACTACAGAACTACTAAGTTTGCTACCTCCAGGAATTGAAAATCATGAGTCAGGCCCCAGTCATAACTTTTTTTTTTTTAAATACAAAGAAACCTCAGGGTCTTTATTTGCTTACTGGCTTGTGAACATTGAGTTCTTGTTCTCAAACACTCAGGCCCTCATAGTTGGGGAAATAAATCTATTTCTAAATGAAAAGCCAGATTCTCTTGCAATAGTAGCCCTAGAGAAGCTGATCTTTACCTGCAAGTTTCCTAACATTCAGGGTGAAATGAGCACTCCTGCAGTCTAATGCTACCACCTAAGGTGGACCTTCTCTGTATGGACTTGTGTGTAGTGCAGGTATCCCCAGTGAGGTTAGAAACCGGTAGCTGGTTTTAAAAATCCTCCCAAAGGGAGCTTTCCAAAGCAGGTCAGAGGGAATAGCTGCGTGAGTGACTCTGAACGACGGCTGTGACAAGGGATGCTCAGGAGGAGCCAGACCCAGGGCAGCCTGTGCCGGCAGCAGGGCAGAGGGGCTGGCAAAGCAGAAAGGTGCCCTCTGCTCTTGCCTTGGGATGGCACAAAGCAGTTATTTTAATCCTAGGTCTGAACTGCTGCCAAGCTTTATTTTAAAAAAAAAAAAAAAAAAAAAGGAAGGCAAGTGTGCAAGTCATGTGAAACTTCCGGGTACATTTTAGCCATGTGAATGCTGCTGCATGTGTTTCCGTTTACCCTTCACTCCTCTGGTCCCCAAACCTGATACTTGGGACTGATGTCTTCGCTCTGCCAGAAGCGCGGTGGCGAGCACATCTAGTGCAAGTGCCTGGGAACTCCAAACTTCCCGTGTACTAAAGTTCTAAACAGAAACCGACAGCTACCTGGCTTGTGTCCTTCCCTTCACCCTGGGAGACAACATAAGCAAAAGTTTTTCAAAATTCATCTGTTTCTGTGAAACGCTGCCCTTAAGGGTCCTTAATTGTGGAAAAGGGTCCTTAATTGTGGAAAATGTTGGGTTGCAAAGTGCCTTCTGGAGAAGGTGGGTTGCACTTGTCTAGGTTTTGGATCAAGTTCATCAGCTGCCACAGCAGCATTTAACCAGCCAACATTTCACGTGTGCTAATGTGACTCTCACTTGCTATTGAGCATTTCATTTCAAAGCTGATCTCTGGGACCCGGGTCTCTGTTTGCGAGGAAATGGTGCATCTGTAAACCACTGTGAGCTGTGCTCCCCCTGCGCTCACCTGGGTTTGGAGGTCGGTCCCCGAGTCTCAGGTTTCACCGAAACCATTCAGCGCAGCTCTGCTGACGACCTTTTCACCTTAGCAGTTAATCCCTCCTGCTGGCAAACCTTACTGTTTATCCCTCCAAATTGAATGTCCCTTCCTGGAGCGTGTCCCTGCCAGGAGAATCTACTGGGATGGGGATGGCTGACTCTGAAAAACGGAGTTAGAGCTAAATCTCTGCACCAAAGGCTCATCAGGCTTAGCCATCCAATGCGGCAGTCAAAGACCAGGAGCTGCATTTACCTTGTAAAGCGCCCCAGCATCCAGCTTGAGCATTCCTCAGTGCTAAAATAGCTTTAGGAGGAGGGTGATGGTGTGAGGATGAGGGTGCGAGGACCAGGAGTGCCACCTCTTCCAGAGCTGGCCTGGATGTTGCCACTTGGGGCTTGTAGAACTCATCGTGGAGGCGGGTTGGCTGCTCAAATGTTCGTGCAGCTTTTCGGGAAGGACTGATAAAGGCGGTGTGTGACCACAGCAGCACCGCTTGGCTGTGGGCTTGTGAGCAGCTGGGCCAAGAAGTGCAGGATTAGTGCCTGCAGGAAGCTTTCATCTGGAAAACCAAGCGCTGACTCAAGCAGCCGCAATGACTTTGTGCACTGACCTCCTGTTGTCGCTGACAGCGGGCGTTCAGCGTGGCTGGAGATGCTCCTTCAAACGGGAGATGTTCCCTTCCTGCTCAGAGCGAGCATGAGAAGAGACGGACAAGGTGGGGAGGAAAAAGAATGAATGCTCTGTTAGCCCGTCCTGAAGTGCTAAAAAGTTTAAAATAAAATTGTATGAGCTTCATGAGGACTCGGGAGATTCAGGTAGGGCACGCCATCCAGGATGAAAGCTCTCCCAGCTCTCATTTGGTGCAGTGGAGGTTATACTCTTGGATATCCGGAGCTTTTGAGCCGCTGTAGTCTGACAGCAGCCTGCTGAAGGGCTGTAAAATGGATCTATGTTTATAAGAGTGCTGAGCTGATGCGGAGACACCTGGGGTTTGTTACCATTTTTTTTTTTCTTCTTCTTTTTAGGGACCTTGAGCAAGTTGCTTAGTTTCTTTTGACCTTCCTTTCTTCCGTGGCTTAAACGCTTGGTGAACTTGAAAAAATGTGCTGTAAGATACTCAATAGTACTGTAAATTGTGAATGAAAAATGGGAATTACTTAGTGAGAATAGATTATTAGCATAGTGGGAATGTCTCCTGGAAACTTAATGCAGGATATCAAATGTACAGTATATTTAAAATGTACATAAAATTGGTTTTTTATTCTTGCAGAACTTTTAAATGACTCCTAAGATTAATAAACGCTGGCTGGCTGCGTATGGGGGGTCATGGAGACTTGCCTGGAATTTCTTTAAATTTTCTTGGAGATTGTGTGACGTTCATGAGGCACAAAGTCCTGAATCAAGTATTTCTAGTGACAAACAGCATGTTTGTCTCCATGCATTTGTGACCAATGCAATCATGCTATTCTTCTGCTAAAGATAAATCCGGAGTAGGGGAAAGCAATGATATCATACTCTGATTAAGGACCTGGACAACGGGCTGAGAAGGGCAGAGGACAGCCTGTTCCGCCAAGCGGGACTTGCTGCGTCCCTGCTCTTGGACAGGGATTGCACAGCCTGGTGACACGGGTTATAAACCTCTGCCTTGGCTGGTGGGTTTGCTGGTTGTAAACAGGTCCCCAAATTCACGTGACGCAAGTTTGTATATCCCTTAAGCGGTTCTTTCAAGTTGGGGAAATACTGTGTTTAACGTGTGATGGTGTCCTCACCTCGGCTTGCAGGAGGATGCTGAAGCATCCTGGGGACAAGGGCTGCCAGTCCTGATGTAGCTTGCCTAAAGCTAGCTTTTAAGAGAAAATAGCGAGGGCTTTCAGATCCTGTAGCAAAAATAGATGTTTCCCGTGTTTGCTCTGGACAGAGCTAGGAGGATGCTATCAGCTGCTGAGTGTTCATGACTGGAGCTTTGCTTTGCTGGCGCAAAAATTAGAGATGCCTGAGCACAATCTCAGCTTTATTTCTACCTGTTGGGCACAACTTGTTTCAGAAAGAGCTCGGACACGTGTTTGTGTAATGAAACGCTGTCCTGGCCTCATTTGGTGTGAAAGCCACGCTGGGTGTCCCAGCTTGCACAGCCTGGGACGCTGTGCTGTCCTGGGGGGACTGCGAAGCATGAGCCACGTATTACCTCGGCCTCCAAAATGCAGGCTGAAGAGATGGTTGCAAGGGTTAAAGATGCCAATTAGGCCTCCAAAGATTGTCTTAGGCAGATGGTAAACGCCACCACTAATTACTAATACATGGAAAGATGGATGGGTGTCAATATAGACTTCAAAGAGCCATTTGAGGCAGATGTTTCATTCCTGGTGGACTTGTTTCCCCTGTGGACATTTGGTGTAAGGACTTGGCTTGTTCAGAGACTCCCAGTGGGGTTTTTAATGTCAATATTGATTAGGGACATAGGAGGTGTATTTGATGTACGCATGAAGAGGTGCTCTCTTTGTGATACCCTCTTGAGAGTCAAACAATTATTTTCTACCTGTGGTCAAACAAAACGTGAGAGCAGCACAATACTGAAATCTCAGTATGACCCTAGTGTTTGATTACATTTTCTTCAAACAGACCCTAAATTACAAAGACAACTAGCTTTTCATGTACTGGAAGTTATAATTCTTGCGTTATTTTATCCTAAGTTATCTATACCTGCCTTGCGGTCTGTTACTTTGTGTGCAAAAATGACACCCTCTGGTGCAAAATTCTCTCTTGTAAGCAAATAATTGAAAGGACCATTAACAGCAAACCGTCCTACGGGCATTTAGTTAAAGAACGTTCGCAATATTCAGCTAAAACAGCGAATGGGTTGGAAAACCCTCTGAAAACTGGATGACTTTATCTTTACTGGAATCAGTCAGCTCTTGAGTTAATAAATCAAACTCTTGCCAGCTAAAGTATCTCATCAGAAGTGTCAGTAGCTGGGGTACGAGGTTGTTCTTTGTCAGAGGCTTGATGTATGAGTGTGGTGGGAATGAACTGATGACTTTGGACTTGTTGGGCATCAGAAGTCCCCTCTGGAGAGGCAGATCCATCTGTTTTCCCATCTCTGCCCCATTTCTGTGCTTGGTTACGTGACTTCCCCTTGAGAACATTTTCTCTGAATATTGCTCATAAATACTTCCAAGAAACCAACAAACTATTGTTTGGCTTCTGTCTGGTTTTTTGGTCTTTTTTTTTTTTTTTTTCTGGACAGTTTTTCAGCAGGGAACATTACTGCTGTTGGTCTTTTCAGCAGGTTGGGAGGGAGGGGGTTATAGTTTCTGGGTTTGGGCAGTTTGTTTGGATGGCTGTTGACTTTGTTGTTGTTGTCTTTCCCCTCCATTTTTGGCAGTCTGGGGAAGTGGGTGGTCCCCTGTTTTGTTTCTTGAACCATTTGTGAATTATTTATACAGACAGGCTTTTGTGGGGGTGAGGTTTTCTTTGGGTTTTGGTGTTTGTTTGTAGGATTTGTTGTATCTCGGGGCATTTTTTTTTTTTTGTTCAGATTTTGCTATTCTGAAGTTCAGATTATTCTTGGTAGTTTCCAAGTGGCTTCTGCGGCTGGTAGCTTCTGTAGCTGCCTCTTGACAGTCTGATTTACAACTGAAAAGGGCTTTACCCTTTGGTCCCAGGCTGCCCACTGCTCAGGGAGAACAGGGCTCAGACTCACTTTGCTCCTTGGGTGAATCATGGATGAAAATCCAAGTCCTGTTGGAGCACAATTCTGGGCACGGGAAGGATAAGGTGGTGAATGGGAGTAGCCAGCATGGACGTGCAAAGAGTTAATTATGTGTGACCAACCTGATTGTCTTCTGAGAAGAGATGGCTGAATCTGTGGATGTCGCTTACCTTGACTTTTGCCAGGCTTTCGAGGCAGTCTCCACCAGTTTTCTTGGATCCAAGTTGGGATGTTATGGTCTGGATGGGTGGGCTACTAGATGTGTTGCAAAACTGGCTGGATCATTGGGACAAAGCATAGTGGTTAATGGCTTGGACTCTACCTGGAGGCTGGTTACAAGTGGGGTGACTCAGGAAGCCCTCCTGGAACCTGTCCTGCTCCTGCTTTGGGAAGGATGTTGACTAGAGGCCTCCCAAGGTCCCTTTTGACCTGAATAGTTGTGTTATTCGAACAAGCTGGTGTCAACTAGGCGTCAATGTCAAGACCACACAGTGCAGACTGCCTGTTACAGGCAATTATTTTTGTGTAGGTGTCTAGTTACTTTTCAGCTGAAGGGATGGAGATAGACTTTGATTTGGTAGCCAGATGTGTGGTTGCAAGGAGGGCCGTGATGATGGAAAGTGCACTGATGGACCATTTGTGTACTAGCAACCTCATTCATTCCTAAAATAAATTCAGTGAGCACAAACTTCACAGCACTTTTTTACTAAGCCATCTAGAGCCTGAGCAGGAGCAACAGCCAGGAGTATGCAGCCGCCTCTACAGATTTCTTCCCCTTATTCACAATTGAAAACAGAGGAGCTTCTGCTTTGGTATCCACAGGAAGGATGAAGGCAAAGCAGCCTTTAGCTGGCTTCTAAGCGCTCATGGCCCATTGGGAAAAGCTTGAGGAGAATGTGGATCATCTCTGAAGCTGAATTGCTGCTTTGAAGCAAAAGGTTTGGAAGGGCTGAGCAGTGAGCCCACAGCCAAGTCACCTGAGGCTTGCATTAGCACTATTCCTTGATTTTTTTAGGCTCTACGTAATTTTTTGCATGGCTCCGTGATATCCAAATAGTGCCTCTGAGGCTTATTTCCTGAAGTGCTGATCTTATAAGGCATTAAAAAACCAAAACAAACCAAAACAAAAAAAAACCAGACGTGTTTCTCCATTCGCTCTACATTGCTACAGATACCTGGTGGTCATGTTGGAGATTTTGTCCACCTGCCTTAGCCAAAAAAGGCCACCCCAGAGAGTGTTTTTACCCCTAAAACAATCCTTCAAATAGGCTTCCTTTTTTCTCCCCCTGCCCTCCCAAATGTATTGGGGGTCTCCAGTGTAATAAGTCGACTTAAAAAGCTTGAAAAAAGTCTACAACTCGTTGAGAAAATGGTGGAAACTTGAGTTTTCTGGATATTTAGTTGAAACAGATTGAAATTTGGAAGCTAAATTGTTAGGGTAGGGGGGTTTCCTCATTCCTTTTAATTCCTTCCTCATTTACTAAGGGTTACAAGAGGCAGGATGCTTCCGCCTGCCTTGCTTTCTTCCCCCTCCATCCCAAATCCACCTTGAAGATTAGGTGAAGATCTGGAAGATGAAGACATGGACTAAGAGAGTACGGCTCCTGCAAGGCTGAAGAAGCAGTACCACCTCTCTTGCTGCACCTTCATCCCTGAGCTTCCAAGTACAGGAAAACTTGTCCTTGCCTTCTCAACAAAAGCCTGGACCTGGAAGTACCAAGTGTATTGAAACCCAAGCTGCTCCGAAGCTGGTTCAGCAGCTCTGTCAAAGGCCACAGTCCCCTGTTGGACTCTCCTTCTAGGTGAAGCCTGGGTTGAGTTTCCTGGCAGCTCTCTAAAGGTAGACTCCTCAAGGTGACATTACAGCTGGTCACAGGCTCTAACAGGAACCTTCTGGCCAATAAAGGATTTTATTAATTTTTTTCTGCAGTAGTGACACCTCAGTTGATAAAAATACTTCTATCCATGTTTATCAGTCATGAAATGGATAAATGTGACGTGGTGGGGTCTGCTGGGTTTAGGTAAATCAAGGTTTCAGTCTATCAGTGCTTCAGTTTTTAACTCGTTTAAACCTGCCCTAGGTGGTTTGTCTTCTGACTGCTTAATTTAAGATGTCTGAAGGCTGACGTGGCAGTCTCTGATGTCCCCGTTTGGGTTCTTTGCACTGGCAGTGGGGAGAATTTAAACCTTAGCATCTGCCTCGGTTCTTCATCTGAATGAAGCCTTCCCCACTCCCAGCCCGCAGGAGATGGTGAAGCTTTCTTCAGCGGCAGCCTACTGAAACCGGCCACTGAAACATGATGAGCGACAGAAAGCGCTTATGCTCGTGGTTTGGTTTTTTTCACCATTGAAATAGCTTTTTTTGGTTACAAGCGGTAAAAACAAAGGAATACTGTGTCATTCATATCCTTGCGGACTGATTACCGGAGCAAACTGAGAGTCTCTTTCCATCCCAAGCAGCAGCTCTTACTGGAGGCACTGCTACCTTAAAGCTGGGGTTTTTTTCTTGTATTCTGTGGATGTAGAAGGGTTTACAAAACACTGCATTTAATGTAACGCTTTGCAGATACATTGTATATAACCTTAATAAAAACAAACATGAGGCCAGTATGGCTGGGGAGAGTCCCCAGAACTTGGACCAAATCAGGGTTTGAGAACAAATTTGTCAGGGACTGAAAACAAGAGAGTGTGGGCTCTTGTGGGTCAGGACCCCGAGCCCCGTTCCTGCCTCGCAGGCTGGGCTCCCTCCCGTACCCACGCCGAGACCTCCCGCCTGGGAACAACACACATGGACTCTTCAGGCAAGTCCTTTTTTTTTTTTTTTCCTTTTTCTTTTTCTTTTTTTTTTTTCCCTGCCCTAACACATTTTTAAAAAGTAAAAACGAGCAGGCAGTTCCTTCGACACCTCCATGAAAAGATGTAGAACTATTACAAGCTGATTTCACTCCTGTCTCCTTAAAGGGAAATAGTCTGTGATATAAATATGCAATTAGAAATAGCAGCAATTAGAGAGTCTGAAGGAGCAAAATAGGAGTTCGCTGTGAGGTAGAGCTGGTTTCCCTTTTGTCTGTGCTTCTAATTTGGAACTCTTTGACGCTGGGATCTAATCTTAATAGTTGGTGCTCAGCTTCTGGTTTGTCATGTAAGTGAAACGTCATGGGCCAGACTCTGATGTGAGCTGCCCAGTTTTCACTGACTATCAGAAACACAAGTAGTCCCTGGCCTTAAATCTGCTTCAGACCTTCGCAGCATGTCGGTAGTGTGAGAATATCCCTGTTTGTAAATCCCTGTATGCACAGAGCAGTGAATGCTTTCGCATGGATTGCTTCATTTGTTCATGAGTGAAGGAGAAAGATGCCTATAGGCACCTGCACGCGTGCAAAGACGAGGCATCAGCACGATTAGGAAGGTGCTTTCAAGCCTGCCTGTTCCAGTTACGCACATTTTGGTATCACAGGACATGGTGGAAAGTCTGAACAATCCCTCTGCCCAAATCCATCCCCCCTTGCAACTCAGTGCAAGCCAGCAGATCGATGGCAGCGCCCTTCCTGCGGTGTTAGAGGATGGAGGGAAGAAACCAAAGAGTCGGCAGATGCCCATCACAACTCTCCGGAGAGGAAATCACGCACGGGGGGGACCGCAGCTTTGACGCTGATCTTGGCTCTGCCCATCTCCAGCTCAGCAACGAGCTGCTGGGCTCGTGCGGGGGCGTGCGGTCGCCTTTTCCTGCAGTGGCGGAGCTTGGGAAAGGTTGCACGGAAGCGTGACAATGAGTACTGATTTATGTAGCCACAACGGCTCTTTTTGAAAGTGGAGCCAAGTGCTGGGAACTAGGGGATTTTCTCATGTATTGGGTGGAGCTGGTGCTAAGCTGTCTGGGCCAAGCCTGACCTACTCAGCAGTGCGCCCGCAGAAACCCTTTCTCCAGCCTTTTGGGGGCATCTGCAGTTTCTCTGGCTACACCCGCATGTCTCGGCAGCGCAGGCCAGGGCTTGGTGGCCAGTCCTGAACACAAGTGGCCTTGTGCTGGCTGCATCTGTGGGTTTACACTTTCCTTCTCCGCTCCATTTCATGTCTTTCTCATCAAAAAAAGGGAGTCTCTATTCCTGCTGCCTCCTGGGGTTAGCCCAGGGCTCGCGCTCACCCAGTAACTAGGCGCTGCTTGGAAGAGTGAGGTTTGGTGCAAGCGGAGACCTCACCATCACTAAAGATCAAACAGCCCCTGCTGTGGCCCTATTTCATTAGAGCTATTTGGTCTAGTACAGACCAATAGCACAGCTCCAATTCTGCAGTGTCCTTGAGGCTGTTTTGAAGGATAAGGCTCTTCAGTGGCTACAAATACTTTTAAAATGCACTCCCCGGTCCAGATGCCCACCTGCACCCCAGTTGCTCGGTGTTGTCACTCGTGGCTGACCTGGCGTTTGCCCACCACTACGTCTATGTCATGCTTTTCTAGCTGCTGTTTCCGAGCATGCCAATGCAGGGGTCACCACAAAGTATATATTCCCATTAATTCTTCCCGTGCCGTGCTTTTGGAGCCAGCTGCTGCTTCTGCACCAGCCCATGTCCTGAGGTGCAGCTGTTTGGGCTGGACAGAAGGAGCAGCAAATGGAGGTTTCGAGCCCCTCAAGTAGCTCGGCAGATATCTGATTCCTGGTGCCCACAGCCGGCTTCAGTCACAAAACTGGAGTGCTTTAAAAACAGTGCATTTTCTCCCTGCTCTCCATTATTTTTGACATATCCTAAACACATTTCTAATCTATTTTTGACATATTGTTAGTAAAACCAGGAGGTTAAGGGCTGGCTAGAGAGGCAGCAGCAGCCAGGCTGTGTTTTGAGGAATGCTTTCTGTTCAGGGATCAAAGCTCGCTGCAAACCATGAAGGTGCCCAGACTTTTTAAGCACTCTCCCATCTGCAGCGAGCAATTATACTGGGCACAAAGCAAGATCTTGTGCCCCTGGCACATCGCTTCCCCTCTGTGGTGGAGTCTTGAGCATGGCTAAAGAATTGCTGCTATCAGACTTGTGTCTAGACACTATTGGCTTTTTTGCATTAGTCGTTGTACACTCAGATCCTTTCTAACAATAATAACGTTCGATGTGTGCTTCAGGTACTTGGCTGTACATGGATGACCCCGGGACGTGTGTATGACTTTGCACACAAGTGGTTGGGTGAATAGGAACTGGACAGCCTGGATCCCTCTTTACCTGGGAAAACCCTCCACGAATTTTACTTACCTCTGAGCAGTGCAGATTAAATTGAGTTTAAAAGGGATCCGGCATTGGAATGCAGTTGCCCCCTCAAACAGCTATTTCATCCCTTACACTGCGGGCAAATGAATGCTAACTCAACCCTCTGAGCAACCCATGTGTCTGTGCCTGTTATCATCATCATCTCCTCTTCTTAACTTTTGCTGTAACATCTGTGCTTGTCCCCTGAGGAGATGGCAGTCTCCTTGGGGCAGGGAGCGTAATTCACCCAGAAGAGTTTAATTACCCCAAACCTCATTGCTCTCAAAGGGATTTTGGCTTCCATGGCTCATGTTGGATGGAGCTGTGGCTCAGGGGAATGGCTCTACTAACAGATGTCATGTATCTGGGTTGAAGACAGCACCTGCAGCAGGGCCAAGCTCTGGTGCGGCTCCTCACTGGTGATAGGAGTGCAGATACTGCCCTGCGCCCTCTTGGAAGGAAGAAGAGGATCAGCGATGCTACGGTGGATGGAGAGGATACAGCAGAGCAAGCCAACAGCAAACAGGTCACCGCAATGCTCCTGCCTGCCAACACTCTTTGGTCTGCAAGTCTTTCTGAGTGTTGACAATGCAATGTTGAAGTTTCTTCTGTGCACGCAGAGTAGACGTGGGAACAAAGCAACCTTACGTGCTCCTGTTTTCTCTGGTTGTCCTGATTTCTACTTGTAGGGTGGCCAGTCTTTACAAACAAACGTAGGAGGCAGGCCCCCCAAGCTGGGTCATGCACGGTGACCTCGAGCACGGGTAGTGACCCTGCGAAGAGACAGCTGTCCTCGGCTCCTGCCAGGATCTGGGAACAAGCTCATTCCCAGGGCTGCAGCCTGGGTGGGGGGGACAGAAGACAGCGTGAACCCTCTGCCCCGAGCAAACCCCAAGGCAGCGCGCTGACTAATCTTGCTGACGCGCTGGGACAGACCCAGTCAAACCAGGACATCTGGGCACGTCAGTGATTCCTCCAGTCATGCTGTGCTTGAGCCCTCTGCCTTCTCCAGTGCTCCTGGGGACTTTGCTCCTAGCCTTGGAGGAATTATGATCTGGGCTCTTGTTTAAAAGCTTAGAAGAAGTGTATACATCTCCTGTTGTCTTGTTCTCTACAGGGTTGTGTTTAGCTGGCCGTGCAGTGGGCTAGAAAGCTTGGGAGGTTTTTCCTGCTCTAAGTCAAAAGGCAATTGAGAAGAACTGGGTTTTTATTTAAAGCAGTGGCCTGCCTTCTGTGTGCCACAGTCTGAGGCATGAGAGATGTCCAGAAAGGGGGCCCAATCCTTGACACTACCACTCGTCTGCTTTTTTCTAGAGGCCTCCTGCGTCTCCACTCCACAGCCTGTAAAGCGCAGAACTGCCGCAAACGCTGCTTTTGCCCATACTCACACGCTCTCTAACACTACTCCCTCCAAGCCACTTACTTTTTCTCTAACTCTTTGCAATTCCCATGCTCCGTGTGCATCTCCTCCAGGCCTTTAGCTGAAAGCACAGCAACATCTCCTGGAACCGGGTGGCTATTGCAAGTTCAGTTGTCAAAGTGCAGTCCTTAAAACCCAATCAGTTCACTCAATTGGAGAGATTCCGGATTCATTCCCATCGTGCAGGTACCGGGGATGGTGCAGGGGCCGTGTCTGTGAGGAGGAGGAAGGGACCAGCGATTGGAAACTGCCTGTTCATTATTCAGATGTCCCTCAGGAAAGTTTATGACCCCTAATGAGGCAGACCTCCATGTTAGGTGATGCATTTAGAGGGAAACCAGGGTGAGAGAGCTGGACCGCTCATACAACACCAAAGGAGTCAGGAGGGATTCACCCCACCAACAAGTGCATGAGCTGCCAGATGTCTGGATTTAATTACCAAGGAGCTCATCTCCTGTAAAGCAAAGCAACGGGGGATGTGGACCATGGATATCCTTGAAATTGGAACAAGAAGACACTAAAAGAGGTTCTCTGCTCAGAAGTAAGGCAAACTCTTGTCCTTGCTGACCTGCTTTATAAGAGCAGACAGCACTGGAGAAAGCAGCAAAGGCAGAAGGGCAACGACTGCCACCTCTGAGGAAATGCAAGAGACGGCAGCAGCGAGGTTGGCTAGGATTTGTCTCAACTGCATCCTCCCTGTCTCCAGAGGCTGCACGTCACGGTGCACCACCTCAGTGCACGCAAGCTCCTGGGGCAGAGATGAGTTGGGCAGCAGCACAAGCCCGCCTGCAGGTTCTCTCCTCCTTCTTACAGAAAAAGGCGGAAAATACTGGAAGAAGACTGTTGCTCACATGGCTTAGAGGAAACTGGAGGTCCTGGTTGTCATATGAGACCCACGTATTAAGGTAGAGGACAGTGGGTGAGGAAAGCGGGGCACTCTGAGGTGGACTCTGGCTTAGGAAGAAGGATTTTTCCACTTGTGTAGTGCATCTAGTCATTTTGCAATGTCTCCTGTTGTCATGGAAAGCATCTTTTTTCCCTGGCATGACTGGTCAGTGCCAGACACAAGCTAAAGACTTTGCTTGCTTCATGGTATGGCTTCACCCAGTGCACATTGGTCACCGGCGATTTTATGTGCAGTAAATGGCCCAACTAACCCTCTGACCATCCCCGCTTTTTCCCACCCTGACCTTATCAGAGAAGTTGTGTTGGATCTGACAGCTCTTGTGGAAGATGTACATGTTAAAAAAAAAAAAATAAATCTCACCAGACACTGGAAATTTCCCCCATTGAATTAGACCAGCACTCCTCCTGCTTTAATATTGTTTCTGCTGCAATAATTAGGACAAGCTATCTCCAAAATAAAGGCGTCCAGTGACAGCATCTGTGGGCAACACGTACAGAAGTTCCCACAAATCCCCAATTAATTGGGGGATAAGCAAATTCCTGAAGCAGGAAGTGCCAAATCTTTACACCACCTTTGCCGTTTAGGGTTTTGTTGGGCAAGTTGTTGGCCTCGGCCAACCCAGGCATAAAAGGTGGCCTTTTGTGAGACCACAGGCTGAGGTGGGTCAGGTGGCCAGTCCAACAGGGGGGTGTTGTGAACTGGTGTCAAAGTTGGTGTTCAGGCTGTGATGGTCTGACGATGGGATTCATCACGCTGTGAGCGGGCAAATCTCTCTTCCTGTGTTGCGTCTGAAGGATGGGGAAAACCATCATTGCTTTCTACCTTTCAGAGTCCTTTTGTTTTTTTTCTCCTTCAAACGGTAAGAAAAGCAACAAAACCAAAATGTTATTAGTGGAAACTTTTATTTTGCTTTTCTGGTGCAGTTCCAAGAGATACACGTCATCATAAAGGCATCGGCCCAGCCCAGATTGGGCAGCTCAAAGCTCTTTGACCACGATTTCACAGCTTGACTTTCTTGCCGTTTATGTGCCCGCTGGGCCCCGGACGAGGGAAAGGAAGGGCAACATCTTATTTAAACATAGCTGTGCTTTTTCGGAGAGACACGTCTTTCCCCTTGTTCTGACAATTAACCAACAGGATCGTGTTGCAGAAAAAGATGAGAACTGGGAAAGGGAGCGCGCGGGTGGACGTGAATGTAGATTTCTTGTCTGGTGCTATACAAAGGCGCTGCTTGTACTACAGCAAGCCCAGCAGCGTTAGCAGCCAAATTATTTGTTTAATTTTAATGGCTGTCCTCGTTGCATCTTGACTTGCTAATTAGTATTTTAAGTGCCTGTAAAATAGTTTGGACGTATTCCTTCAGCTTTCACGCACGTCTCTATCGCTATTGCTATTCCTTCCTCCTGCCCTTGTGCCATCACCTAAGTAACATCGTTTCTGCTTCCAGATGGGTTGAATTCTCTAAAGCAGGAGGAAAACACAATCTTCTTTGCTTATTCATGCACAGAGCGCTCTCATTTGCATGAGAAGAGATCAGGCCGTGGAGCTGCACTCCCCAACGGCTGGGGAGAAGGGAACCTACGCTCGCAGGCGGCGAATAATGAGGCACAAATGTAGATAAGCTGAATTTTTTTTTTTGTTCTGCAGCTACCCTGGGTTTTCATACCCCGTTTGCAGCATTCAAACTGCTCTGCACGGCTGATACGTGGAAATCGCAGGCTGGGAACACCGCTGGCAACCTTGGTTGGATTTCAGCAGGCGAGTGCCTCGGTGACGTGTGCCGCGATGGGCACGGTGCAGGGGAGGACGTCCTAAGTGACGGGATGCAAAAAATAGGCATGGATTTCTGAATGAAGACAGCGAATGGTGTGTTGTCATGTGGCAGGCTGCTAAATCCGGTACAGCAGTAACGCTGGCAGGCACAGGCAAAGGCACAGCGAAGGGGGGGCACCTGTTGGACCTGAGCATTAGCTGAGGGATTTGTTGAATTTCCCCTGCAAGCAGGTGAACTTTGAATTACACTGACAGCCTTAAACGATGCTTTTTTTGCAAGTAGTGTCTGGTGGTTGTACAAAGAACAAAAAACCACCCCTTATTTCACAGATCTTTTAGTTCTTTTAAGGTACCATTCTGTAAGTATGCAGATAGTAACCACCAAAAAAACGTTTTCGGTGGTGACAGTTTTTAAGGCACACAGTCCCCCCGGTTGCTATTTATGAATGATGTTTGGGAGGTTCTGCAAATGGAAGAATAAACACATTTTTGTACATGCACAATTCTGGATATTTAGTACACAGAGGCACTTCCCAAACGTTTCGTGAGAACAAAAAGCCCTTTCCTTGGCTGTTTACAGATGACTTGCGGAGAATAAGCGAGAAGTTCGAGCGTGGCTGAACCCAGCAGCTGCCAAGAATTCAAATAAATGGTCTCAATCCCTGATTTTTCCACAAGTTCCGCTTTGGAAGATGCAGAAAGGAGACATGTCACAGGCTAATGCTGTCCATCAAAGCAGCAGTGAGCAGGAAACCTTGTCTCATTTCCATTCTCCCTACTTGCTCTTTGGAAGTTGATTCTTTAAGCGTTATCATTGCTGAAAGCTTTTTAGTGTTTAGGTTCCAGCCGTGATCTCATGGGCTTTGATGAGCTTTTTTGAGCTGAAAGGAGCTTGTGCGAACAATGAAATGAAGGTGATCGCTTGCATCCGTATGCCGTGTGCACTGGGATGTGTCAATCCATATGATGAATAATGCACGTATCAGCACCTTTGATTTTCCCAGCGTTGGTTTTCATCTCTTGCGTATCTTCAGCGGGGCAAAGTCTGACTTTCCGAATTTTCCAGGCTCTCCAAATCTGTCTTCTGTAGTGATAAAGAGCTGTGATGAAGAACGCAGGATTTCTTCCTAAGCCAGGCTGGCCCCAAATCCTTGCGTTGCCAATGTCTGCATAAAAGAGCTGGAAACAAAGTCACCTGTAAGGTGTCCTGTACATCCCCGTCATCAGAGCTAATAACGTAACGCGCTCATTAGGCCATTCCAGGCCATAAAAAGAGGTTTTAAACCACAGAAATATTACACTTCAATATAAGTAGCGGGTTTTTGTAAGCTTGTTTTACTTTTCCTTGTTTGTTCATGAATTGGGAATGTCTCGCGTCCTATTCAGAAGCTGTCGGGGACGTTTCTTTCTTTGCAGGTGGGGTTACTGGGCCCGCGGGAACACTTGGCTCGGACTTGATAGCAGGCAAACTGAGTACTCAAATGCTATTTAAAACAAAACAAAATCAAAGTAAAAATGCACCCTTCTTAGGGAGGTGTTCCTCCACAGCTGCTGTAGTGTATGCAGAAGCCCTCAGTGATGCTACAAAGCTTTTACAGGGCTCGTCAGACTTGACCTACTTCTCTCTTGTGTTTTCAACTTGTGGGGAGAAACTCCTTCGAACCCATGCTAACGCCGGCATGGCAGAGCTGTCTTCCCTCTTCTGAAATGTAGTTTTGGCCTGCTCCAGACTTCAGCTTTGCTATACTGGCAATGGCATCCTGAAGGGAAGGTGTATCAACGGCGACTGCTTTATCTAATACGTAGGTGTGCATCACTCTCCAAAGTAAAATAAATATCTTCGCTGCCAGATGTCAGATATCATTTAATTTTTTCACTGTAGCTTGCTCTGGGGTGTCAGAGTTCCCACTGAAATACCCACTAGAGAAAAAAGAAAGGACAAGTGGTGGTGGTTGTATACTCTGACGTAACAAGGGAGTGGAGTAACAAAAATCTTAAATTTGCGTCCTTATTGTAAGAGGTATTTTTTAAACCAACTTGATTCTCACTCTACATCAGCTCCTAGCTTCACCCATCAATGTCTTAGGATACAGAATTTGAGTAAATTTGGTCCAGTCTGTCACTGGGGTGGGAACGGGTGCCACATTGTCCTGTGTCCTGCACAGAAAAGGGAGATCTTAGGGGTGTTGCTCTGCCTTTTGCGGAAGCTTTAGGGTTGTGTCTCTTTTCTTGGTCCCCAGGCGCAGTAAATAATCAAGAAGTGGGTTGTGACAGAAACCCTCAGAAGCAAAGGAATATAGGAGCTTGAGACAAGGTAAGCACCTTTCTAGACTGAAAGGTCAAGCGGCGGTGAAATAACCTTGGGGACAGGCTCATCAGGCCAACTTCAGCTTGCCCGTGGGTAGAATTAACTGGGCTGTGGGTAGACAAAACTGTGTCATTGTTTGCATTAAGTTTGTGGACTTTTCTGTAACTCGGTACCAGCAAAAGGAGGATTTCTGACCTGAAAACCTGCTCGGGCTCCTCGCCATTGTCCTACTGCCTCCAGGGAGTCTGTGCTCCCATGCACAACAGTTTGTGTCTATTGCCTGTAGTCGCCACTGTAAGCAGACTTCTTCAAGAAGGTGTGCACGCATTCAGTGTGTGATTTTTTTGAGCTGGCAGAGGATGGCTGGGCTAGACTGAACTAAAACCTGCTCACGTCGTGTAAGCTCATGTCATACGCTCTCTGGATCAAAAGACTGATTGCCAAAGTGCATAAGAATGAATTAATAGAGACCTAAGGGGACTCGGAAGTCAACTGTTGGACAGCAGTGGTCTGCTTGCCTGTTTTTCTGACAGTTTCCTTGTCAGGCCTTGTTGCGTAGTCACTTCCAAGTCTGAAGGATGACAAAATAGATTAGCATATCCAAGCTAGACGACGTTGAAAACAAACATCTTTCATCTGCTAAGTATCCCCTTTTGGAGCCATTCCCATCCTGGTGGCTGCAAGGGCCTGTTGGAGGCCACGGACTTTCTGCCGCTTCCTTCTGCGGAAGGACCAACATCCAGTAATGGCATCCCAGAGCTGAGACAGGTACGTGCCGGTTTGAGCTCTTACCCCAGGATTGCCATCTCCACTGGGTTTCTGCTCACGACCTTGCAGCTCACAGGCTGTACAGCTGGAGATAAGCAGCTTGGAAATGCTCTAGGGCTCATGTGTTCCCAACCATGGAGACATGAATAACTCATAATGCACTACAGTGCATTAATCAGCGAAGGATGTAGAGGCTGTTGGAGGCGGAGGGAAGGTGCTCTATGGGCTTGAAATACTGCCGGATTGCATTTATGCTCCCTCTGAAGTCCATAAGATCTGGCTTGTTATACTATTAGATTTTTCTTATATTTGTCTCAGGTGAACTCTAAAAAAACTGGTTTTAGATATCCATGCTCAGACCATTGATTTTGACATGTGAAAATTTAGTCTTGGAAAATTGTTATGTTCAGTGGCAGCCCTGTGTTGGATCGGAACAGCCCCACTGTATGTGTCAGTGGTGCCTCCCAGCCCTGCCACTTTTAGGAGTTTTGGGGAGAAACCTTGCAAGGCACCACAGAGGCAGCCAGGCTTAAGGAGAACAATATTGAGGAGTATTGGAAATTGTATATTCACCATGAATATCAAGGAATTCCCATCTTGCGCAGCTGTGCAAGCCTGCCTGGCTGACCTAGCCTGTTTTGCTAGGTCAAGGTCTCAACTCCTCCCCCACCACCAGCGCCAGGTATGCCAATACCGTGTTGTAAAGACAGAGTCATCTAGACGATATCTAACACTTGCCTGTGATGATGCTGCTCGATGCTGCTATCTGCATCACCTCAGCTGGGATCAAACATTGCAGAAGACGCTTTTCAACCCACTTGAACGATCAGGCTTGTTCCAGCACTGACAGTAATAGTCATTTTTCTCGACAGAATTGACATTATAAATGAGTTGTTTGTTAATTTGCTGCTTTCTTTACACCATTGATCCTATGGCTACATCTTTAAGCAGCAGTGCCTGAATATAAACTACCCAGCAGTAAAATTATAACTCCATTTGCATGCAGAGCACAGCCGCCTTATTGCCAGACTTTCAATCTCGTCAAGAGTTTCAGGGTTACTCATGCAAAAATAGCTTGTCTGCTCGACTGAGAGTACGAGGGCTGTTCATCAGTATCATATGCAGAATCGTAAGCACTCGCCGCCGTGAGCTGGGGAACAGGTTAGGAAAATCTGTCATTTCAGAGCCGTACAAACCCATCCCACAGGGAGCTCCTCCCGGAGCTCGGAGCGATGCGAGTGGGCTCAAGCATTGGCCCCATCTCACGTCGGCAGCGCTGGCTCGGCTTCGTCAGACCCTCACCCTGTTCTAACGAGGCGGAGCCAAAAGACATCCAGATTTGCTGATTTTGACAAAGTCGTCCAGCAAATTTATGGCTAGCTTAGCGTTTTGAGGAGGACGTTAAAATAATGTGGTAGCAGGACCACGCAGGTGAGCCAGGAAGACGCTGATCTTCAGCTCAGTAGGTTTCAGTCTCTCTTTCGAAGTCTCTCCTCCAAAATTTGGAGCAGTTATATTTGGTTATACCCGCTGCCTTTCCCATCCCAGCCTTGTGGAAAGACAACCTGCCCCTACGCAGGCATTGTAGGCAGCTACTCTTGGAAAAGCTTCTGGGCAAAAAAAATTAAGGAAAATGGGTAAAAAGTGCAGGAATAGGCCTTGCAGGGGGAGCAGCCATGCAAAAACCAGGGAGCATGAACACTAAAACTGCACGGTGAGAAACAAGCCAAGGGCCCATGGGATGAGGCTGCTGAAGCAGACAGCAGAGCTGTAACATAGCGGTGGGGCTTTTTTCCTCAAAGAGTTTGCCTTGCTCGCTAACGGAGAGCATGGGGAGACCTTCTCTCACCTTGCTAAATCAAGTTTCAGATGGAGGTTAAGAAGAAGATTATTAAACTTAGCCACTCGTGTCCACCTGAGGAATAAAAAAAACCTTTAAAACCAAATTACTTGATTTAAGGAGAACAGTCCAACCTTTACTCTTTCCTGGGGGCTTGGTTGAATAAATGCTTTTCTCTAGGTGACAAAAATAACCTTTACAGTAAATTCTGTCAGCCAGAAATCACTTCCAGCGGGCAAGCCACTGAGCGCTCGTAACGAAATATCCCCAAATACTCAGGTATACTTTTTCTTTTTGCTTATTAAAAGTCTGCTTTTGATATAAATAACCCCCTCTCTCGTCTATATCTGTGTGGTTTCATGCACACCCCCACACGGGTATATATATATATATATATGAATACTGGACTATTTATTCCTGAAACGTAAAGCTTTTAAATCACGTGATGAGATGTAAATACTCATCTCCCAGGCTCATACCCATGGCTGAACCATCAGCTCTGCTCCCACCGGCATGCACGGGAATACCAAAATGCAGCTGGCTTGGAGCTGGCCCCGGGCCTGTCAGATGGCAAGCGAGGGATGTAGGGATCTTGGTCCTATCCATTTCCAAGTCACTCCAGCTAGGTCATGCGTCCTTGGGAGCTGAGAAATGGCAGAATGGGATTTCTACTCCAAAGGTACGTGCCCAGAGCACCAGGCCTTTAATTATGCAAAGAACTGGAGCCCGCTTCCTCCTGCCTTTTCAGATAAGTGCTTTCACCCAGAGATTACAGTGAGCAAAATCTGGCACCTGGCTCTATTGGCACAAAGGGGTTGTTTGTTTTTTTTTTTTTTTTTTTGCCCACGCAGACTCCTGCCAGGGAAATGTGTGCTTATCCGAGGATCCGCCCAAGTGGATCCAGTTGCCATGTCAGCAGATTAGCGCCTACAAAAGACCAGCAACCCTGGGCAGAAATTTAGCATCTCCCAAAGCCTGTGAGCCGAGTCGTAAGGATGCTCATTTGTCCTCTTCGTGCCACGTGGGAAAAGTTGGCTCAAGCCCCATTTCGCTCCAGTCTCTCCGGCTTCGGGAGCTGGAAAGGCAGTGAGCAACCCCTCCTCCTGCTCTTCCTCCTCCTCCTCCCGAGCTGGGTGTTGCTGGGGGCTGTTTTGCTGAAGAACAAACTGGGTCTGTATGTGCGAGTGATACCTGGGCCGTGGAAAATTGCGGAAACCATCAGAAATTCAGCGGGTTCTCTAATAGCGACTTGGCAGCCTCAGAACGGCTTCTGCTGTCTGATAATTAGACAAAAATACAGCCTTGTTTTCCTCCTTTGTGATCTTGTAGTGGCTGGCTGTAGCAGGGCAGCTACAACCAAGGCAGGGGGACCTTTCCCCAGGAGAAGCAGGACAGGGCTGCCTCCAGACACAGGCAGCTCCCGCTCTTGAACAGTTTCGTGTCCAGAGGGCTGAATTTAGCTGAAATCAGATCTATTACAAGTGTTTTTTAAGTTCCTATGGATACAGTGAATTGCTGCACTCACGTGAAATGTGCAGAATACGGCTTCGGAGACTTTGGGAGAAGTAAAACCTAGTAGTAGAAACTTGGGTGGAGGCCTTGGAAATTGCCTCAGTGTTGGGTTAATGCCGCTAATTGAAGTGAACGCGAAAGCTAACGCAGACTTCAAGGGGAGCCGTTACCCCAAGGGTAAGTCTCGAAAATAACTAGGATACTTTCTCTATATTTCAGTGTTTACACAGAGGAAAGGCTTCATAGCTGCGTATTTACTGTGACTGTACAGGAGGGAGGGTGACATCTGAGGAAACATATGCAGGCTTTCTTCTCCAAAGAGAGAATTGGATCGAGACAAAAATGACCTAAATAAACATTGGAAGATCATAGGAAACTATTCCTTGGAGGCAGAGAGGAAGAATATATACATGCAGATAAGGGCTGTGTGCGAAAGTTGAGTATTGTTCTTGGGGGAATTTCAGTGCATCAAAGGAGCCTGGTATCAGTCCTGGAATAACATCAGAGGAAACGTCTGAGGAGAAGTAGTAGAGGGGGGAGAAATCTATCTGTGCAGGGGAAGGTACAATGGGCTCTCCAGTGTTAAATACTGAGGTGGTTTCTGGCTTTTCCATGTTTTGCTCACTGGGCTCACGAGAGCACGACTTCTCTCTGCTCAGATGCTCGTGAGTGGTGGAGAGATGGACGAGTAGACTTTGTGGTGGGGCCAGGAAGTCTGTCAATAGTTTATTGGGTCTGTATGGGCTCAATTTTCTATTACAAGCATAGACTAAGGCAACTACTCTTGTATCTCCTCTATCGCCGTTTTGGAACTGTCTGCTGCCATCAGCCCGCTGTGTCGGCTCTCAGGGGCGATGACAGACTCCTTTGCACAAAAAAACCCAGCACTGGGGAGAAGTGAGGGTATCGTGGGGCTTCTCCAGCCGGCATGACCTGCTAATTCCCTGGGGAAGAGGTGCAGGAGCGGGAAAGTGAATGAGAACTTGGTGCGAAGCTCTGGGCTGGAAATGCACGTTGCAGATTGGCACACGTTCCACCTTTCTGCACCCAGGAGTGCGTATGGTCTATTTTAAGTTTCTAAATTAATATTTTAGCTGCTTTGTAGCTGGAACGTTAGGCTTTGCGGGCATCTTTAACCACTAAGGTACCAGGTGGTGGTACCTTGCAGGGTCTTCATGGTTTGCTTGAGACCCCGGAAGGGAGATCCCAGACGTCCCGAACGGAGCTACAATGGATGGGGGAGTCGGTAGTCTTCCATGTGCCAGCTGGTTGTGGGGATACTGGAAAACACTGGACTCACTGGGTGTTCACCCTATGGTCAGCCTATTTATGTACCCTGAGCCCTGCAAGGAATAGAAGACGACAGAAATGTTTATAAACCCCAAGGAATTTAGGAAGGATAAAGCTACTGAAGCAAGTAAGTGATAGAGTTTAGGAATAATGAAAGAGTGTGTCCACCATGGAGCAGTGGTCTCAGAGTGTAATTGAAATGGATATCATAACACATCAGTTTGGGGCCAGAATTCAGGGTTTATTGGGGTGGGGGTGGAAAGAAAGAAAAATCCAGGGCAGAACTTGCTTGCTCCTCCCCGCCTCCGTGTTTTACCACAGGTAAGCCAGATTGCAAGAGGGAATGTGCAGCTTCTGAAATTATTGCATACCATCCATCCACTTACGGCTGAGTTGCGACAGGAAGAGGACGGCATCCTGGGCAAACCGCCGGTCCTCTTGAGCACGTTCCCGTGTGAAAATTGTGTAAGAACTAAATACACCTTCAAGACAGTGCTGGGTTAAATATATCATCTTCAGAGGCACCAGCCTGCTTTCTACGTGAATGAATTGATGCTGCGAGTTACAAAGAGCGAATTAGCTTTTAAAAATAGACTGTTGTGCCTGAATTCAGCCCGGCTGCTGCTTCCCTTCGGCTCGGCTGGATGCTAATGGCGCGTCAGGCGGTGGCTTGTTGGTGTGTGCTGGCCCCATGGGCCCAAGAGGGCTCGGGGTAATCGCTGAGCTGTATTTTTAGCTTCAGGTTCCTCCGGTTCTCGTGGCTGAGCCTGGCAGCACGGCTGCAGGTGAGTCACTGGGTCGCACAGGCTGACTTGCCCTGCTGTAGGCCAGCAGTTTGGCTTCATAAAAAAAAAAACCCAAAAAATGGAGGCAGCAAGCATGGTTTGCCCTGCATGGAATTTTCTTTCTTTGTGGCAATAAATTCCCCCCCCTAAATTCTCTTCCCAGGCTGATACGCTGTGATATCCCATTCAGTCGCAGCCCGGGGGCAGCGCTCGCTGGCACACATCCTCCTCATTCAGGAAAAACATCTCCAGCCCAAAGTGTTTGGATGGCAAGGGGCTTTGGGTGGCCTAAAGTGTGTGAATGGCCCTTTTTTTGTGCAACTACAGCTCCTGCTTGGCCAACCCGAGTCACTGAGCATCTCTCTAAAAATCTCCACCTCTGTCTTCAATTCCATCGCTTGTGCTGGCATAGCTAATATTTAGGAATACCTCTGACAGTGGGAGAAAGCTGTCCCAGCCTGGAAGACCAGGTTCAGCCCTGGGATGCTCTCTGGGGCAGCTGCTGCCTGTTGAACACTGAGAAGGGGAAAAACAGGATCACCTTGAGCACAAAGTACTAATGTGAGGCTTTCCAGGATACTCTGTTTATCTGGCCGGAACATGTTGACCACAAGTTCAAAGAGATAGGAGGCTTTTCTCAGGCCGAGGACATGCTGCGCTATAGAGAAACCCGGAAAGGACCAGGTCAGACCCCAGAGGTGTGTTGGTTTTTTAAGCATCACTTCTCTCCTTTTCCTCTCTCGGCTTCGTTTGCCGCAGCTGCTTGTGGGAGTCCCAAAGGGTCTGTGTCTGCCAGGGCGTTCCCCGATACCTCTCACAGCAAAGCCTTTGGAAGGCTTTGCATGGCAGACGTGGAAAGAAATGGGAGACTGAGATACCTTTTACAGCCTGAAACACCAGCCAAGCATTTTGCGATGCTCTGCATTTCATGGCCGTCTTATGCTGGCACATCGCACGGCCATAAAAGGGCTCTTCATGCTAAAGAAAACACAGTAAAAGTCTGTTTCTGGAGTTGCTGCCTGGGGAGAAACCTGCAAAACTGCTGCTGCTGCGAGGTGGGAAGGTGCCTGGGGGGGAGGTGGGTGCCACCGCGCTTCCCTGGGGGAAATTGTCCCGATCCCTCTTGATCCCATGCCGATGGTCCCAGGGCCATGGTAACCAGCCATTGTCTTTCCAGTGGACGCTGCTGCCAGCAGATGGGTTTTAGCGTGTCTAAGAAATAACCCTGTGCAGGCTAAAAGTTGTGGTCCGCCAAGAAAAAACTCAAACAGCCGTGTGAATGATTTTTGTACGGATATTCTCATGCTGGATATATTTGCTGCTGTTTCCCCATTGCCTTATTGTGCTTTTTCTATACGATTTCCGTGTTTATGTGCCACCTCCCTGCAACCCCACATGGGCAGAAAGCGACCGCTGCGATGGAGTGCCACCCAGCCTCGAGCCCTTCAGTGCCCTGGTCCGGGCAGCCGGAGCAGGGACGGCATCGGGGAGGAGGCCCCGGAGGAGGAAAACCTTTCCACGAGCGATTGCAAGGGGGGAAGTCTAGGCAAGGAGGAGGAAAACCTTTCCAGGTGCTATAGGGGAAGGGGCAATAGCCGTGGGATGCGCTGGAGTCAGGGGACGGGCTGTACATCCCGCTGGCAGAGCTGCGGGCACTGGCCAGACCCAGCGCTGGCACCGCCGCGGGGACGACCATCCACACGCTCCATAAAAACACAGCTCCTGCCTCCCGCGGATGGGAGGCGGCCCGGCCTCTTTCCCGGGAAACGGCATTTACAAAAATAGAAAGCTGGAAATGCCACCACACGGCAGCGGCTAAATATAAAGCCTTGCCGGCAGCGGAGCCGCAGCGCTGGCGCCAAAAGCAAAGGCAGCAAAAGGGGACGGGGGTGCCCGTCCCTGCGGCGGCCACACGGGACGGGGCAGAAGTGGTGGAGGCTTTGCCGGGAGGACACCAGCTGCGAGCACGGGATGCAGGAGCAGGGAAGCTGCTCGGTGATGAAACCCTGGCTCAGTGTGAAAAAATGAACTACGAGATGTCACAGCTTTCCAGTAAAATCATGTTTTCTTCCCTGATGCTTATATGATGTGATTAGAAGTGCTGGGGTTTTTCTCCCCAAGACTGACGTCTGTAGTAAAATCTGAACCTTTCACTGAGTTAGGCTTTTATTTTTTTTTTTGCCAGCCCTGATGCGGGGCAGCAACACCGCATCCCGGAGGAAGGGTTTCTCCGGCTTCATGCTGTGAATGTTGGTTGCTGCTGGTGGCTGGGACCACGCCAGAATTTTCCAGGGCCGGGATGCTGCCACGGCCAGCTCTGCTCACCAGGAAAATGGGACAGGCGCGCGGCTGGGCTGCTTTGGTATCGGGGGGCTGGTAATTTTGCCAACCTTGGAGATTCTTGGCATTCCCACCCCTCCCACC
>VYZM01020993.1:712517-734590 GCA_013398915.1 Dromas ardeola
CCCCCCCAAAAAAAAATCCCAAACCTAATTACAGTTGTATGTTTGCCAGTGCTGATTTTGGGGGCTAACTCCCCAAAGGCACAGCAGCAGAGGAGAGTGGGTGCGCTGTGACCCCCCAGAGACAGCGATGGTGGAGCTGGGGCTGCGGCTCACCACGTCTGCTGGCCGCCAGCTCTAAGAACAGTGATGTCTCCTCGAGCGAGGTCCACCTCAGTGTCGGTATCACAGCACGAGAGGGAATTTGGGGCTGTTTTAGGAAGTTCTAGGGTTGCAAAGTCTGCCATTAGGAGATCCCAGAATTCAGGCTGCCTCTGCATCCTAGGCTTGATCTTCTTGTCATCCTGGGCTTGATCTTCTTGTGGATAAGTGTTAAAACAGTCCTTTATTATAGGTTTCCATACTATTTTTTTCCATTCGGTAAATGGGGAGTCGCTCAATAGTCCTTCTTATCCCTCTCGTCGGCATGTTACTTTATATGTTATTAATCAAAGGCCGTCTGGACGCGGCACTGAGTACAGAAGTCCTCCCTTTGGGGTGTTTCATCAGAACATCAAAATGATGCACAAACATTAGTGAGCTGTAAGCATTGTAATCCTATATAATCAGATGAGGAAATTAGACAGGGGTGATGCTGCTCCCTTTTGCAGCTAGAGATCTGAGGAACAGAGATTAAGGCCATAAGTGTCTATCAATTTCCAATGCTCAGTTTCAGATAAGGAAAGCTTAACTTTTAAATTTAATTTAATTTAATTGCTCGTGCCTAGCAATTCAACTGCAATTGACTGGCTCAACCTGCTGTGGAAGCAACAGCTAAAGCTAAACCTCTCCACACCTTGAAGTAAAGCTCGTTTCAGGGGACAGAATTGGGATCTGAAGAGGAGGGGGGACCTGTTCACACTCGCATGTGTTCCCACCGCTTTGGGATGCAGCGTGGCTCTTCTCCTGAAGACTCGAGGGTCATTACGTCCCCCGTGGAATATGTTAATCACACCAGTAAAGCCCATCACCGCTTTGTTTTATTTTCTTTTCATCTTGGAGACAAATCCTGCGCGTTAAGCAATTAAAGTTAGCTGCAGGTCAAGGTCTCCTGGCTGGGGTTCGCCACAGTTCCCCAGTGCTTGGTGTTTCTGGGACAGGGAGCTGGGCTCTGGCTGAGCATTGCCTCGCTCAGCTCTTGGCACCTCAACACAGCAAACTGGCAAAAACATCTATTTTTTTTTTTTTTGCATAGGATTGTTTTTCTGCCAGTATATTCAAATCTTGTTGGGTTTTTCAACACTTTTCCAGCTCTGCTGGTTTTCTGTTGGATTTCCTGTACCCTTCTCAGATGGTGGCTGCTCCGGGATTCGTGTGCCCAGTTCTGCTTGGGTCTGTTATTGCTTCTCGTCCAAAAGATTCCCCCCTTGACACTAAATCGCCTTATAATGTCCCAGTGGGGTAAATGCCGCTTGCTTTCTCCTTTCCTTTCATCAGACTTGCCCAGTATAATGACGAGACGAGGGCACGGGGCAGGGGCACCACGCGAGGTGAGCGGGGAGTAGCTTTTTGCAGTAAGCTGGGGCAGAAGTAAAACAAAACATCCCAAACCCCAGCCTCCGTCCAAATAATCTGTAACTTCAGGACATCTCCGATTGGATTTGACTTCTGAGCCTTGGACTCGCCTCTGCTGGTGATGCGCATTGCTTTGCTCCGCGCCTTTATACGTCTATCCGTGTATATATAAACCCTGTTCTTTAATACCTCCTACAGCAGCAAGCTGTTCCTCTTTTCCCACAGTCTCCAGATGGTGCTGAAATCTTCAGAGCTTTGGGGGTTTATTTGTTTGTTTATTTTTAGATAACTTCCCACACTTGGGCCCTAATCAGGGTGCCTCAGTCTTTCCATTTACCAAACAATCTCGCTTTTAGCTCAGTTTTTGTCCGTGCTGCCAGCCCCCTTTCCCAAGCGGGTCTGCAACAAATCGTCATGGTTTATTATTAGTGTTGGTGCTGAAGTTCATTTTCTAAATCTCTGTTGTTCTTCCCCTTCCCAAAATAATCTGCAATTTCCTCTTTGCTGCAATCTCAGTTATTTGCCTACCTCCACGCTGGATGGAGACCGAGTTTTCCAAGGAAGCTCGGCTATTAAAAAATAAGAGAGAGAACCACTGATCTCACATGCTGCTGGAAGAATACTGCATAAACACATGTATTTCTCATTCTTTATAGGCTCCTTCTTTTTGGTTAGTTTGTTTGTGTATTTTCTAAAACAAAACCCCATTTTTGAATCTCATTTTGGGTCCCTAGAAATAAGTTGATCCCACCTCTGCACTTGGGGCGAGCTGGGGTGGGTTTGAGTCCCGACCCTGAGCCCGGCTGCCTCCAAATGCAGCCGAGAAAGAGTTTTCCTCAAAACTTCCTTCTAGATCAGATGCCCTTTGGCTTTGCAATGGGTCTTCCTTTTTCTCATTGAGCTGTTAAAAAGAGGTGAGAAATCAAAACCCTTTCGCGTTTTAGGCATATCTTTTGGTATTCTGATTTGTCTTCCTTCCCAATTTTTTCACATATCCCTTTAAATTTTTTGCTGTGCTTTCAGTTGCATCACCTCCAGTGGGATACAGCAATAATAATATATAACAATAAATACCTTTGCGGCATGTCATCCCCCAAATTTTTTCGAAGTTTTTTTTCTGCAGAGGCAGCCTAATAACCAGTTCCTCCTGTTGGCCTTGTTTTTCCTTGCACAATTTCTGGCTCGCGAGCTGACCTTCCGCTTATACGGCTCCTATTTTAATTTTATTCCTACCGATGCTGCTGATTCGAGGGGAAGGCGGCCGCCTACAAACACTAAGCTGACTTTTCCCTCACCGTTTGCAACGCTCACAGTTCACGCTCCAACCACTGCACCGTGCTGATGAGAACTGGATGATGATGGAACGTCTGTCCCCGCTGGGAGGTCTCCAAGGATGAAAAGCGGCGCTTCAGGGCTGCTCGGGCTCTACTGAACCCTCCTTGGGGCACCCAGAGGAGCCTGGCTGTGGGCTGGGTGGTGGTGGCTGACCGAGGACAGTCCAGCTGTGCCACAGGCCGCCCGGCGAGGTTGTGCCGTCGCCATTCTTGCAGGTTTTCCAGACCCAACGGGTTCAAGGCCTGAGCAACCTGGTCTGACCCCAGAGCTGACCTGCTCTGAGCGGGAGGCTGGACCTCCTGAGGCCCCCCCCCAGCCTGACTGGTTGTGTTACGCTACAGATCCGTTACCTGGCCAGGCTGGCAGGTGACAGACAGAATTTAAAGCCCTCACCTTGAAAGAACTGAGAGAAAGTTTGATTTTTACTGCTCACGGGATGGCTCCCACAGAAGAGCTGCAGACTTCCCCCCAGCAGCGCTCTCCTGAGCGAGCTGCAGCCCCTAGCTGTCCTCAGTGCTGCCTTTCTACCAGCTGAGACAAAAACCATGGAGTTAGTGAATATTTTCCCCCAGTTTTTGTTCTTTACTCAGCATCCCTGGAGAGAGAACTGGATGGGAGCTGCAGATGAAGAGGGGTGGCAGCAGCAGCAGAGGACTCCGTGCACGGCTCTGCTCTGCTTTTCTGGTGGATTTGTTCCAAGTTTCAGGTCTTCTCCCCAGCGCTTTTCCTAGGCTGCCCAAGATGCCCTACGTTAGCACCAGGATTTTACTCTCATATTCCTAAAAAAACGTGATTTTGTGGAACAGGAGAGAAATGTTTCTTTGACACGTGCCAAGAGAATTCATCCTCCTGAAGCCAGCAGCAGAATCTGCAACGTCTGCACGCACAACACCCTTCCTCCATCCCAGTTCTCCCTTCCGCCACCCCACTAGAACAAAATGATTTAACCAAATAATAAATGTTGGAAAGGCCAGTCCCTGCAGACTCACAACAAAGGCCAGAAAAATGCGATACTAATTATTATCTTCCTTTCCTTGCACAAGCCTTTCTGTGAGGCTCTAGCAATTAAAGCCGATGCTGGGGAACAAGCTAGACGGGAATTAGTCTGACTTGGGGAAATTACCACCCAGAGGTTTTTTGGGTTTTTTGTGCTGCTGTGTAAATTCCCTTTGCTCAGCTTAAACTCTTTTAACAGAATGCATTACTTTGACAACACATTTTTATAGTTGGTTTAAAAAAAAAACCAAAACAACACTTTAAAAATGTTTCCAGATAGCTCTGATCCTAGCCTGTATTTCTCCTGGTGGTCTTGAAACCATACTCCTGAAAGCAGATACTCTCCTGGCCCTCTTTCTCAGCCCCCCTGGCAAGCCTCCCTTGCCGGTCATGTAGAGCCCCAACCGAGACGTACAAGCCAGGGGGACAAATCGCATGCAGGGTCACTCATGCACTCCAGTCGTTTCCCTTCCTGTGGAAAACAAGCCCATAACGCCAACATAACATGCTGTGTGAAGCAACCTGCACACAGGAACTGTTTTCTTCTGCTCCTGCCATGGTGAAGAAGGTCTGTGTGTTGTCCTCCAAGCAACCGTCTCCTCCTCCAGCAGCAGGAGGGATAAGGTGAGCCTTGGCCGACGTGACATTCCTTGCTACGCTGTTACCCAACGCCTGTGCTTCGATTTCTACAAGAATTGTTTTTGATTAGATGGTGAAGAAGCCTTTGAGCGTGTTCAGCTCTCTTCTGGGAGGCATCCACAATTTCCCAGCCGGGCTAATGGGACCTGGATGCCAAACATCGCACCAGGTGTCCTAGGGACAGGGCAGGTGCCTTCTTCAGTGCTGGTGCCTGCTGGATTACACACCTCTGCCGGAAATATTTTGCCTGAGAGGTCCTAGAAATTTGTCCTTTCCTGGCCGTGCAAGCGGCATTTCACTAAGAGGGGCTGGTATGTTCAGAGCCCGGTTTCCATCGTTCCTAACAGGCAAGCCAAAGCTTACAGCACAAAACTCGTATCTCGATGTGCAACACCACAGACTGGGCAGAGGTATTTCCCCCCCATCAGTGTCATTGGCACCTTCTCAGGATATTTTTTGCTGCCTTGACACTTTCTGCTTATGTTCAGTCTGACACCATCAATTACAATAGTGAACAACAATAGACCAAAGATCAACCCTTGAACAAACCCCTGAGGAACTTCCTTCCACCCTGATACTTCCCTCGATATGGGCAGCTCATGATTTCTTTCCTAAACAGTTTCTCATCTATCATACTACCTCATCTCCGAACCCATTTTACCAGTCACTACGGTCACTCTCTGTTTTGGTAATTTTGCTTGAGCAATATTTCAGCCAGAGCATCAGCTGAGCCCGTCCCTTCTCAGGACAGTGATGATTATAAATGCCTAACTAGTAGCGACCTGCTTCTCAGGAAAATAAGCAATATGCTCTAATGTTCAAGTGATTTAAATCTTTCCTTCTGCTTTCCATTTTGGTTTTTCAGTAAGTTAAGTTTTCCTGGGAGAATGACCACCTTCTCTTTCGCTCTACTATTTTCTGCAGAGCGTACCACATTTTTAAGCACCGCGGGTATTTTTAGTTTCTCTCGGCCACTTCTTTTGTATGATACTATATATTCATGTCATCTTATGTTCTTTTATATTAAATATGATCTTTTATGGCTGGTTTCAAGCTGGATTTTCCCCCTAGATATTTATTCTAAGCTTTCAAAAAAGGCACGTATGAATCTAGAAGGTAGGCTACAAGGTTCTGTGGGCAGCTGGGGTTACCATCACGCTGGGGTCAACTTTCAAACACAGGGGATATACTTTTATATCTTACAAGGGGGAATTAAATGGGAAAGAGTAAGGGCTGGGGCAGGTTTTGAGAAAGCCCGCTGCGCTGGCTGTTTAGTTAGAGGCTACCACGGTATCTAAAATATGCGGAGAGCAGAGGTGAAGCGCGCTGGCCGGCTAAAAGGCTCTTTTGTGGCGTTCTGCTGCAGGGCTTGGCAAGGCTGCCCTCGCTTCACACCCTGCCTCCCCTGCTGAGGCACCGGGGTGGGAAAACCAGCCGCGGAGCATCCAGACAGCAGAGAGGGATTTAAACAACCCCATGTCTTGTTCTTGTGCTTTCTAACAGATGGAGAAGCAGGCAACAATCGCTGTCCTGAACCCTCTACCAGTCAGCCTAATTAAGTCATGTAATGCTATTAACAAGCAGGGAGGCTTAGCTGAGCCTCTGGGAAATGCCAAAATCATATTGTCTTTCACTCCGTTATTTAAAAGTCTGTTGCGACGAAAAATCTTGCCCACCAACTTACCGGTGATATTGTAAAACGGCGATATCGGAGCGGGTTGCAGAAGAGATGCTCACCTGTCACGAAGAAGGGGACACCAGGGCAAGCGTCTCCTGAGCTGCGTCCTTCTGAGGCTGGGCTGGGCTTGGAGTGCCTTAGCACAGGAGGACGGGGGGCACGGGGGGGCTGGGGTCCACAGAAGGCTTTGGTACCCCCTGCCTGCGGAAATTGGTGGCATGGATGCATTTATTGTCCCTGATTTACAGTGCGTCTGTCTGCGGGAATACAAAATTTCCACAGGAAAGTCACTTGCAGAGCTCTAAATTAACGAGAAACCGCGTTACCGTGGCCTGTATAGCTCAGGGAACGGAATTTCACCTGGTGAGAGAGCATCGCACTGGGGAAGGGACACAGTCCCCCTGTGTGTGTGTGTGCCTGTCCGTGTCCCCCACAGCCCTTTGGCCGGTTGTTTTGGGAGATCCGGGGCTGAACTGGCAGCATCTGCAAGCCACAGTCTGGTTTTCAGCCTGAAACGCCGTTTCTTGGGCTTCAACCCAGGCTGGCGTTTTTGTGGTATCACTTCAGCGTTCAAGAAGGGAGGGTTACCATCGCAGGGGTTGCTGTGTACAGGGTTTTTTTTTCCCCTCCTTTTGTTTTTAGCAGCAGGCATTGGCGGGCGAGGGCAGCTTCGCACAGCTCCGGCTTTCCCAGCAGAGGAAGGCTCCTGCTCGGCAGGCTGTAAGCGCCCTCTGCTGCGAACGCTGCTTTCAACCAGCTCTGGCCCGCAGATGTATCCATCAAGCATCGGCGATGGGTGCTAATTTGGGTGTTTCGGGTGATGGAATGGGCGGGTGACAGCCACCTCCTCTCCAGGAGAGAGAGAGGGGCCTCCTCTGCAGGTCGGACGTGGGCACGGTGCTCCTAAACTGGCACCCTGCTTCAGATCGTACCAACGTCTTTTGGTGGTAAATGGGATTGGTGTGGTGGAATTGGGACCCCCAGTTGGTACCTGGATGAGGACAGAAAAAGGCGTAGATGGCTCTTTGGAGACCATCTAGGCAGCCCGGGAGAAGACAGAGTTGTAGCAGGAAGGTTGGTAAGAAAGGGGAGCTCCCAAATGGGGCATAAAGAGATAAATTTGAGGGTAATTAAGGGATGGGGTGCTGTGTATGAAACATGGGTCAGGAGAGCAGCAAACAATAGCAAAAAAAAATTGCCAGCAAGATGACTACAGCAGTGAGAAAGGGGAAAAAAGCCATGAGGAAGACGAGAAGCACCATTCAGATTTGGAAAACTGAGCTTGAAGAAACTTGGGGAGAAGCTAGGTGGGGATGCAAGGAATGATTAATGAGACGATAAACCATCAGGGCAATAAATTATGTCGGTTTGGTGCAGAGAACACAAGACAGAGCATGTAGGTAATCAGGCGCTGGCGTGCTCGTTAATTCACCCAAGCGAATGGACTGTCAGCCGGGTCTGCTGAAGGTAGCGGTGGAGCCCAGGGTTCCTCGGGCTCACAGTGCTACCGGAGTGGGAGCATCTGCAGAATGAGGGGAAGAAAATGGAAAAGAGATCGGCCCCCTGGGACGCTCTGAAATATGAGGTGCAGCTGCAGCTATTTCCGAAGCGTTAGGAAACCCTAGCTTGCTCATAATTATCTTCATCTCTGCACAGGGGTTACTTGCTAGCGCGGCGGTTTGCTGGTGGTTGATAGGGGCTGAGATCCGTCACAATCCTGGCCGGTGTCGCTCCGCTGGCCGGGTATCTGCTGTGGCTGGGGCTGCCGAGGAGGGATCCGCAGCAGGGATGCGCCAAATCCCTCCCAGTCCTGCAAAATCGGGGTGATGCAGCGACGCAAAAGGCAGAAGAAAACTGTTGAAAAAGCAAAACAGGAGATGAAGAAAAGAACGCATCTCTTAACGGAAGGGATCGAAAGGGCTGGAGTTCAAAGCTATTGCTTCAGCCTTGCAAAGTTGATGGGATGATTAAAATGAAAGTAGAACAGGAATAAGGGAAGTAGAGGTGAAAGGCTATTTGGTTTGAGAACGTTCAGTTAGTAGGGCCTGAATTTATCTGGTTTATTTGCTTTGGCTAATGACTTAAGGAAGTTTTAAACTATGGGGTTCCAATGGAGGGCTGAGACATCCCTGGAGGACGAGAGGAGATTAACAGTAAGCCCATTTATATAAAGCAGGACTCACGGGCCAGTTGATGGAGTTTGGATTCCTGAAAACTACTGGGACAACCTATTGAACATCTAATTCCTATGGACCTGCAATACTAGTAGCGTGATTAATAAATTAATACGGAGTGTTTATTAGAAAAAAAATTGTTTGAAATTAAACAAAAAAGCTTTGCTGGGTTGCTGACCCAGAAAAGAGATAGATCAAGATCGTTTGGCTTTAGTAATATTATTGATATTTCAATGTTGTGTCTAAGCAAGAGAGCCCGTGGAAAGCCTTGCCCAGCTTGAGAACGGGTCACCAGAGGAGACCGAGTCCTTCTCCAAGCGATTTCTGAAAACCAGAACTGTCTTGTAGGGATGCCGAAGGCCATTTTCTAGGGGGCGGGATCCTGCGTTGGGGGCGGTGTGGAGGCAACACACCTTGACCTGGTGACCGCTGGCTGAGCGGTGGTGGCCGGGACCACACGTCCTTCTGCTAGTTCAGCGCGGAGAAGGGGAGAGTTGCAGTAGTAATCGCTCACTTTTGGGCAGCTGCCTGCTGCAGCCTGCGTTTCTTGTCCACTTCTTGCAACCACAGCTCCTCCTTGTGCGTCTGACCGGGCTTCCTGCTTCTTGAGCCGTGTTCTTAGCATCAAATGTTCTGTGCGCGTTGCAAGCGGCCAGGCTGAATAGAGGACGGTCCGGGCACGGGTGCCAGCAGTGCCCCAGGGAAGCTCTGTTTGCACAAACCAGAGCGGACGCTCACTTACATAAGTGCACCCAGTCTCGCCGCCAAATCCACGCCAAAAACATCACTTTGCTTTTCTATCATTCTTTACACGGCGGGGAAGCTTCGAGGCAAATATCTATCCAGAGAGAGAAAAGACTTGAAACAATAATCTACCGGAAAATGATACTCTTTAAGATTTTAAAACATACCTTCTGTTGGTCGAGGGTGATCAGTAAAACAAATCAAGCTGTGCACGGCAAATAAAACTTGGGGGAAAAAAAAGATAATTAAAAAGATGGTAAGATGTAGCCTGCAAAATCTTCTGGCCTGAAATAAGAGATGGATTTGCAAAGGTGTGAAGGCCAGATGTCACGGCCGGCGCTCCCACAGATGTCTCACGAGCACTTAAAGCAGAGGAACGTGTGAATACTTTGGGCACAGCACCAAGACACTACGGGCTTAGCAATGCTAATGCTCGGGACTGATACGCTTCGAAGGGAAGTCTCTTCCCATCTTTATTCAGCGCCCAGAACACCAGAGGCTCTGGTCTGGGCGCTGCTGTCTTGGCACAGACATACTTCAGTGGAATGTAAAGGAACAGCACAGCTGGCTCTCAACTTACCGAACATCCCCTTGTTTACACTGCAATACGTATGGGACAAACAGTGCAGGAATAATTATTTATTCTTCTTTTTTTTTTTTTTTTTTCCCCTCAGAAATAAAGAAGCGCCACAATGAAGGGAGGCTGGAAAAAGGCCTGTATAATCATTTCTCAGTGGGACACAGGGCAGAAACCGAAGCCTGCGGACACAGTTTCTCCGACTCAGCTTCTGACGCCTGGGTAAGCAGCTTTCAGTGGACAGACAGGGAGGCTCAAGTTATGCTCCTCTTTCTGTGTGTAGAAATAATAAAATGAAGGGTAAAGCCAAGCATCAGTCATGCAGCAAACTGCAAAACGGCAGTATTTCCCAGAAATGGAAGCAAATGCAAAAGAATTTGCTCTTGGGGTTAAGCGTGTGTCATTTAAATATAAATTCTGTGATGCGTAGCATTTGTTACGGCCTTCTTCACACAAACCCAGCTCTTTTCCAGCACATACGCTGGGGGTGAAGGTATTTAACAGCTTATAACAAGGACAATTTACCTGGTGGTATGCAGCCTAGCAAAGCGTAAGATTTACTTTATGGAATAAGCAGTAGGGCACATGAAAGATCGACGTGAAGGTCAAACACAGCATGTCAGGAGTCAGCACACAGGTACCCTTTTAAGGCACTATGGCATCGGACCAAAATAAAATTACATTTTTCCTCCTTGAGGGGAGCAAGCCTGAGAAAGAGAGAATTTTCCTTTGCCTTTCTCCACGACCGAAGCCCACAGATCCACGGTCTCCCCTTGCTATACGGGGAAAAAACCCCAACGTTTTGTCTCTGCCTGTATCAGAACACACTCAGCTTGTCCAATTACTCTAACAGCCCAGGGTGCACATCCACCAGCTGTCACCCATCCAAACTCAGCCTATGCAGGAGCAGGTTAATTAATAGCTGAAAACAAAAACTGCCAGCAGTAAAACCTTTCTGAGCTGGTTATTAGCTGCCAAAGCTCCCACCTCGGTGAACCGCAGCTCGCGTGTGAGGAGCTAGTTCTGAGAAACGGTACTGCCGTGACGCGCAGCAGCGAGAAAAACTAACAATAAAAAGGCGAAAAAAATAGCAGTAGCACAAGGGATACTATCAGAGAGTTGCTTACGTGCTCCGAGTAGCTCCCTGGATCAGTGAGACAAGGATGGGCTCAGCAAAGCACCTGGGCACGCACGGCAGCCTGTTCCTCAGCGTCTTGATGCTGGGACGCTATTGGATTTCCAAGAAGCTCAAAGTTTAACCTAAAGATTTTTGTGTGAAAGACATGGAAAATTCCCGTAAAAGAAACTAAAGTCAGGTTTTTTTCCCCTCTTACCTTACTCCTAGCTGAAGTACCTCTTGGGCTGCCAGTTTAACTAGCAGAAGCTATGTAGAAAAAAAAAAAAATCCTAGAAATTACACTGGCTTTAGAAACCTGCTTGCTGAATGAAACAGGTAACAGCTAGTGTCCGCTCACAGCGTAGAAGGTGACACACTTTGGTGACGGATAAGAATATGCCCCATTGTCATGCTCCTCTTCAGGGAGCTTTAAGCACTAGCATCACGTTGAAGCTGTTACAGACAGGAAACAGGAGGAGCGGGGAGGTCACCGTTTAGACACCTTCGTCGCACTGGGATGCGAACACAAGGTACCTTCGGTTCTTAGACAGTCGTCCCAACACCGTACGTGGAACAAGAGCCCGGTGGTGTTTCTGGATCGTGACCTGCATTCAGCCTATGTGGGCAACACCACCCTGATGCAGGCATAACCTATCTCCACGTGAAGGGCTGGCCTCTGCTCGGAGGTTCTTCAGGCAGATCCAGACCCCTCTTTGCTAGCCTACGCGTTGTTCTAGTAGCCTCTGATATTGCTAGTCAGTTTTCCCTCTGCAGAGAAAAATATAAAATAAGGTATTTCTGTGGAAAAGTCTCTTCTCCAAAAGCAGGGGAAAGAAGGTAAATGTTCAGAAATGTAATCTGGGAAGCAGCATGAGCACTTCTCCCGGTGTCAAGACAAAGACACTCTGTAAACGACAAAGCCCTTTAACTCCCTATCAGTACTCCTGCCAGAAACCCTTAAGATTTACCTCCGATCAACATTTACAATATGGGTAAGGATGTGTTTATTCTGTGATGTACCTGAACAGCCATAAAGGAGAGACTAGCTTTGGAAACATCTCACAAGTATGTTTATTAGTCAGGAGCAATCTGCCTCAAAAGCGTGACCCACTTCATACTTTAAATGGCATTTCATTACAGTGCAGCTGCACAAGCCTCCATTCTCCCTGAACAGATGCTTGATATGCAGAAGGCAGACTTTCCTATTTACATACATAAGTTCCTGGATTTGTTTAGGTTTGAGGACAGTAGTTCAAGAAAAGTCTGTTTGTCTTCATCATTTGAAAAGCTTCTTTCTTTTCTTTCTCCACTGTTTATTGTCCACGTCTTCAGTATCGTCAGGCGGATCTGGCATTACAAAGCCATCAGTCATTTTATAGTAGACTACAGTGGAATCTGACTCAACTATGGCCAAGGTAACTGACAGTGGGGTGTCAGGATCCTCTTGTGGGAGAGATGCTTTCTTCAAGATTTCTCTTATCCTAGAAGAGGAAACAACCGGTTAGAAAGGAGTCCACAACCGCCCAACAACAGCACAACAGTAGAAGCGCACCACTGCTAGTTTTATTCTGCCTGGCTTTATTCGGTAAATTTTTCTTTACTAAAGAAAGTTTAATATTTGTTCTAATAAAAATCCAAAGTCGTATAATCAAGCAACAAAATCAAATAACAAAGAATCTTATAAAAATATACTCAGTTACATACATCTCTGCTGGAAACGGCTCAACACATGCTTCTAAGCTGTGCTTAGGTGTACTACTGTGCACGTGCCTCAACCATCCTTCAACTACCACAATCATAGCATGGCAATCTCTAATGGCCTTGTTTTCATAGATTAAAAAAACCAAAACAACAAAACCCGATCTAATTGAATAACACATGGTGATTAATTAGAGAACAAAATAATTAAGACTTGTTTCATTTGTAGAGTAAGTCTTCCAGTCTCTGTGCTACAGTTCTCTGCCAGACCGCGGATGACGCAGGAGCCGATGCCAGGTTTCTCTACCTCCCCGTCTAGACTAGAAGCCACAAGACTAATGTTCTTCTTCAAGACAGCCTGCATAAATAAGGTCTTCCTTAAAAATTCAAGACAAAGTTATGCAATTTTTCCTGCTCAGCTTATTTTAAGAATAACATGCCAGTTACTTTTAAGCTCAGAGCTGAGGACAGCACCGATTCCTGGAGTCCTTGTATTACTGTTCCGATTGGGGAGCAAGTACCGAAGGAGGGCAGTGCCCAGGGGCAGAACAGTAACACTCCCCATAGCAAGCATTGCCGCAGGGAGCTTTCTCCTTCACCTAAAGGTTGGGTGCAAGAGGGCGCATCTGGGATTGCCAGGACAGGTTACACTCCAGGGAGAGGTCAGCTATGCAGTGGGATAGCTTCATGTGCCCCCGAGATCTCCTTCACCAGAAACCAGGCACTTCTGAAGCTGGGCACTGTAGTTGAAAATAAGGCTCTTTCTAAATGCATCAGCTTTCAAACTTTAATCGTCATCTTCCTTCCAAACCCCTTTGATCCCTTAATAAAAGCCAAATGGAAAGCGGCAGAGAATATGCAGCAGCCTGGAAAAGCCTATGCTATTAAGCCCGTGACCCTCTTAAGTACCCATCTGTGTTCTGAACTGTTCATAATTCAACTTGGCTAAATTCAGTAGTGCCTTTTCTTTTGCTTTCACTACTGGCCCATACATCATGCAAGGCAAGGCAAGGCAGTACAATATAGTTAGCGAGTCATTTCATGCAACAGAGATACTAAGGCTGTGAAAAGCCATATTCTGGTCCTCCTACCATCAGCACAATTCATAACAAGAGAAGAAATAAGCACAGGGATACTGTATCGGCCACTGGCAGAAGCGAGACACCTGCAAAAGACTCCTATTTCAAGCAACGTGACACTAACTTCTCTGCTCCCTGTCACCTTGGCACTGCTTTGTCCGCACGTTTGTAGACAATTAATGGACGAAGGTGCTCTGCAACAAGAAAGAAATGCATCCCTCTACGAGCAATGCCTCAAATACGGCAAGGCCTTCCAGTAAAAGCACTACCTAGTGAGAGGGGTCACTGCCTGCTGCAGATGCACCAGTAAGTACCAAGAGACTCGCAGGCGCACGAGCAGGCACTGGCACTGCAGCAAGGACGGACAAACGAACTGGATGTACCTCTGGGCTGACGCTGGGCACCTTCCGCTCTTCTCACTTCCAGCCCCTCTTTAGGGGTACCTCCAGCCCCACAACATCTTGCCATAGCTCTGGCGGGTGACGAGGGCGTGGGGAAGGATTCCAGATGGCCTTCCAGACACGCTACACATGCACAGAGCTGGAATCCACTTGTCACACCTTGGCAGCTCATGTCTGGAGAGGCTCTGAATAAGTTACCAATGATGAGGTCAGGCTACTTACTGGCAGAGACCCAGTGAGGAAAGAACCATCCATGGCTTTTTATGAAGCAGTGGATATTAATGCCTCTCTTTTCTCCTGGGAATGTGAAATAGAAATAACAACAAAAAGCCAAATAAAAGGGCACAGCTACCCGGAAGAGATAATTTGGGACCCAAAGAAACCAAACTCGTGTTGACTGTGGACAGTCCCATATCTGGAAGCAGACTCAGGCAGTGGCTTTTATTCACCTTGCAGCCAGGGCAGAAGCTCCTTCATATTTTCTTTAGTAACTGTCACCATTTCTCTTCCTAGTCTATTAGGGGGATGGATGGAACAGTGAGGCCTTAGATCTAGATAACCCATCACTCATGATTTCTTCTTACACTGTCAAGCAGAGCGATCTGAACCTCTATTTCCCCCATTTAGCACTTAGACTTAGAAGATGCACTGTGATCCCAGAAGAGGCCAGGTCCCGAGAACAAACTAATGGCGTTTGTTTGCATCCCTGACTTACTTTTCAGCAGACTGAGTTTCCATCTTTATGTAAAGAGCACAAAGACGTGCCATCGCCTCATGATGATCTGCTAACACTGCTGTCCACAGAGCCCAGTGCTTTCCACTGCACGTGGGCAATCCGCCTCTATCGCTGTAAAGAATTACAACCGCAGAGGCAAGATTCTCCTCTTCCCCCTTTTCTCAACACAGGCAGCCCCAAAAAAAGAGCTCTGGTTCATGCATACCACAACTAGCCATAATGCAACGCAGCACATCTGCAGATTAGTGAGAGGGCATCTTTTAAAAGAATAAGCTCTGGAATTCAGGAAGTCTGTATCAGGCGCCTGTGTTTCCTCTCCTCCCCTGAAGGCATCACTGTTAGCCTCTGCATCCAGCGTGTTCACAGAGCTTCTCTGCAGCAGCGGACATTTCAAAGGAGTCAGAGAACATCTGGGTTTGTGCTGATTTCACTGCACTTGCTAACTGCCACGAACAGAAAGATGAAATATTGCAGGAAAGGTATAACTCTCTTCATCCTTTTGATGTATCTAACACTGTCTATGAAAAAAAAAAGCAAGAAGCATTCTCAGCCTTCTGAAATTCAAAGGAATGAAAGTTTGACCTCCTAAACAAGGCTAGAAGCCTTTATTTCAAGAGACACAGCCCTTTAGGCCGCCCATCTCACGCAACAACTGCATTCAATGACTAAAATGAAGTCTTAAACAAGAAGCCCATATGTAACACCTCCCCCCAACAGAGCTAGCTGACTTCATTTAATAAGTTAATGGTTACAGATAAGCTCCTTAATGACCAGTACATCTGCTACACCATACAAGTGATGTCAGTTATAAAAGATCGCTTTTGCTTAAGTAAAAGTGGATTTAACGTTTCTGCAAGTGTCAAATATTAGAAGCCTCTGGAACAGCGGAATTCAATACATCCAGTACTTTGGCATGCTCCACCAACTGTCTTTATAACCTCCATTCACCAGCATCCTGACCAGCCTTTTCCTCGTGAGTCACAACTGTGTTAGGACACATTCCGCAAACATTGTTCCCAGTGATGCCAAGGGGTCCACAATGACTCTGGTTTTGGCTCCCCAGCCTTTACAGGCCACGCTCCAACAGCGTGAGCCCCACAGAAGCCCTGGTGTCGAGCGTTTGGCAATGGACTGGTTCTACCTGGTTCCTCCTTTTCAACAGGCATTCAGGTATGCCCACTCTGCTGGCTGGACATCAAGTTTTAAGCAGAACCTAGAGATTTAACATGAGAAAAGGTGCAGCTGGGAAACAGTTAATGCTGTTCTGCAGTATCTGAACGAAAGCTCAGCATGTTTTCAATACTGTCTCAAGTAAAGCCTGTGTTGGAAGAATGCACCATTCCACTTTGTTGTCTCCTGAAGGACACTGTACAGCACAATACTCAATCACCTCAGTCCACGTCCATCCACAGGCTCAGCCTCATTCATCGCCTCAGACTTGCTCACCCACAGGCTCAGCCCGGCTAAGAAGGTTGGGGACAGTCGACCCCACACAAAAGAAGAGAGGGAAATTTTTCACCTTTACCCAGTCTTAATTTTTTGTTGCAAAATACTTTTGTACTAGGCACACACATCAGAAATCTGTACTGTATTTCCTAGGGACCTCCTTCTCACAAAATAAACATTGCCCTTTTCACACCCGAGAAAGAAATAGACATACGGCTGGTGAATTTCAGGCAGCTGTAACTTGAGGTTTTAACTGACTGTCCAAAAACTAAAAAAGAATGGAATCATAAGAGAAAGATAACATGGGCAGAAATTTTTGCTACAAACAAGAGTATTTCAGCCATATATCCCATGCAACTACCTCTGAGAAGCAGCAGAAACACTGGAAGCTCACAGCGGTTTTATGGAGGTTGCATAGTGCTCCATTGAGCTGAAATGGAACTACTGCCTTCCATACCACAAAAGCCAAAGACTTTCAATCTGCCCTTTATACTTGGATGAATAATTCATTGCAGGCTTGGACAGCCCAAACAGCTCCCTCCCTCCACTCCATGTAAGGCAGGGCTGAAGAGTCAACACAAGTTGGTCTCTGTACCACTACAGAGATCGTTACTCTGTGCAGCGGGGTGCGCCATTGTACCAGACCCGTCCAGATGGGCCCCGTGACAAGAGAACCAAGGCAGAGGAAACCTCCCCAAAAGCACAATACCTTGAATTTAGCCAGCACTACAAACACAGCGCAGCATGGCTCACCATTGGGAACGCTGCTCCTGAACTAGATACAGGGCAGGCAGCAATATTAACTTAGTGCCTTGAAATATATGGGAAGAAGCACATGGTGGTGGGAGAAGGTGTAAACGGATGCCACTATTCCTTGGGATTTGTTTCCAAACTAAAGGAACATGGGATGCTAGAAGAAACTCACGTTTTTGTAACGGAAAAAAAAAACCAACCCGAAGAAAACATCACGTGCCTCACTGGTCAGGAAAAGGAATTGAAACCCCAAGGAATATACAACCCTTTTTTCCATGGAAGTTGAAAAAGAAAACAAGACAAATCATGCTAAAGGGAGGAATCAGAATTCAGCAAAGTTGTATAAGATACACCAACTATAGGACGTTCAATCATAGTACTGCATAACCAACCCAGCTGTATGAGTCACATCAATCACTTTTATACTGCTAATAAAGAGTTTGCATTTAGAAGCCATTAATTACATTTTCAACATGTGATTTACTGTATGAGTAAACTCAAACAATGCTTATATCAGAAGAGCTACTGACAAAACTGTGAAGAGGATGCAAGATAAGGAGCGTGTCACACTTCCAATGCATTTAAAATAACAGGGCTTCTTACAAGCAAAACCACTTCACGGAATCACTTCAGATTAGAGGAAGATATATTTCACCAACTACTGATTTAGAAGAGGATAAATTGCTTCCAGTCCTTGCATTCGCTTGTACTCATACCTCTTCCTCTATCTTTAGCAGGTTAACACAAAAAGCCAAAGCATTGCTTTGAACAAAAGGCAAAGCAGCTAAGTACGAAAGCTTCCCTGCCTACCCATAGCTTGGGAAGTCAAATGAGAAATTATTATTTCAGACATCAGATACCTAACAAAGACTCCTGCTATCAATAATCAAAACAACAACAAAATATTCATCGCTGTCAGAACAAAGAGGCAGTAGTAGTATAAAACTGTTTCCAACTCCTTCTGCAGGATACCTTTTAATGGCCTCCCTCTATGCTACGTAACTCTGAGCTACAGATATTGTCTATATCCCCTGGTTTTTGCCTACCATTCCGGCAAAGGAGCTCAGGAGCTGAAGCTGTCTTTTCTCTACGAAGCCAGACCAGGCCCCTCCGATCAGCGGTGACCTGCTAATGAAATGCCAAGCATGCATACGCACATTCAATAACAAAAATACAAGCGTATACGATCTTCCTGCCTGACGACACCTATGGGTATTGAACACACACAGGCTTTAATGGACTCGCCTGGCATTACAGCCCAGTATTCAGCTCATTTTCGTGACAATACGCTCTGTGTGGTTACTCTGTAGCGAAATCTAGTCACAAACTGTACTTTTAATCAATGTGATGCATTCACTCTTTGCTTCTCCAACACACATCCTTCCAGTAATGGATTCCATCCGCACTGGTGCCAGAAGCAGAGCAAACAGTATCACCACAGTACAAACAAGTTCAGAGGCTCCAAGTGAAAAGCTCGAATGAAACAGTAAATGATAGGACATACATGCAGTGCAATATCTCACTGTCATTAAAAGCCAATTAGAACACACTTGCTGGCAATGATCCAATGCCAGGAATCAAAGTTTCCAACCTAAGTGGAAATGGACTACATGAAACAAGCACAACAACTCAGCACGCAGGCGTAATTTCTCAAAGATCCCATATCCTAATTTGCTGCCTTCTTTTCCCATTTAAAATCTATTTTGAACTGTAAATAGCAGCGTGTCCCTTTCACACATATACAGCGACCTGCTTCTTGCCGAGAGGCAGAATGACACTCAGCATTTCATCCTGCAAGACCTCTCAGCAGCTTTCCTCTGTTGTGGAGATCACACCGCATTTCTCTGTAAGGCCAAGCCCACAAGAGTGACTGACCAATATTTGCAAACAGAAGATTTTTTCAGCACGTAGATAGTACTCAAATCCACCAATATCTATTAAGTAAGTTTTTTCCCCCCCTCACAAACACACAGCAGAATTAAGATGGAAGTCTGTTTGCAAGAGATCAATCGGGTCACTTCTGAAAACTCAAAAAAAGGCAAAAACCATAGCATATTTAAAACATCATTCCTAGAGCGCACACACATACATGTCTGCTAAGTGCAACTCATTAACTACCTACCACTGTGTCAGGCTGCTGCCCAGAGAGCAAAAGCAAACACTAGCAAGATCTGTAAAGCCAGCCCTGCGCATATGCTCCTAGCAAGAGTAAGAACAGAAGAAACTGAAATACATACTACCATATGATGCAGCTGAAATGGTTCAGGTCTTCAGAGACATCCCAGGAAAGAATGGCAAATACCAGCAAGAGAAGGCAGCCATTGTCAGACAGCAAATCAGACTGTGTGTTTGAGGATGCTCTAAGGGCCAGTTAAAATACGCTGCACAATTACTGAAGTGGCATTTCTCTAGGCTGCAAATATCTGTAATATCACAGAGTCATAGCTGTGTTGTCCTCCGCTTGAAAATTACTTAGTCTTCCACGTGTAAGGAGAGTAAGTCAAAAATCACAGCTCAAGGGGCTGTTACACATTAGACTCCGGAGAAGTAAGAGGCATTTCTGGTTGAAAGTGGCCAGATTATACTTTCAAAACAAAAAGCAAAGCAAACCAAACACATCAGGCTTATCCATAGATTCGACAATAATAAGAAAAAAAAGTTTATTCTTGGACAGGTCTGAGAGGATCTTTCCTTTTGGGTACTTTAAAGCCCAGTGACACAAAAAGTATTGCTAGATTTCCCACACTACAAAAAAGCAGCACAAGAATGTTCATAACATAAACTGTGAAGGTCTTGTATTCTGACCTTGTGTCTCAAAGACATACTTTGATATCCATTGTCATCTCCTAGAGCAAATGCAACTTCTAAACAATATGAAGTGTTTATCAGCAGGAGTCAGTTGCTGTGGGAAGCTGACATCAAAGGTGCACCAGTTGCAGAGTGGGAGAAGCAGAGACTGATGCAGCTTAGAAAATTAAAGAAATATCAACTTCGCATGTACATTTGCGGCACCCAAAATAACTCTGCTCACAGGCTGAGACACTGCTTTCCTCTGATGCTGCTTTGTATTCTCTCCCTTCCCCTCCTGACCAAGCCATCAGCAGCCTGTTAAATATATCTGTTCTTCATTTTATCTTACTGGTAACACGAGCCAAACGCTGACCACATCCTCACCTCTCATGGCTTAATGATATGTGCACAGGTACCGGCACCATCACTTGGAGACTGTCCTGTTCTTTTTCACGTGCGTGTAAGCATACAAGTTGCAGTTCTGCTACTCCGACGTGCTTCACTTCGTGCCAGTTTCTCCCTAGAAAGGTTCATCGTCGATGAGAAGGATCAGAACACAAACACGCAAGTGTTAATAATTCAAATATAAAATTTGATATTTAAGTTAACATCTAAGGTTCTGTTTTCCCTCCCGCTCCTCACAGGACATTTCCCATGAGAGACAACAACCCCGTTCAACTATGAAATTCCCCTTCTGAGAAACAATCCTGCTAAAGAAACCCACAGGAGCAGTACTAGTCTGCTGACTCCAAAGCTACGCTGACTGATGGTGAAAAGGGATCTGTCTGACAAAGCTTTGTTTCAAAAAGGCAAAAAGAAGATAAAAACCACGCAGCTTTAGTCATCTAGAGCATAAAACCGTACCCAAATCTGGACTTTATCAGTACCCTAAACTGTGAAGAAGTGGGTGCTAAAAGCATGATTAATGATAATACACAGTTCTTCCCTTCCACTTGAAGGGATAAAGCTAGAAGTTTTTGCTGCAACACTACAGGAGCCTTCTCTTAAAGCCTATTAAGGCATTTTCTTCAGAGGTGTAACAATAACAGACACAGTGCTTTCTGGCCTGTAAAATCCCTCCCTTCCCTGACCCTGAGAACCACCAGCCTCCAAGAGAAACTGAAATATTTTTAGTAGCCTGGCTGCCTGCCTATGTATAGTCGCTTTTCAATACAGCCAACTTGGAAGAATCACAGGCAGAAGTTTACGTATCACATAAATCTCTTACGAGACAGCAGAAGACTACACTTCATTTGTCATAATTATTGCCACCAGACTTCCAAATTATCTTCTTTCCTATAGGAATCCTCGCCCTTTCCAGAGAAGAGCATCCTAATCAGGCCAGCAGATATCAGCCACTTCTAAACGGTAACCTTGGCGAAACACTATGATTTAGCAACTTTGACATTAATCTACAAATGAGGACTCTATTACCAGCACAACCCCTGAACTTGTAACTTCACTTTTCTATGTCTCTTTTCCTTCCCCTACTCCTCCTTTGGTTTTTTTTCCCATGCCGAGTGTCTTTGCCCTGGAATGCCTGCACCTGTAACTGCTGGACAAAATGAGCCCTCATCTTCAAAATGGGCTTTTGAAGCCCTTCTATCCAGGTAGGCACAGGACAGAAATCTTCAGCACCAAAATACCATCTCTTTCTTAGGTAACTACCACTGCATTGTGTTTCAAAAACAATGCCAAGGACTTTGTAGGAAAGGTCCTGATAGTGCACAAACTTTAATAGCACCTAAGTCAAATACATTTGTTGAGAAGTCTGTCCAGTCGCTTTGTTGAATTACCTTCCAGGAGGTCCAGGTACACCACAAACGCGGCATAGATCTGAGCACTGTCGGATATATCGAGAGACATCATTTCTGTGAACTGAAACCCAAAAAGTAACGTTGGTGAAGGAGAGCAAAAGTTATGTTAAGACTGCACAGACCAAACCCAGAACGTGTACAGCTACCTAAGCCACTGAAATCAGTTTTCAGGACTAACAGGCAACTAAAAAGCAGGACTTGTTTTCTGGCAGTATCTTAAGAGCTCTTTTCTCCACATTCCCCCTACTTCGGCGCTAAAGAAAGCACGCCAGATAAACAAATACACGGGGAATCGCAACTATTTCTGGAACAGATCTAGCTTTGTGGAGAAGAGCTATGAATTTTACCTATTTTTGCTGCAGTACATCAACATAAGGTGACAGCCAAATTAAATACCTCCATGTTTTCAGTGCACTAAAAATTAAGATGGAGTCAAAAGCTTAGGACGCTTGCGTTTGCCAGCTGCGATTTAAAAAAACCAAACAAACAACATTTCAAGCATTTAAAACCTCGTCCCCTCGGAAAAGCGGCAACACCCCCCC
>VYZM01020993.1:741645-794601 GCA_013398915.1 Dromas ardeola
GTCCGGGCCCACTGGCGCGGGGAACGGGCGGGTGGGAGGGTGGCGGCTCCCTCCCTGGCCGGGAAACGCCGGGCTTTGCCGGGGGGGGGCCGGGGTGGGTGCTGGGGGGGCATTGAAAAGGAGCATTGTTGTAAGGCTGAAAGATGGATTCAAAGATGTATTCAGAAATCACAGCATGGGGGCAGCTGCGGCAATCAAGTGTGTGTGCGGACGGAGGAATTAGACCAATTTGTGTACTGGTCAATCTGCCTTTATTTATAAGGGTGAGGGGAAAAAAAAACAAACTCTTTCTCAACCTGATATAAATGTTGGGAGGAACAGGAATTGTTTGGAAGGATGCAAAACAGACTTTAAGTGTGGTGGTCGTGTAAAATAAGAAGTGGAGGTACAGGGTCTGATCCAAAGTTTACTAAGTCAGTGGGGACACTCCCATTAACTTAAAAAGTCAATAAAGTAAAGTTTTACTTTGTATAAAGGGGTGTGGGGAGAACACCTCCCCAGTCACATTGCTGATACTAAAGTGTCATTAAGCAGGCAGAGTTAGATGTTTCTGTGTGTGCTTCAGGAATGTCATTGTTATTTGTCTTCAAGTGCTCTACAGGTCTTTGCAGATAATCAGTGGCTGGTATAATCAGTGTGTGGCTTTGCTTTTTTTTATTGTTTTTTTTCCCTTTTGAGTTTATGATGCACAAAGCAGATGATGATATCAGCTGGAACGTGGCGTGCCACACAGATGTGGCTGTGGAATTACAGGCTAGCGTATGGCAGTGGGTCAATGCCAAACTCAGCTGTGTGTAAGTCCATGACTCTGCTTTCATTTATATCAACGTGAATTTTGCTGCTTTGGATTTCATTTTAGCAGATGTGTACAAAAGTAGATATACTACCAGACCCTACATATGGTCTGTGATAAACTTGGTGTTTGAGTTATAAGTGCAGACCTGATCACCAAAGCAGGGTGGATCCTGAAAAGCCTCTCACTATAGAAGTGCGGAATAGGCTTGGGTTTTTTGTGAAGTTCTGCAGAGCATTGGTTGCTCTACAACTGTTTTAGTGTGTTGCTTGCATAATCCTTACTTTACTTAAGGTTTCTTCAGTATTGTGTGAAAGTATTTGTGGGGATTGGTCATGAAATAAGAGTGTAAGATAACTTAAAATATGCTAAGATTCTTAAAAGAATATCACTCCATTTTTAAGAGGATTGTGTAAAGACACAAGGCATGGTTAAACTGGAAAATCTGCTGTTGAAAATGTCAAGCTTTGTAAAATGAGAATGACTAAAATGTTGTGGCAACTGAAGAAGAAGTTCCGTAGATGCTCTGAGTTGACAGAGAGCAGTACTGTAGTGTGGCTGCAATTCCTTGGAGAGGTTTAGTCCTGTCCGCTTTGGGTACCTGATAAGACTTGAGCTTTTTCAGAGCTGGGGTTGTTCATGCCACAAAGTCCGCACCAAGAGGAAGCTCACTGATGGCATCTACCAAGTCTCTTGAGAACAAATGAAACAATGCAGTCCATTTCTGGAAGTGTCGCTTATTTCAGACTTTGTGCCTGACAGAGTCCTTTCAACAGATCAATTCCAGGATTTACCTGTGTCCCCGTGCCCTTGGGTTACTGGGACAGCTTGGTGTGAAGGGCAGCGAAGTGGTTGTTATCAAGGAGTTGCATTCCTTCATTGACACTTATATTCTACTTCAAACTACTTCACAATTTTTAGTAAGTCAGCATTTTAAAATGCTCAAATGTAGATCTTGCAAATGAAAATTAAAAACATACATCATCTCTTAAACTTCAGTATGCTCTCTGTGTTGCTCGAGGGCTTAAATTCAACAGTGGATTCCTCAGACAGATTTCCAGGGTGGAAGTTTTATGAGTGACAGTAAGGATGGGTTAAGAGGCAATAAATGAGTTGGAAGCAGACGCTGAATTTTCTTTTCGTAGCCTGTATCAATTCATCTCAACCTTTGTTAGCCTGATACTGAGCAAAAGATGTACACTGGACACTCTTGTTCCCTTTGATCTTAATTCTGACTTGGTTGCTGTGGTTATGAGCAACCTCAGAAGGACTTGCTGGCTACTAATGACTCAAGCAGGCCGTTTGGTCTGAGGCCAACCGGCACGTTGTGACCCACGTCCTTTCAGTTAAACGCTTCCTTCCTTTCTTTCTTCCCCCTCCAAGATTGAGGAAGCTGCATCCAAACAGCCTCCTGGGGATGGTCCCTGGCCTGTATTAACCCCAACCTTGTCTCGGAGAGTACTGGTGGGACAGGCCAGGTCATCCCAGGGTTGTACTGGTGACTTAATGGTGGGAATTTCTGTGAAACAGCGCTCAAGTCTGTGTGCTGGACCCAAGTCAACCTGTTTTTTAGCTAGGGAGTGTTCTTCTAATGCTCTCCTTGTGCGGCTGCGCTTGGTGTGTTTACTGGGGAGGGCTGAGCTGTTCTCAGGGCTGTGCCGGACCCAGCCTAGCCCAGCTCGGAAACTCGGGCATGTCAGGAAAACTTCCCGCATTGCTTGCATCGGTGTGAGAGAACTGCGAAGGGAGGGGAAAAATGTTCTTCTTTATCTTGGATGAAAATGACCCAGAAGTTATGTAGTCATCATGCCCCAACTCTCTTTTGGGTGTTTTGGGGTTGTTTTTCTTGTTTTGAACATCAGCAATGCTGAGTCGGTTTGTTTGAGATCCATTCAGTTATAGGTAAGGCGCGTTTGTTTGTCAGACAGGTTCATCTTGGCTGTAGAGGGCAAAATAAAAGTGTGTGCATTCAGCAGTTTATCACACTGGTTTACACTTTCCTTAGCCTCGGATTAAGTGACGGTATAGCAAAGAAAGCTGCCTGTAACTTCATCTTTAAATACCTGCTAGTTCATAGTTGTGGGCCACCTGCTCTCTCATCTTTTACTAACCTGGGGATTAAGTGCCTGCATCCACGAGTTGCTGCTTGGAAGCAATAATTAGGTTCTTTTGTGCTTGAAAATCTGTGTCTGCTTTGCAGATTAGAGGATGCTTACATTTCAGAAATGATAACATGACCCATAGGTGAGGTTGGTGGAGAGCTGGAATAAATCCCAGATGAGAGATCAGTGGATGTACTGTAACACTGGCTCCAGTGAGTGAATGGCTTAAATTTACAAGAACTAGTTGTAGCTGGAAACAGAAGCTGGTGAGATCAGCATAATAATTATAACTTTCATAATTATTTATTGTTAGTCTTCAACTAGCTGATGATACTCTATCTGAGCATTTTTCTTAATTCTTCAAGAGTTTACTTTTAAATGTGAAAATTTCTACCTAGAGGACAATTTCCAGTAAGATGCAGGGATCATTTGAAACTTTAATGGGTGTTATTACTCACTGGAAGTGTTGGCTTTCGAATGCGCTGTGTTTTCTGTCCTTGTTTCCATTTGTGCAACAAGGTCACTTTAATCTTCATGGTCAACATTAATCACTTAGGAATGCTGAGGTTCCAGCCTGCTGCCGCTGTCTCTGTTGCTTCTGTCCACTGGTGTTTTGCATCTATTTAAAATTTGCTCACCTGTCCTGTGACTTCCACATGACGATATTCAAATTTAAGTTTTAGAAACTGGATTGTCTTTTCACTTGGCTTGTCGTTTAAACTCATGGGATTTAATTTCCCATTCATATATTGTAGATATTTTAAATTTGTCTATTTTATAGTTTTAATAACATAGCCATAGACTAAGTGGGGCTGAGAGTGAGATGGGACTTGCACAGCCTTGGAGTTACGGTTAAGGTGATGATCCTGTTGTGCAAGATGTTGCAAAAGAGTCTTCCTCCCAAAGAACTTGCGTTCAGATGACTACATCAAAAGGAAGAATGGCAGTAAAATACCTCTGTTTTCTAGCCAGGGAAATCGGGGAAGAAAGGTTAAGTAATTCACACAAGAATCTTGAATTTGTTAAGACCAGAGATAGTATTTATAACTGACACTTCTTGATTCTTCTTTTTTACTGAGGTCACTTTTACACTAAAGTGGGGTAAATTTACATAAGAAGTAGAAAATCAGGGAAGGCGAAAGAAAAGATCCCATCCCAATATCCACAATAACTTTTTTTTTGTCTTTTGGGTCTGTCTCCCTCATCTAAGTCTTGGCAAACTTAAGCAAATGACATCATGAAATTGTTCAGTAGAAACACTTGAATGGAAGCCGAAAATTACTGCTGTGCCTCACTTGAGGTCTATGGCGAGACTTAAACTGCTCTTCGGCTAAAAACTTTGCAGTTCTGCAGAGAAACGTTAAGCATCAGCTGTGTGATGGCAAGCGTTTGCTGGGTAGCAGTAGTTTCTTTATTTTTCCTACTATGCTCGCAAATTGCCAGATTCTGATGGCTTTTTGATGTTGTTAAAGGGCATCTTGCCCCATATTAGGGCCTACTAGGCATGAATGGATATTGGGATCTTTCGTAAAATGAGCAAGGAGCTCTCCAGAGGTGAAGGGATTATACTGTAAAAATGACATCTTGAAATGTGTAGGAATTCTGTAGGACTAGGGAATATAATACATTGTGTGTGTTCATTTTTTTTTTTTCTGAATCCTGCCTGCTATGTATTTCTGAAAATGCAGCCATTTATTTTGGCTCCTGTTTCTTCACACCCATGTTTTGAGACAGGTGTAGCCTGTTACCCATTAGTCGGTCAGGTGTGTAATTGATTACCTGGTGCCTTGTAGTGCAGGTGTTGTGTTTAGAGGCTAGATGCCGATAGAATAACATGTCACAAGGAAACAGCGGGATGGAGTTTAATATCAGAGGCTGTTGTCTACTATAAGGCTTTGGATGCTTTCGAAGGTCAGGGAGAACTAGTTTTGAAGATAAATATAAATATATATATATATTTTTTTTTTAGTATGTACAAAGCAGGGGTTGAAAAAGTCCTCAAGGGTAGGATCCCACTTCATCCCAGCCTTGTCTGTCGCCTGGGGTTGGGATTCCTCACCTGGTCAAGGCTGCAGACTGTCAAGGTTGTTGAGTGTGGGGTAAGTGGGAGGCACCTGTGGGAGTGTGTCAAAGGACCAGCTGCAACCAATGTTGGCTGTAAATTGCTGGAGTTAACTTGTCCCTTAAAAAAAAAAAAAAGGCAATTTCACTTGTACATTCCCGGCAAACCAGCTATTTAAGCTTCTCAGCTTCTGGTGAATCTGGAACTAGGTCTGATCTAGGTGAAGCCTGTCCAGTTCCTGCTGTCATTCTCGTATTACAAGGACAAAGACCTTTTCCCTTCTGCACCGCTTCTCCAGCCAGAGTGTCCCAAGGCTAATGCATGGAAATCCTAGGTCAGTTAAGGTTGGAAGGCACCTCTGAAGATGGTCTAGTCCCAGCCCCTGCTCGAAGCAGGCTCAGCTGGAGCAGGCTGCGCAGTACCATTTCAGTTCAAGTCTTTAATATCTTCAGGGATGGAGACCCCACAATCTCTGGGCAGCCTGTTCCAGTGAGGCATCACTGGCAAGGAGTGTCTTGGAAATTCATGTCAGCGGAGAGCGAGTCTAGCAGGGTTGCAGACTTTTGGGATGAAGACTGCTGTTCCAATTGCACATCACACACCCCCCTTTCTATTTTGCATGTTCTTTCTGCTAAATTAAGCATGCCTTCTTTTCAGAAAGCCCCCTGATCCCTGCAGAAGAGACCCCAGGTGTCTGAGCACGGCTGGAGCATGGTTGGTTCCTGGGAGGTATGGCATGGGCCTGCCTTAGGAGAGGAAAACAAGGACCGGAGGGGGGACAGCAGGACAGCTGGCCTTGTTGTCTGTCAGGAGATAGGCTGAACCATAGATTGAAAGGCATTTTTCATCTTTTATTTGAAGTGTCACAACACCTGCAGTTATTTATCTGAGTCCCCTGGAATGAAGGTCTTTACGTTCTGGGTCAGGATTCTCTAAAGATAGGCCAGTGATCCACATGGTGTGCAGAACATTGGGAGCTGCCCATCGCCAGCGCTCATGGCCATTCTTTGGTCCCGGGGGACTCCCTGAAAGACCGTATGGGCTACAGGGTAGAGAGAGGACCCAGATGATGCAGGGTGCTGTCGGTCAGAACCTGGCATTTCCTTCCTGTGGGATGATGTCTCGGACCTAATATTATTTCAATATATTTATGTGCATCTCATTTCCTTTGTTTTAGTGAAGCGTAGCGTATGTTAATGATGCTCATCGCCAAGGGTGGATTACAGCTAAATGAGGCCCACGTGCATCAAAACTTTGGGCTAAAGAAAGATAGGAATAAAAAATTTGTTAGTGTGGCAATCTTCTGCCAAAATACCCAGCTCCTTCAGACAGGCACATGATGATAGGCTCATCAGTAAAGAAAAAAGGACTGTTCTTTTTAATGGAACTGCACAATTTGCTTTATTCAGTGCCTAAATCTAGTTTTTGAACATTGAAATGATAGATTTGTTGTGTGTGTGTGCCCATACATGTCTGTCTGTCTATATCTGTGTTCCTGGACCAGATGACGTGTGTTACTGTAGAGTGACTCCAGTTTTCTTCCTGGGAAGTTAACAGGGGTGCTAATAAATATGTGGTCATTTTAAACTTTTTTCCAGCTGACTATGGAACTGGTATATGCTTTCAAATGGAATTTAGTCACCAAAGTTTTCTGAGAACCACTTTGGTTGTGGTAACGTTTTGTAATGTAACATGTTGATCCTATTCTTGACAGATGTGGCACTGCTAAATAGATGGCTTAATTTTGTACCAGAGACTGAATAAGGAGTTTCACTGTAGAGGACCAGAATTACGTTCATGTAGTGTTTCTTTGGGAGAGGTGGTCACTTATTTGAGATAGCTATACGACGTGCTGGGAAATGAGACCTCCTTATTAAGGAGCGAAGACGGGTATTTCTTCTGCTTTCATTCTAACCAATTTTTTACACAGTCAATATGTCTCCTCACTTACTAATATATAACTATACCATTAGGTAAAACAGCATGAAAAATTATCGTGTTGTTTTGGGATGGGAATACGCTTTTGCCAAAGTCTGTCCTTGCTTCTTTTCCAGGGACTCTTAAAACACTGGCACTGGCGAAAATGTTAGCCTCGGTGTTTTCCCTTGCGCCCATGAGATTGTGATACATGGAAGTGAACAGGTTTCTAACTGTTTCCCTTTCATTCTGTCTGTAAACCTCTTCTGAACATAAGCAGATCTTGATCTGGACCAGAAAATGCATTAAATTTGAGGCTGAGCCCTTGGGTTTGTGAGGATCTGAATTCATGCTGAAGCAGAAGATAGTGGGAGTCCATGTAAACTACAGTGTCACAGGAGGGCTCATATAAACTATTTTACATTGCCTTTGGAAGACTTCAGTTCAAATATGCATTGATAATTTTTTAAATTTTTTTTAAGATCTTTTTCCTGTAAGAAGGAAAAATATGATTTTTATTTATGCTTCTCTTTTAATTTTTTTCTTTTCAGACAGGGTACAGGCTTCCCTTGATTCTAAAAGGATTGTTTGCTTATTTTTCCTCTGATCGCTCTGCAGAAGAAAGGTTATGCGTGGCTGCGGTCTGGTTTGAATCTTGCCCCATGGCAAAAACTTGGTTGCATTAACTGTGCAGCATTAGTTTATATCCTGAAACTGATAGCAGGTGCTTATCTCTTCAGTTAGCAGATCAGAATCTTGTTTTTGCTGCTTGCTCAACAGCTGCCCTTAAAACTGCATTGTACCTTTTGGGGTAGAATAGGAATTAAAGGCTGTAGTTTGAGTTCTTTCCTCAGTATTTTCAGTCATTCTTGTCCTTACAATGTACTTAGGAAAATTAGAGGAAAAGGCTGTTTTCCAGCATTCATACTTTTGAACTACTAATTGTGACACGGAAGTTAAATGTTAAACTGCCAAATGCAAATGCTTTGATATTTTTTTCCCGTGTTTATTGGTTTGAGTCCATGAATTACTCCCCACCAGACTTCAGCCAAGTGAACTTGAGCAAGTTCCCCATGTGAGACTAATGTACATGCTGTGTCAGTAGACAGTCAAAAGCCATCTTGTGGCAAGTCCTAGAAAGAGGTTAATTAGGAAGCACGAGTTTTAGACAACCAGGAAAAGCTATGGGAAACTTCTTCTGTTCCTATAGTGTATGTCTAGGAGGCAAAGAGGAACGCGGCAGGCTGGTGTACTGGGTTTGTAATGTCCCAGTGTGCCTATTTTGAGTGCTGTCTTAGGTGTGAAATCCCAGGATCCTGAGATTTAGCTGCAGATTTCCTGCTCAGTGGAATTTCAATGCTGGGGTGCGTATTAATGTTATTAACTCCCCTTGAGGTTCATTAAGGGGGGTATTTTTGCTCTTGAAAATTCGTCTTAAATGAATAGTGTCCGTTCTCATAGTCTAACCAGAATTTGTAATTGACACCATAACCCATAAAGGCAGTGACAAAAAAGATTTAAAGCAAGGGAGAAGTATAGCAGCTGCATGTACAAGTCACTGCACTAGAATAGCAAGAATCCTAACAAATAAGGCATATGGAAAGATGAAAAGTCAGGGTGGGAACTGTATGACTAGGGCAAAGGCTTATGTTTTTATTTTGGAAAACAGGAGAAGCAATGCTATTTCTCATTTCCGCAGACTGAGGGGTTAAAAAGAGTTCTGGTGTCTTCGGGAACTGATGGCCTGCATTTTATTTCTCCTTAATTCTTGTCTAGAATTGGCTGGAATTACTGGTAAGGATTGGGAAAGGGGGATTGAAGTGCCTGATTTGTTACTGGATTGACCAAGATTTTGTTTAGTATTGCTATATTAGTGATATAGTAGCATACTGGTGTCGGCCTTGCATGGGGGAAGCGTGCTCCTCTTCGGGTGCTGGGTAGCTGAGTGGTAGAGTGGTGGGTGGAGGTGAGCCAGCTGTGTGCCATAGGGAAGGATGAATGGGCGGAAAACAGGGTCTTCACGGAGACCTTCCAGGATGAGGATCCTGAATCCCATGTTACGAGGAAGGAGGAATGGCTAAGGACTCCCTCGAAGGAGCGGTGGATGAAGACGGACAAGAAGGGAGAGGCTGGAAGCTTGGCGTCCTGGAAACGCAACAAAGGCTCCTTGTCTGTGGTTCTGCAATTGTAGAACAGGTATAGGACTTGGAGGACAGGTGAGGAGGAACATGTCCCATCAGAGGCTGCTGAAGCTCAACCAAGTGTGTACATGAAGGAAAAAGAGGGTGATGGTTATCAGAAGCCATCTCCTGTGGAGGATGGGGACATCTACCTGCCAACCTGACTTGATGCCCTGGGTTGTTGCAGGGAGATTGTTGAAGCTTGTCCAGCTTTCTGGCTATGCTGCTCATCCATGTGGTCACCAGTGACAATGCCAAGGTGACCCTGAGTCTGGAATGTAACAGACGTATTGCGCTTGGACCAAAGTGATGTTTTCCTCAGTCCTTCCTATGAGAGGAGAGCTGGTTTTATTTATAGATATTCTCCCCTCATGCACCCACCTCCTTTCCCTCCTCACAATCTAAGTGATTCTGTGACCTTGGCTAGAATCAAGGTTACAGTTACCTTGGATAAATTAAAGGATGAAGTTTGGGGTTTTAAGTAATCCACTGTTTTCAGACTCCGTAGGGCCTGCAGGATTAGGAAAGAGCCGGTGCTGTATGGTCTGTTTTAGTGTTGGGCTTGTCCCCTCGTTAAGGTTACAGTCTGGGGAAAGATGACTCGAAGGGCCATGCTTGTTACACTAGTCTAGATCAACCACAGCGGTCAGAAGGGATCAGAGTTGAGATTACAGTATGTACTTGGGAGAAAAAAGCTCGAGGAGGCAGTTTTAGGTGGCTTCAGGATAGCTGAGAGCGGCTGTTGCTCATTTTGTTCTCACCATTCTGCGTGGCTGGCAGAGTTGGGAAGAAGGTTGGTGTTGACTTGGGTGCATTGCATTTTATTCTCTGTTAGTGTATGTGTGGGATTTCTGGTAATAATTTTACTGGAGTTAATGTCTGGAATTCTATAGCTTCTATTGTTTGGCTTGGTTCTGTTGTCTTCAGTGCCTTCAGGTGAAGGTGGGATGTTGGAAGAGGTGTTCTATCTGTTCTCTTTTACTGTACAGGCTGTGTCAGGGTTAGGTTTTGGGAGCTTCAAGCTGCTGTAGACTGAGATACTGGCAAATTATTTGGGTCCCATAGGTTTGGGAAGAGGCTTGTTGGTGATGGGAGCCAAGTGCTGCGTGCTCTTCTGTGCTGGTGGTGCATGTGTACCCTGTTTGTACCTGGTTTAGGGACAAGGATGGAGAGTGCAAAGGTTCCAGGCCCCAAAGTGTTCCGTAGAGCTGGCAAAATGAGGAAGAGGCCAGGGGTTGGTACGGGCTTAAGGCCTGACGTTCTCCTCGCAAAGTAAAAGGCTTAACATTTTCTTGGGCCTTAAATGAAACAGTCCTAGTAACCGTTGGGAAGAGGCACCAGCATAACCAGTTCTGGTAACCAAGCAAGGAACAACAGAGCAGCACTATGCTCATTTTTCCCGGTCTTATGCTGTTAGATTTGACTCACTCCCATAAATCAGTTTCTGGATGCTGCTGCTGTTTTGCTCCAAACGATACATGCTTCTGCAGTAGGAAGTTCTGGATGGAGTTTCCATTGAGTTGTCTCTGAGATGGCTGGCTCCAGGGTCCTGGAGGAGCCTACCCAGACTCTTCTAAATAGGTTAACAGAGAATAATAATTGCTTTTGGGTCTTTTGCCTCTTCAGATATTTTTTTCCTGCAGGTCTGGCTGTCGGAGACTTTGGTTACACTCATTTTTCAAAACACAAATCTGAAATAAGTTCAGTGTGTGTGACTGGAATATGAAAATGTCACTGCTGCTAAATACCTTCTCTTAACTTATGATTTTTATTTATTTTTTACTTAAAGCAGGATTGAAATACAAATTGTCATTGTTAACTCATGGAGTGGGCTTGATGCACGTTTTATCACTCCTAGCAGACACGCAGTTCCCCCTCCACTTTATTTCTCACGCAAACAAGTTAGTTGTTGCTTCCACAAAAAGTCTTGTCAATGAGTTGTTATTTCAGACCAGTGAGCTCATAGCTGTCTGCTGGCAGAACTCTGCTCTGACTTCATGCAAACTAAGGCTGTTGCCAGGATTTTTTGCCTAATACCTGAGCCTTGAAGGAAGCTCTGTTTTACAGAACAAGAATCAAACTGCTATCAGTGGTGTTCCCAGCGGAACATCACATCTGTCTTTTTGGACCAGCCTGTCTTTATATATGTGATGCAAATTTAAGGGAGGAGGGATATGTGTCCAGAGCTAGACTGGGGCTAAGGAAAGCAGTGATCTATTTTCTACGCTCAACAAATTGCAAAGCCAGCGCAGTGGTGCGTGTTGACCCTGCGGGGAGCTTCAGACACCTTCAGGTTTGCTATATCGTCTGCTGCACCCTGGTTACAGGCTGCATCCTTATTTGAATGCAGACTGCCCAACCACTGCGGAGCTGGCGGATCTAAATCACAGATGATAACAAGCATAAATTCAGCGTACCACACAGGAGACTTGCCGAGGAGAAACACAGTTCAAGTCTCTCAATTATTTTTCCCTCTCTACTAGAGTGAGGTCCCTAAGGCAAAGCAATTGCAGACTACATCGAACAGTAGCAATCGCCCGCCTGACAAATCTGACCAGCTCCTGTTGCTGCTGCAGAATGTGTGGCCAAGTTGGTTACTACATATATGCTTTTGGAACAGCCCACAGATAAAGAAAAACATGTGGTTGTAACAGTTTGGGCACATAGCTGGACCAAAACACCAGCCTTTGCTGCTCTGGAGGATGTATTTCTTCCAGATCTACTCAGCCGACAAAGGCATATTTTTTTCCAGGTCTTTTGAACTGACAGCGCAGATGGAGCTATAAAGAGCTATAAAGCTGTGCTAACTCTGGCACAGAAAGCAAGAATATACTTGGAAGAAACCAGCTAAGGAGCCCAAGAAACTGAGATTTCAGCTTGTTAGATCTTGTATCAGCTTTCACGATCTGAATAGGTCAATGAAACACGCTAAAAGAAAAGTCCTGCCCAACTGTTACAGGGCAGAAATCGTTTCTGCTGAAATAGCCTTGTAAGGTGTCTGTGCCTGTCTCTGGTGGGTAGGGCTGAGCCTGAGAAAAAGGGCTGCTAACTGAGAACATCCTTGGTGGCCGGGCCAGCTCAGAACCCCGCTATCTGAGCTGTTATCTGTCCTGTCGGCTCTCCCAGGCAGCGGCTGAGAAACTGGCAGATGCTGAAGAGAGAGCAGAATGATTTCTCAAATGAGACAGAACTAGTCTCTCAGCTTTTCCATGCGGAAATTAACTGATTACCTATATTTCATTTATTTAAGAAATCCCTCTAGTGGGCAGTTATTTGTATGACACGTTGGCTGGTTGGTTGCAGCTGATTTTGCACGGCAGTTGCTGCGGTTGTATAGATTTCAAATGAAACTCTTGCTGGGTTATTTGAAAGGCTTCAGAAAAAGGGTCTGAGTCGGTTTCAGATGAAAACTAAAATAAAATCAAATGTTTGTTTTGTTTTTTTTTTTTTAGTGGCAAGCAGGTGATGCGAAAAATCTGTTAATTACTTATGGGGACATTAAGTGATGCTTTGTCTGTGGTATATAGTAGGTCGGGTTAAATGACCTGTTGGACACCTTTGAACATAACTTCTAAGAAACTTGGTAGCTTCATCAAAGAAGTTGAAATAAGCAATTAGGTTTCATTTTCCGTTTGTCTCTTTGTACATGTAAAACCCAAAGTCTTCAAAGAAGGCCTATATTATTTTATATGAAGTGGGCACATATTTTGTAATATATGAAACAGCTGTCGCATGTTATCTGCCGTTCCCTGTTGTAGTGCTGGGATGGTGGTTAGGACTGTGTTCATTGCTGACAAAGGGAGAGCCGGGGATCAGTTGCTTGGAGGCTCAGCTGTGGGACTATGGGCTCACTGAAGCTGGACTGTCACTTTCTTCTTTGCTCTTTCATCCTTGTGATGGGTATATCAGCTATTCCAAAAATCCAGTTTTCCAGCCGTTGAAATTGCCTCAAAGCCCCAGGGACCTCAAATGTCCAGGCATGGGAACGCTGCTGGACAAGTGTTGGGATGCTTGCAAAGGCTGTTGGGTCAGAGCATGTCCATCCCTGCTGGGACGGTCAAGTGCAGTGCTGCAGGTGTGCCCGGGAGCCTCTCCACTGAGGTTAGGAAGCACTTGTCTTTGCGCGCTTCATCCACGGGCAATGTACATATCTAAGCTGTGAATCTTTCCCTTTGGAAATGGCAAAGTTAAGAACCACGCTCTGCAAAATAAAGGCACACGTGTATTTTATGGGGCTTCCAGTTACCCAGTCAGTTTACTGGAAAGTGGCTACTGAGATTAAGTAAGTGCCTATTTCCTCTCTCTCTCTATTTACATCCAGGCAACGAAGAAATTAGCTACCCACAAACTGTGCATTTGTGGTCAGGATTAAACCTTAAGTAGTTAAAACAAACCGTGCATTTGCATTCTTCTCCACGTGCAGTTACCACAGGAGCTGATGCCACCTTCGGTGCCCGGCGCTCCCTGAAACTTGTCCCTCTCCAGGTGACGCTCCTGAAATCCGCACAGAGAGGACAGACCAGCAGAAGTGAGAGCTGCGATGTTGTGCACTGTAACAGCAGCAATCCCATGCTTTGCGTAGATGTCCCTTCGTTTCCGTGATCCCTTTCCCTCAGTTGGGGATGAGAAATACACAGCATTACTTATAGAAGGGTGCAGAGCTGTTAGCTTACAAGATTAGAGAAATCACTCTTTTTCTTTCGCTTCTTTTTACAGTTAAGTCAGCCATCAGCACAGCACCAGTTTTCCATCAGTTTGAGTCCAGAGTCAGTCTTTTCCAAGAGAAAATGTGTTCTGACTCTGGCATCCGTAGTATGTCACATGTGTTCACCCAGCAGTAGCCATGTGTCCTGCACATGTGTGACCGTGACTCCCTCCATGAGAGAAGCCGTGTGGATTCCTGTATCTGTGAGTGAAACATGAGATCACAAATGAAAGAGACTGAGATTCGGAAATTCTGGCTAGCCCAAAGTATTTGGAATTTAAAAGTAGAAATGTTTTGCTTACGCATAGCTCTGTGAAGTGATGAGGTGGTTGCTGGTGTGGTGTTAGTTCAAAGGACAGTGTTGTTCTCTGTTGTTGTCTGTATGAGATGGCAAAAACCCCTTTTTTTTTTTTTTGCCACCTGGGTGCTGAGTTAGGCAGGAAAAACAGAGGTTTAGCTGCCTGGCTTGACAGCTTGCTTAGAAGCGCGCCCTTCAAAGTACAAAAAATGAAAGGCAGTTAATAAACCGACTCAGAATTACAGCCCTCTGTTATCCGCACCCCTCTGCCTGTGGGTGGGAGCTGGGGAGATCACCAGGTCAGCAAAGGAAGCCGGCTGTTGGGCAAGGAACTCGACAGATGTGGGCCTGACTTTGAGACTCGACAACATTATTAAGTCATGTTTAGCACTGCGGAGGCTGGAGTGGGCCTCAGCTCCTGGGTAGAGTTCAAGTTCATCAACGAGTTTCTTACAAGTGTGTGCAAAGTATTTCTAATGTATAAGATATTTAGGTTTTGTGTGTCTTTTTCTTTTATTTTCTTTCTTTTTATTCTCTAGTACGAGTGCTTCACTGCTTTTAAAAAAACAAATCTAGAACCACATGCCCAGAAACCCAGGTTGTTTTGTTTTTTTTTTTTTTTCAGTGATGAAGGCAAAAATACTCGGACAGGAAGAGAGACTTTGCCTTTGAGCTTGTGAGAGTTTCTTAAAAGCAACATGGAGGAAAAGTTGTTCTTGAGATTGCCATGGCCACAAATTTACCACTAGTCTGACAAATACTCTGTGAATGTGTTAAGTAAACTGCTCTACCAAAGCTGGATATCAGTAGTTTATTTCAGTGTATATTTTGGAAGCAGTGTAGGCTTGTTTCATCATTCCCAGCCCTGACACCCACTCCTTTTTTGTGACTTGAGAAAATCCGTTAATCTCTGCTTTTGTTTCCCTGTCTGTAAAATGAAGCTATAACGCTGCCTCAGTGCTGTGCTCGGGGAGGTTGAGGCCTTTGCCATGGATTTCAGGGGCTTTGGGGCAAGCCCTCCCTGTGAGAAATTAAAAAAAAAAAATGTAATTTGTAAGTCGACTATTTCATGCTTGCAAAATGTGGGTTGTGTCCCATGTCCGCCCCCCCCACTTCCTATTCAGAACCCTCTCAGCATACGCGGTGTTGTCACCTTTCTTAAGCTTAAATGTGATGGACAAAATTACAAATGACATCCAGGAAAACTTTCTACTTTATATGTAAAGGTTTTTTATGGGTTTTTTCCTGCTTGGCTGCATGGGTTGTTTTTCTGATCTCTTACTTAATTGCGTATAAAACATTTTCAGCTGTTTGCCAGCAAATATGACATAATCCATTTATTTTGAAGCACTGGACCATTCCATGCAATTCAGAGAAGCTCCATTTTCCAGTGTAACTGGCTACTTGGGAAAGGTTAGGCCAAAATTATGCCGTCTCAAGTTCCATGCTGGCTTCAATAAAGTAGCTCTAAAATAACTTACTGATGACTGTAGGGTTTAGCTTAATGTTGGTGAATGCAAAATTTGGCATTGACTGCTCTATGCCAAATGAAACCTGTGCCAGTGAGAGGATGATGATCTTAAGAGTCTTTTCTAACCTAAATGATTCTATGATAGTGAACCCCACTGTGTTTGCTGCAAATTTGAAATAGATCGAGAGATGTACAGTCTGGTGTCATTAGATGCTGCACGTAATTAACAATCTTGTAGGTTTCCAGAAATTATGCATTGGTTGGGGTATTAAACTGTTTGGGGGGTGGTTTGTTCTGGGAGGGAAGGGCTGATTGTGATCTCCAGCGTAACACTTTGGTTCTGCTTTTTTTTATTGCTGATTCCTTGATCCCAGAATACAGGAACATGAACAACTTGCATGTTTCTGGCTGTGTTCCTTTTCGAGGGCTTTCTCTGAAGCCCTGATAATCCCTGAAAAGGCAAAAATCTTTTATTCCTGACCCTGTGACTATCTAGGGTGCTTTAGCCTTTGGCTATGCCACTTGGTGACAACTTGGTGACATGACCTGACTCCTGAACCTTCCCGTCCTGTGTTTACCCTGCTGACTGGGTAAACCTCCGCTGCAGGGATGAAGGCTCTGTAGCCATTTGCCTTTTTGTCATTCAGAGACAGTAACTAGCCAGTTGGAGCCATGTCGAACATTTGATTTATTTTTAATTTTTCTGCATGGTTCTTTGTAATGTTAATGCAAACTGTAAAGCCAGTGCACGTGACTTGCCTTGAAGACAGATTGTCCTGGCCTGTACCCATCATGTCCTTTCATTTCCTTACCATATGGCAGGCAGCAGCATCTTAGGATGTACACTTTGTGATCATATTTAGCTGCGTGTTCAGCCTCCTTCATGTGGCTCCCATCAGCAGTGGCTGTTGCAAGCACCTTGGATATCTTTGGAAGAACCTGGAGATGGTGTTGGGTGGATTTCATGCCTCAGTCTTCTGAGGAGCATCTAGTACACATCTAATCTTTGCTACCGTGTTTTTAAGTTTCTTTGCTTGTTTTTGATACTATGAGTCAGATTCAGACCTGTTGTAAAAAGTGGAGAGACTTTTCCCTTGGTGGAGAGAGGTGTTAGCCCTGTGACTTCTTGGAGGGCTGTGACATTTCCCACCTGAGTGGCTAAGAAGGTGCCTCAGTGCGTGGCGATGTCACATGCTTCTGTATGGGCTAAATACTGCAAATCCTGTATCAGCTGTGAGGTGACTTGCCCAGGAGATTGCATCCGAAGCCCCTGTCCTAGCTGTGCTGTCTCCAATATTCATCTGGAGCTATGAGCTCTTAGGCCACGATTTTCTCCTGGTTTCTACCCGTGTGTTCTGGTTTGTGCTCTTGGTGTACAGGCTGGCCTGGGGGTGCCCAGCAGCGCCGGGACGTGTTGTGAGGAGGCAGGCTGGCCACCTGCCAGGCACAGCCTGTTGATGAAGACATGATCATGGCCCTCTTTCTTGCCTCACCTCATGCTGTGCTCCAGACAAAGCCTTTAATTGGCATGTCTTCTGACTGTAAAAGCGAGGATAACATTTCCCTTGCCTGCAGACTCAAGACCAGTCCTTCTTAGAGGTCATGCTTCTAGAAACATTGGAGTTGGTTGCCCCTTAGGACAGGTCTATGGCTCAGAGCTTTGTGGTCTGTGGAAGAGGAGGTGCTCTGGCAGCAGGAGGAAGGCCAACTTGCTTGCAGATTTGCCTGTGATGGTCTGTGGTGAGGACTCTGCATAGTCAGGCTTTACATAGAAAGTTTTACGTAGTCTTTACGTAGCCTTACGTAGGCTTTACGTAGTCAGGACTCCACATAGAAAGACGGGCTTCCTTGGCCAGTGCCTGGATCCTCTGTGAAGTACAAGACAAAAAACATGGCAGATCTCCTCCTTGTGAGGAATTTGTTACAGGTCCCTGGTTGGCTTTTACTTGCTGTACCTCCTGGCCTTATTTTAAAAGCAGATTCTCTGTTAACACTTTCCATCCCAGAGGATGCTCACTTGCCAGTACAGGGGCTGGAGAAGAAGCAGCCAAGAAATTTACTTCTGTTTCTACTCCTCTGTGCCTGTACTAAACGTTACAAACACCTGGGGTTTTATTGCCCTCACGCTTGCCCAGTTTGCCTGTAGGCACCCAGTAATTCACAGCCCTCCCAGGGAAGCAGGTGTGTTTATTATTTGCCTGTGCCAGCCTTGATCCTGTTATCTTGCACTGTAAGAATAAACTCAAGTTATTGTTGGTGTCAAAAGTTTCTAGATGCGCAGATGGCTCATGGTGCGGCCTGCCGAGATTGTGCTGGGGATTACGCAGTAAAGTTTGAGATGGAGGAATTGATTCTGATGAGGGCGTTGGTACTGATCCTTCTAGCACTAGTGAAAGGGGAAAGGTATTCTGTCAGCTGAGTGTAAACCCAATACTTTTTTCCTGTGGGAATGCAGGTGCCTGCATAGTAAACTTGGACTTATGTATGCTAGGCATTTTTTTAAGTTACTTTTCACAAACAAACTAGAAATAACCCACAGATGTCTGCTGATCACAATTTGAAAACCACTGTTCTTGAGCCATCCTGAAGTTGAATTCCTTTGAAAAAGTCTTGCTAACTTTGTTTTAGTAAGTCTGCCACCTGGTACAACTCCCCCTTGTGCCTGAGGTTGATCTGCTCTGGTATTTGGGAAGGACCCTTCCTGTCTGGGCTTAGATTTGTATTCTGTATCATCCACTTCTCGTGGTAGCACTGCAGGCTATCAGAGTGGAAGGAGATTCACATGCATAAGCAATGAGGAAAAACTTATTAAATTGTAGTGTGCAAGGCAAGCCTGGACCTCTATCTCAGGGTCTAAACCTTTAAACTTGGCAAAATTCCCTGTGTGAGAGCATGGCAGAGAGGGCTTTGCGTTTGACAACAATGCTCTGTGCTTTGACAGCAGTGCTGGGATTTCTCCATGTGTCTCTAATGATCTGTTCATCTGGTACATGCTCCTACCACAGCCCTCTCCATGCCCAGACAGTGAGTCCTTTCATGAAGAAGTGCAGAGTCATATTTCTGAGCGCAAATTGGCCAGGGGAATTATTTGTAGTGTAGGCTTGGCTGAGCTAATTTCTCTCAACAGCTACGCTGCGAGTGAGCCGCATGGAGCTGGAGCAGGGAAGGTGTAAGCGAATACCAGCGCGAACGTTGCCAGCAGACGGAGGAGTTGAGGGCTGGCCCCTGTCTGTTGGAGTGCAGGTTATGCGGAGGGCCAGGAGTTCTTCAGCCAAATGCTGAGTGTCCTCCGCTTTGTCTCGGTGTCTTTCATGATTAGACACTTCGATAGGATGGCACAACAGAAATATAATGCTTTGCACCAGGCTCATGGGCCTGCATGCCCCAGGAGTGCTAAGAAGAATCCCAGCCCCTGGAAGCTGTTGGGATACTTCTCATGGTTGCTGGTGTTGACACTGGGATAATAGAATTGTAGAATGGTTTGGCTTAGAAGGGACCTTAAGATCATCTAGTTCCAACCCCCTGCCCTGGGCAGGGACACCTCCCACCAGCCCAGGTTGCTCCAAGCCCCGTCCAACCTGGCCTTGAACCCCTCCAGGGATGGGGCAGCCACAGCTTCTCTGGGCAACATGGGCCAGGGGCTCACCACCTTCACAGCCGAGAACTTCTTCCCAATATCTCATCTAAATCTCCCCTCTTTCAGTTTAAAACCGTTCCCCCTCCTCCTATCGCTCCACTCCCTCATAAAGAGTATCTCTTTGGTCGTGCTGCTGTACTTGGGCAGTTCTGAACTTGGGATGGTGACTGAATCCAGGCTTTCTTCCTGCCTGTGACTCCCCTTTTCCAAGCCTTTCTGGGCAAAGCCATGTTGTTGCTTCTTCTGGTGGAATGGATGAATACCCACGGGGCACATGTGTGCCTCAGCTTTTTCTAACTCTGTGTGGGTGTTGATCGAGAGAGCCTTCTCAGAAGGTGGGCACTAGGGTTGCGGAAAAGCACAGGGTCCTCCATTAAGCCATGCAGGTTCAGTACAGAGCGCTGTAATATGACTGTTGTCCAAAAGCCTACAGAGATGGAGTTTTGCAAGCTGTTGCTCGGTGAGCGTGTACCTGAATCCTCAAAGTCCTCAGGACTCGCTGATCTGGAAGATATCTCCTAGCACTTGTGCCACATTTTTCAGAAATCGCCCCACATATGTGAAATGTTTTACTGTTGAGGTTTTCTTTGTGATGTCTCTGTGCACCTGAGTATGTAGGCAGGTAGCAACTTGTTGGAGACTAAGTCTGGAGGGCTTGGTGCTGTTGTCCTATTGACAGTCCTATTCAGCCCGCAGCAACAGCAAAGGAGTTCCTGGTCCACTGTAGAGGCACGGGGTCTGGATGGAAATCTGCCCTAAGTGCAGAACTGGCTTCGAGTAAACACGGTGAGGTGGCAGTGCTATTTGCCTGGTCTCCACAGGGGTTTTGTTGAAAGACTGCTAACAAAAAGTAGTGACTCTGCTGTAGTGCAGCCCTGGCTTGTTTAACCCCTGGCTAGAGGCTGACCAAGCATCAGGGGAGGCATGTCCTTGCAGTTCAGGGGCACTGGGGACTCTCATCACTGTGTTTGCCTGATGGTTCTTTCATATGTGTTCCTTGCCTGTTGACTATCGGTTTGGAAGCCTGCGTGTCGCTTGCAGGAAGTCTGTGGGATGCTGAGAGCACTTACCGCAGCACAGCTCGTTTGTCCAACCTGCTGGTCCTGTTTCATGGGCTAGCAGGAGTCCCGGCAGTTGGGTTACATGTGTTTTTACCTGTGCTTTCAATAGAAGAAAGTCTGATTTGAAAATTAATGCATACCAGGGACTTACTGATGTGTAACGGTGATGTGTCTGTATTACTTATGCTCCACCTGCATTGCTGCTTGAAAGGAAAGCTTACATTTTTGGAAAGATAAATGAAAATTGTAAACTACTGAATAGAGTGAATGGATTTCCCCAAATATCAGAAGGCTGGTGAGCTGTAATCTGAAGCTCACTGGAGGCGAAAGAAATCCCTTGTGAATTTCAGCGATGTTTGCATCAGGCTGCGTACAGAGATTGAAGTTCCAGAGAATCTCCAACTGATGCGAAAATATGAAATAGTGTTGATTTTCAGTGACTACTTAACTTTGAGCATCTCCTGCCCTTCTAAACATACCTTACTTAACTTTGAGCTTAACTTTCTTAACGTACCAGCTTGACTTTGAGCATCTCCTGCCCTTGTAAACATATCTATTTTTCTCTGTCCAGAGGCAAAATCTTTCTGGATAGACAAGTATCCTTTGTCACTTTGCTTGTAGGAAGAATAGTTTCTGGCCTGTTCTTGTATTTCTCATGCGGTTCTTCCCTATTCTGAAGCAGATCTCTTCTCCAGATGCTAAATTTGGGTTTCATCTCAGAGAACACTGTTACTAGCACTCATTCAGTTCTTCCTCTGTCTTGTTCTGGTTTGAAGAGGCAAATCATTGTGTTCCTGTCTTACATTTCCTATGGCCTCAAAGAAAAGCTGGCTGAAAACCTGGGAAGAATGTCTTTATTGTTGCGTATCAGCAAAGTTTTCACATGAAAGGGTCAATTATTGTGTAAAACTTACTCTAGTGTCACACAAAACATCTGCCAGTTGCCAGATTAGAGCAGATTCTCAACTGGTAAAAAAAAAAAAAGAAAAGAATTTTCCATTACTCCAGAATTAGCTTGGTGTGTTTCTTATTGCTCGTTGAACTCCTCCTAATTAGTGACATGATTAAAAAAGTTCCCTTTCCTATTCTTACATTGTTTCGGTCAGCCTGCGCTGAACAAGTGATGAAAAATCACTTTTATTTGTAGACATTTAATTGTACAGTATTTGGATTACAATAGAAAGTTTTTCTATGTGTGTTAAAATGACTTTAAGTCTTGTAGGATATGATTAGAATGAAAATCCATTCATAGTGGAAAATAAGTTGTATTTCTTATTTTAAGTCAAGAGTTCCTAAAAACGTCTTGTCTGGTAAGGTACATTCTTAAACACTCCAAACATACAAAAGAATGGAGTGTACTTGTCTCAGCCGCACAACTTGGTTATGTTCATTGATTCCGTGATTCGTGTTGGCATAATCCTGAGATAAGTATTCCATTATTCTTTGCCTGCTTCAAAGAAAAAGAATTCTGTCCATCCATACCAGTACTACAGTATGGACAATGGCTTTGTCCTCGTCTCGGCAAAAGAGAGATCTTGGATTGCAGTAATAACGACAAGCTTTGGAGCTTTATTGTGAAGGAGGTGAGGTTCAGGGGAAGGTAAAAGAAAATGTAGAGAGGTATTAGGTTTTCTTTCCTGGCATGCTGTAAAACCTACTTTCACATTCTGAAAATCTCAATATTGCATATGTGGAGCTGTAAAGAGTATAAGAGACGCCTCTGAATGAAAGCTCTCACTGGGTGAAGTGGGGCTGAGAGGCAGGCACTGTGTGCTTACTGATACTTGTAAGGCACAGTTGTAACTTTTGGGGGAAACGCGGGGGGGGAAGAAAAAACCCAACAAACCTAAATTAAAAAAAGTAAGCCACTGAGTGGAATGACTTGGGTCTGCCTTTCCCTTTGATAACTGGGCATCTGCTGGTCCATGATCTGAGTCTTCTTATTGGAGGCAAGGCAGCCCATGGGAGCCTTGCACTCATTCTTCTGCAAGCTTGGCGCAGTGAGCAAGAGCTTCTCGGATGTTTCTGTTTTGAGGGGACCCTTAATAATGTGGTGTGGACCCATATTCAGTGTGCCCATTGAAAAATCAGTGGTACTGAGCACCTAAATTTGAGCAGATTCTGCCCTTTAAAACCTATCCATTTCTTGTTACCAGAGCCAAAAGTATTTCTAAATACCAGTGCTCCTTCCCAGTGGCTTACACGCTTTCATTCATCTTGAACAGCTGCATTAGCTGGTGTCCCAATTAGCATTGGTGGGAACAAGCTATCCCTTCAGAAACTACAGGACTGTTGCAATTAATTCCTCATTTGAGCAAATTGATTTCAGAGGCTAGTCACAGCCCTGATCCTGTGCGTATGAGATTTCCTGGGCTTTCCTTACGGGAATTTTTCCCTTGAAGCCAAGTCTGCTTGGAAATATTCACAAGGCCAGATGCAGATGGGGTTTTTTGTTTCTTTTGAGGCTTTGTCTGCAGCGGGGAGACCGTGGGGAGACCTAAAGCAAGACTAAGAGAGGACTTGGGATTGAAGCGGCAGGAATCTTCTTTGCACTGCAAGAGAATTCCGCTTACATGGATGCCAGAGGAGCTGTTAAACATGGATTTTTTGGCTATCGGCATGAGGCAGCCACAAGCAGCCCTAGCCTGATGGCTTTTCTGGGGAGCAGGTGATTCCCCTGTTGTGTTTGTGCCCGCTAGGCTGAAGCACATACCTCTCATGGCTCTGTACTCTCAGAGACAACCTGATCCTGAGGAGTGAGAGACAAGAAAGTGAGATATTTCTTGAGGTAGTGCGGAAAGAGATCCTGGTGCATACGAAAGTATGTATGCACTTATATACATCTGTGAATGATTCTCTCACTTGGGCTTGGAAGATCATTGAAGGTTTTAAAATTGCTGCTGCTGCCAGCAAAATCCATTATCCACAAGCTGCTGAAGGGCACGGGGAGAAAGTTAGAGAAGAGGGAGATTTGTTGCATTCTTGTAGTGTGAGGTCCTGTTCCTGTACGGCTGCCCAGCCTGGAGAGTATCGCTGCTCTTGTTGCTGGCTCCACGCTCCCACACAGCTCCCTGCCACTTATCTGTGCTCGGACCTCCTCTCTGGGAGCCCACATCTTGGGGACCATGTTAAAATAAATAAAAAAAACCAAAAGAAGGTACTTCCAGAAGTCTGTCCGTAATTAAGGAAAACCCTAGAATGAATGCCAAGTCCCTGTGAAGCCAAAAAGTCTTATGCATACATTAAGATTTTAGCAACTTGTTTAAATGCTTAAGTAGTTCTTGGAAATTGGGCCTGAACGTTCGGGCCTTATTAATGAAGTGCGTGAGTGTAATTGTGCTAAAATAAGTGGGGGCAAGGAAGGTTTAAATCTGTTGACAGTCTCTGAACTGTATTGTTGTGAGCTAGCTTGGTGGCGACTCGTAATGCGTTATCCTCGGACCCCATTGATATCTGTGAGATTCGAGGTATCAAGTCTGGGATTAATAGATGCAAGGTCGGGCCAGCAGCACAAAGCAAAAGCAACAGAGTGTTTCTAATTAAAAGAAAATTGTTTATTAATGGAGTCTCCTCAGTGCTGGGTGAACAAAAGCCTGCTGGTGGGGGAGTGAGAAGGTCCTGAGCGGGAGAACATGAAGTAGTTGATAGTAACGACCCCACTTGCTCCTCTGTGATAAAAAAGGATGTTTTCACAGCTGAAATGAAACACTAGACTTTGGGGAAATTGGGGTATAGTGCACAACCGGGTGCTGAACAGCTCTTCACTGGTGCATCAACCCATGTGAGAGGCAGTAAAGGCCGGCTGCTTTGAGGTGGGTAGTGTCTGTGGCCTTCGGGGGAAGGTGGTAGAGCCATAGCTACGAAAGCTTTGTCTCGGGCTGTTGTAACAGCGCAGACGCTTTCTGGTAGTTCTCCGCTGCCTTGGCAGACTCCCTCTCCCTGGGTTTCAGAAGCGTTTTGCCTCTGTCTTGTTTTGAATTTTTTTCCTCCCCTTTAGGATCCGTACCTTCTCTTCCAGTCTGTCCCAGCTGTACTGTTTCCTAGTCAAGGTAATTCATCACTGGTTCACAGTGGAAACTGCCGGTTTGGTGGTTTTTTTTGTATTTTGAATTGGTTTTCTAAGTCTGGCAGCATTCAAACAAAAAGGCAGGGACAAATGAGTCGTCTGTTACTTCATTTACCACTTGTTTTGGGAAATCTAAATCCAAATTTGTATTTGACTCATATTAGGACTCCATTGCTGGATTTTATTTTTTCAGTTATTTTTGGCAGGGCTGAATTCACACCCGGAATAAGCACAGCCATCACTCAGGGTCGCCTGCGTGACACTGAGCTCAGGTCTCCGCTCAGACCAGGGAGCTCTTTGAGCTGCCCAAAGTGACTGAAAGCCGAAGGCTTTTGCTGTGGGATCCAAAGAGTTCGGAGGCGCCTAACGAGCCTTTACAGAGCTATAAGTACCTTGCTGTCTTCCCTAGTTCCGCTTTCGCTTTAGTTCAGCTTAAGCTGTTAAAATTCACATACTGTGCTGTTCATCATGTCATTAGTGCTGTGGTAAAAAGCATTGGACCATTGTAGCAACTTGTTAGTAATGGCTAGCGGTGGATGAAGTAGCACGGCTTTTCTGATGCTCTGGGGTTTGAAATCCCTGGTGTTCCCTGCTGCTGCCAGCTCAGGGAAGAAGGTTGTCACGAGCATGCCAAGTCCTGCTCCAAGGGCTGAGCTTTCCCCCCGAAGCATCTGGTGGGGCCAGCTTTGGCTATAGCCCTCAGAGCAAGAGTGGGGGCTCTGCTTGCTCAAAGGCCAAGCCACTCGGTGACAGCACTTCTCTGTCTCCAAGGCTTCTCCGGAGAGCCCAGACTAGCCAGACTCCTGTAAGGGTTTATGCTTGTGGGAGGTAACTTCCTTAGGAATAACTGTAGAATTCAGCATTTCTTAATAAGCTGGAAGGTGGCGGGTTAAGTGGCCTTGCCAAACTTTAACAAACAGTAAGGGAGCTGGACCCAAACTGCTATATTCCCCACGTATTATCTCTAATAAAATAGGAAAGATAGGGCTCCGCAGGTGAATTCCTTCCCATTCTATCTCACAACCTCAAATGCGTAAGGGCCAGGAGGGGCTCAAGGTCCAACCTGGGTCTTCAGGCACCTCTGCTAGCACAGTTGTAGAACACAGCGTACTGAAATATTCTTCCTCCATCACTGTTTTGAGACGTAATCTCTCTCTGAACACTTTACTGCTGCTCTCTTCTGTGGAAGATGGCCAAGTTGAGCTACTGGTGCTTTTGTCACCAGTTTCTATGCTACAGTTGTTAGGAGTGATCTACTGACAGGCTTTCCATTGACTTTGGGGCTTCGATTTGCATGAGACCCTGTGGGTTTAGGGCATGTGGCCAACCTATGGCTCTTGTTTCAGTGGAACTCGATATTGGACTACATCCCATAGCAAGCCTTGTGGGTAAATTGAATCCCTGGCTGCAGGCAGAGAGGAACCAAGGGAGGCAGCTAAAATGGATATCTCTGCGTTTTCCTGGGACTTGGTTACACGCCTAAACTCAGTCCTGCAGCATGCAGGAGCCCTGGAAAGCCATGGATGTCCTCTTCGCGTGAGCCATTCTCAATGCAACCCCAGCCATCCAATGCAACCCAGTAGCATCCTGAACCATTGTCCTCTGTGGTACGTGCTTGTCAGGGTGATGGGAAGGGCACAGTTGAACCTGAGCATCCAAGTTTGGCTCTCGTAGCAATAAAGGGACAACCCAACACCCCCCTCAAGCCCTACATTCTTCAAAACACTGACAGAAAGGGAAAAGATCCTTTCATTTTTGGAAATCTAATGGCCTGCAGTTCTGACTCTGCTTTGCAGTATACGCTTCTTGAACATGAAGTACTTACCCCTGTTTGAAGCCCTCCCTCCCTTTTTGCCAAAGGGAAGAGTTGGTAAATGTTAAATTCAGTAGGAAAATTACTGCAGGGCCCTGGCCATGGAGCTTCCTACAACTTGTGTTACAACGTGCCCCGTACTCGGACGAGCCAGAGGCACACAGTGTTGGTTTTGTCCTGTAGTACTTTTCCTATACAGATGGTGAAGGTGAAAATTTTCTCCTCTGACCCAGTGCCTGAGGTAAATAAACTGTAAATAGCTTGGGAGAGCAGGCTGGGATGTGAAGTGAAAAAGGGTGGTTTTAATTTTTTTTTTTTTTTTTGCTTTTTTGCGGGAGGAGAAGAGGAGGATAACCATCAAAGCCTAAATTAACTCCCTCTTGCAAACATCGTTTGAGACATTATCAGGCTAAAAATATGAGCAGTCTGTAAAAGGAGCAGTTTTCCTTGTATGCTGCTACTCACATGTTACTTAATTAAAACAGTAGGCGCTTAATGTTGTGCTTACTTTTTCACTATTCATGGTAGTTGAGATTTTTTGGGAGGGGGTACTTTGCTGAGCATGGACAATGAGGGCTTGTGTCCATGGTAAGACTACTGGTTAAAGCCAAAGTAAATACTGAAGTGGTTATAGTTATGGCGACATAAGCCCCTATATGAACATTCTCACTCAAACTTTTCTAAAATTTAACTTCTATTTATTGGACTTGGGTTTAAATCTGAGTGGAAAAAGTTGTTCTGTTACTGGAATAGGAGTGTCCATCTGGAGGTCTATTCCAGTTAAATAAATTAAACTTTCTTTTCTGAAAAGAGTGGCAGGAGTTTAAATTATTTTTTTCCTTGTCACTCTACCAGTCTTTCCGGGTTGTGTTGCACAGGCTTTAGGTTGTGAATCTTGCAGGAGACCTTTTTTCTTTAATTAAATCTTAGACATTGTTAATCAGCTCTTGAACATTAAGTTGCCTCCTTTTTAGTGCAAACGTCGTTGATGTAAGCTCTCCCTTTTGAGAGAAACCTGCTGTTTTAAGTCTTCTTCCCCAGTTGCTAGTTGCAAGCAGAGCGTGTTGGCTTTGAGTTGAGAGCTGCCTGCAGGGAACCTCTTGAACTTCATCAGGTCCTGCACATGGCAAGGAAGAACCCTTTGCGGTGATGCAGGCTGGGGAACAGCTCTGGTGAAAAGGCCACGGGGGTCCTGTGGACCTATGGTGGTGAGCAACCTGAATGTGAGCCAGTGGTGTGCCCTGGTAGCAAAGGTCAACTGTCTTCTGGGCAGCATGAACAGAATTAACCCAGGAGATCAAGGGGAGGTGTTATTCCCCTTCTGGTGGGCACTTGTTTGATTGCATCTGGAATACCATGTCTGGTTTTGAGCCCTCTTCGTGAAGAAAGATGTTAAAAATGTGAGCCAGTCCAGCAGAGACCTGTGAAGATGATGAGACACTGGAGAATGACGAGCCAGCCAGCTCACCTCTCCTCCTCCTGTGGCCTTAGTCTTGACTGCACAAATGTTTCAAACTGATTCACTCAAAAAACGTGATTTGAACCCAACTCCAGGCCAAGGATAATGCTGATGGACTCAAACTCAAATAATAGTACTGTGTTCACCAACCCGCTTTCAAAAAATACACATAAAAAAAATCTAGGCACTGCTTTGGTCTAAGGGCCGCGTGGGCTGCTAAGGTGTGTTCTTGGTGAGCTAAGTGGAGCTGGGTTAGGGTGATCCCCCTCTCCTCACCTTGTCAGGGGCATACCATGGACCATTAAGGATCAGAGGTTGTAGTAAAACCACTTTTCCAGGAGAGGAAAGTGAAGAGAGGTGATTAACATCTCTTATCTGGTGTGCTGTCACCATCAAACTTACTTGCAGGACATGCAGAGATGACCTGTTGGCCTGTGCTGCCCCTCAATACTGGCACTGTTGTAGGAGGAGTTCGGGCAGACTGAAATTGCTTTTCTGCAGGTATTGGAGGTATTGCTTTACCTCTCCTTCTGTAGGCCTCTTCCAAGAGGAGCCAGCACAGGACACTGCCAGTACAGTGTCTTCCGTGTGATGCCCCCTTGCCCTCATCTGTCACGTGGACAGTCTCATCCCATGACCTTGTCTCACTGTAACAGACATGGCACAAGTGTTGGCTGCTCTGTCCGTGCGCCTCAACCCTTCCTGACTGTCATCGCCCAGGGAAAGGACAGCCAGTTCTCCAGAAATGGGGAGATGTGCACCATGGGCAGCGGACCACCGGTGGTGGTGGTGAGATCTTCAGCATCTTCAAAATGGATTAAGAATGAACAGGATCCAAGATCCAACTGGCCCATCCATCTGAGTCAAAGCACTGGAGTTTTAACTGCGCAGTCGGCTTCTTGGAGTCCTACAAACTCCAAAAACTTCTGTCTGATACAGAAGAATGTCCTGACGTGCCTCTTATGGCTTGAGGAGCTCTTGCTGCCAGTGGGAAATCCTGGTCACATTTTCATTTGCCTGTTTTTCTTGTGCAGGGGTTGTCATTTAAAAAAATAGGGGAGGGGGGGGAACGAGAAGCCTGTGCCTGTTTTTCCATAGCTGCTATTCTTTTTTGGGGGGAATAGGTGGACTGGTTCAGATACTACAATAGCAGTAAGTGCTGATTTTGTTTGATCTTAAATATGAATTGATCTGAAACTAATAGTGGTAATTGCTTTTGGGAATGGCTTGGGTTGTTTGGGCTTGGTTTTTTTGGTTGCGTTTGTTTTGTGGGGTTTTTATTTTTTGAGGCTCAAAGCTGGAAAAACAAAGGTTTGCCAAATTGCTAGTCATAGGGCATGTTTCATCCAGGGCGTGACAAGCTTTATTGCCTTTGAGAGCTTCTGGGCTTAGAAATGCTGCTGGGTGGGTAGTCCTGGAGACAGGAGTCCTTTCTTTGTGCCAGAGCTTTGTCTCATCAATGTCTTAGTAAAGGTCTACTGGGATGTGAATTTACCTTCTACACAAGGCCATTACAGCCTGGGCCATAAAATGCTGTTTTCTTCTAGCAGTTTCCTTGTGGGTGGATCTAGAGATTCCTCCAGGCTCCCATTCACATGTCTCACGTCTCTCTGGAGGGGTGTTAGCTGCTGGGGTCTTCTGGGGTGAATTTTGTCAAGGGCATGCTGTCCTACCAGGAGCAGGATGGAGAACCGCAGATGTGGGGGGGTCCGACTGGCTGTTAGGGAACTCCTTCCCCAGGGAGCCCTTAGCGCAGGGCAAGATCAGGTAGTAGAAGTCTTTAGTGTGCTCTGCCCTTTTCTCAGGATGATGGTGTGTCCACGCAGGAAAACTTGTGCTGTCTGATCTTAAAGGAACTGGAGACAAAGACATGACAGGAAGAGCATCCTTCAGCCCCCTCGTCTTGCCTGGGGAAGCAAAGAAGGGCAGCTTTTGAGGGCAGAGCTGCAGTAACTGTCAGCCACTGTCTTTCAACTGTAAGGTTCCTTCTGCTTCAGTTTTGGGCTTCATGAAGCAACTCTGAGCAATTGAGGAAACAACCTTCTATCATGTTAATAATTTTCTCTGAGGTTGAATGACTCTACATTTTTACTTTTTTTTTTTTTAGGAAATTGTATTTCATTTGTGAACTTTGGGTTTCCATTGCACATCCCTGCAGTGTCCCCACTAATACATTTGTGGGCTTGTGTGTGTGCAAAGCTGAATAAAGAAAAATCTCCTGGCTGAAACAAGGGAGCAGCGAGCATAACATCAAGACTAACTTGACATGCACACAGCTGAAGCTTCCCCTTTCCTTCCTCAGACTGTAGCAAACCCCTCCACATGTCCCCACTGATCTTATGGGAGGTTAGAAGGATTGGGATGAAGCTTGCTGAGGGAAACAAGCGCACAGACCTGACTCTGTGGGAGTTGTGTGCTTACTTTAAGGGTCTGCAAGATCCTTAAGACTAGCCTGGACCTGGCAAAGAGTACGGTGTAAGATGGACTCCGACGTTCTTCAGGATGGCCACCATCATTTTCTCTTGGTTTGCGTGATGCCTAATAGCGGTGTGGTCCCACTGTATAGCAGGAGCTTCTTGGTGACACTGCAACTACAGTGATGACCACAAACATAAAGCCATTTTCCACAGTTCTCTGGTATGGTAGGAATTTTGGAGCAGTTGTTCGCAGACTGTGCAGCTGGAGTGTGGGAGGAAAGCAGAACAAGACTACTGAAATGTGCAGGGGCTGTGGGAGGCCCCAGCAAGTGTGCTGAAACAGGGGCTTGCGTGGATGAGCTGCAATCCATAAAATACTTGGAGCAAGTTTGACTTAGTCTGTTGTACTAAGTCAGCATTACGACTGTTTTAGTCCAGTTAAACACTCTTGCAAACTAGACCTACAGTGCAGTCTGACCCAGGGTCGCGGTCAAAAGCAAGCCCTGAAGTTAGACTAACCCCAGCCTTGCTCTGTCATAGGAGAGCAGTTAATAGCAAAGAAACCAGCCTCTGTTCACTTGCTGAACTTTCATTATTTATTGTTTTAATAAAGAGGCATTTAACAACTAAGCTTCCTGACCTTAAGTGATTGTGTTCCTCTGATTATGAGTAAACTTAAAATCTGATTTATTGATTCTTTTTTAATTTAAAGCAGGCTAAACCCCAGTTGCATAAACTAGAAAGGGTTCATGCCCTAATTCTCATCTGGAGGACCATATGATGACTTGGGGTGGAGGTATTTCCCTGAAATAGCTTGGAGTAGCTCTGGGGTTTGGCACGTGCCCCCTTTCTCCCTTCTTCCCCCCACCCCCCCAACTCCATGCATCTCTGGCTTCAAGTTGGGTGGAGGATGCTGTGGGAAGTGCCTTTGGGTCGCTGGAGCTGAAGGACAAAATAGGCAGTTTATGGGAGTTGGTTGGGGCTTAGCATGGCCTTGCAGCACCCTCCCTTTAGGGACATGTTGTTAAGAAGAAGCCGCTGCCCAAGCATCCACACCACCGGAGCCTGTAACTGCTGGGACTGGGGTCCCTTCCCAGGGGGAGACCCCACTGAGCCCATGGGTGCCCCTTTTGACTCCTCACACACACAATCTCATGCTCGGGCGTGCTCCTTCCTTCTTCAGCCTCGACCCTAGGTTTCCTGCAGCAGAGTCTCAGGTGTCAGATTTTATAAAAAATAAATAATTTAATTGAAAGGCACAGGAGCAGGGTCAGCTAGCTGGGTGCCTCCAGAGAGGGACTGCGACCAAAGAAATCCCTGGGCAATTGTACCCTTGCAATCTGTACACCTGCCCCTCATGCGCTCTTCACGCATCGCTTAGTCCAAGAGTGATTTTTGGTCTGGGGTCTTCTAACACATTCTTGGATTCTTTTTCTGTGTCCAGGCCGGCCGCCTGTTAACTGCTCTTATCTTGTTGCTTTGCAGTCTCTGCTCGTGGTTGCAGTTGTCTTATCTCTGACTTACGCTGCTTGTGCACCTGCGCTCGCTGGCAGAACACGGGGAACTGAAAAGTCCCAGACTTAAGGGGAAAAAAAATACCAAAACATCAGTGTGTTATCGATGTTTTTCTTGTGCTAAAAGGCTAAACAAGCTGCTAGGAAAATTACTAAGAAAATTAACTATATTGTGGCCTAAAGGCTTCAGCAAATCTAACCACTCATGCCAAGTGAAGCTAGGCAAACAGCATAAATCACACCATATTATAAACCCAAGTAATTTATTCTAATTAAAATTTACTTGTTTAAGCTAAACATCTAATATCTTTCAACAGTGTTTCACACCATCTTTGCTATCCCTCCATGGGACTTTTTGGGAATATTTATGCTCCCAGTGGAATAGAAAGGGGTTGTTAACTCTCAGCGCAGCTTGCGGAGCTGTGGCTGCGGAAGCCGTGTCCTACCTCGGGGCTGTGCTTCCCTGCCTTCTGGCTGGGAAAAATGAAGCAGCCCTTTGACTTGAGGGAATTTGCTGTGGGATCTGCCGTGACCACGTGAGCGGCCAGGTGTTGGAAAGCCCTGGTCCCAGGGAAACAAGTGCTGGAGAGGAGCAGCGGGGATGTGTCTTGGCTCACTTGCCCCGTAACCCGAAGGCTTGAGGATCCCAGGCAGAGACGAGCTTGCGGCTCGTTTGGGAGCGTTTCCACGTGATTGCTGTCAGAGACGTGGATCTGTGCCTCCTGTTCCAGTTTGCGCAGCTATGCTGCCCAACCCTGATGCTTCAGATGCTGCTTTCAGGGAGGATGAGTGAGGCCATAGAGGAAGCAGGCGCGTTTCTCCCACCCCGTTGTTTGAGACTGAGGGTTATTGTGGTGTTTTCACAGAGCAGGGCATCTGCACAAAGCTCCTCCCTGTGTTTTCACAAACCTGTAAGCCTTGTGTCAGGAAGCACCGTTGAAAGCAAGCTGCCCCTCTCGGAGCCGCAGCCTCGCCGCTCGCTGGCTATAGCAGGGTGGGGGGAAGGAGGTCTGACACTGATCCTGGCACGCGTCGAGGATCCCTGCCTTCCCCTGCCACCTTCCTGCTCAGCGTGGCCATACACGGGGCAGTTCTGGGGGGCTCTGCCAATTGCAGGTTGCAAATTGGAGGCAAGTGGCTTTCTAGGCTTTGGCTGTAATTATCCGAGCTGTAGAGCAGCGAGTTCCTTCCCTCCGCTGGCAGACTGTTAGCGGGGGTTCCTCTCAGTGTCTTAGCAGAGCCCCCAGTCCTGGCACAAGCGATCCCTGAGCCATAGGGTGAGGCAGCGGTGTGCATGGGCTCCCAGCTGGGATGTCCGGCTTAAACAGTGGGCTTGCAGGACGATACAGCCAGCAGAGCAAAATCCTGGTGCTTCTAGAGATTAGGACCTTTGCAGTCAGCTTACCTTGGGCCATTCATCTTGAGATGGCCTGTCTTCTCTTTTCCGGTGGATGAACTGAACAGAGAGTTCAGTCCTGTGTCTCGATGGAAAAGCTGCTGTGATTCCTGTGAGGCCGGAGGAGAGCATGCGAGCATGCCTGCACTATGGGGGTGCTCTGTCTTTGTGGGGAAGTGGGGCTCTGCTGCGCGCCTTAGCAAGGACTTTCCCATTTGCGGAGCTGCCCCCGGTTCTGCCAGGAGCTGGATGTGCTCCTGAGCTGGAGCCCCTGGTGAGGGCTCTGGAGCACAAGTCTTGTAAGGAGCAGCTGAGGGAGCTGGGGGTGTTCAGCCTGGAGAAAAGGGGGCTGAGGGGAGACCTTCTCGCTCTCTGCAACTCCCTGAAAGGAGGGAGTAGCCAGTGGGGGTCGGGCTCTTCTCCCAGGGAACAGGGGATGGGACAAGAGGAAACAGCCTCAAGTTGCACCAGGGGAGGTTTAGGATGGATATTAGGAAAAATTTCTACACCGAAAAGGGTGATCAAACATTGGAACAGGCTGCCCAGGGAAGGGGTTGAGGCACCATCCCTGGAGGTATTTAAAAGCCAGGCAGACACAGTGCTTAGAGATGCGGTTTAGTGATGGTTTTTGTCAGAGTTAGGTTGATGGTTGGACTCAATGATCTGAAAGGTCCCTTCCAGCCTGGGCAATTCTGTAAGAAATAGGTTCTGCTTCCATTTGACTCATTTACCAGCTGGAGAAGGGCAAAGGACCTAAATCTTGTATTAACAGGCTTTCTTTGTGCTCTCGTTTTCCCAGGGCGGCCACGGACCACAATGTTGATAACACCACAGCGATCCTTAGGGAGTGGCTGAAGAACGTGCAGAACCTCTACCACGATGTGGAGTGGAGGCCGATGGAAGACCCCCAGTGAGTACTGCTGTGAGGGGCTGACCGAAGCTGTTTGGTGCATGCGTCAAGTTTTCTAGGTGTTCTGTTTTCAAACCAGGAGATGTACTAAATCTACAGGCATTAAAATGTGGATTTTTTTTTTTTTTTGTGGGGTCTGTCCCATTAAAATTGCGTTCTTATGGAGCCCATAGAAAGGTCTCTGACTTCAGTGAAGCAACTCATGCAGAACTTTGGAGAAGAACGCATTTTCTGTTCAGTTATTTAGCATTTGCAGCTGCTCTCTTTCCATGGTAAACAAATCACATCAAAAGCTACAGGGAATAAAAACTGCCATTCTTTATTTGCGAGGAAGCAGAGAAATCATAGCCCATTCCTGTCGTGTCTATGAAAGTTCTGCCCAAGACATCTAGTATTCGGTTAGTTCTGAGCCAGAGATCTAGATTTAATTCAGTACATTATGCCTTTGCATGACTTGCAGGATCATTGTTTTGAAATACGATGTTAGGAAACATTGGGGGTTTATTGCTTTATTTTATTTATTATTATTTTTTTTAAGATTAGTTGTTCCTTGTTTTGTTCTGCTTTTTATTTCATCCATCAGGGAAAGGTACAGCAGTTTCTCCTTTCTTTAGGCATGCTTTTACTTTCAAGGGTCCCCAGTGCAGTGGTGGAGCTTTTGTGGTACAAACCAACAGGGAATGCTCACTTTATTGACTTTTTTAATCCTTTCATTGGAATTGAGTTTTCTTAATCCTGCCAAACTTGGCTTCTTTAACTTTTGTAAAAAGTTTTTGAAATTCTTAGCTCCTCCCCTGGCTTTTGCTGGCACTGTTTCAAAGTCCTGAATTTTTATTCGGCAAAGGGATCTGTCCCTATGTTTCCTTCCATCTTTGTTACAAGGCGCTTGCTTTTGGACCTGATCCTGAAAACAGAGACATGCGCGTAACTTTGCTCACATGATCGGGCTCCTGGGATTGAATGTTGGGTGTGTGTAGATTTAAGAGCTGTTATCGGGATGTGTTAACAGTTACTAATAACGTCCAGACCCTGAGGGAATCCAAACTGCCTTCATCTTCACATCCTCAGTTTTGTTGATTCTACTGAGCTTAAGGAAGCTGCGTTTACAGTCTTAAACTTAAAGCCTAGCAGAGGACAGATGACTTTCTACCAGAGGTAACTCAGCTTCGGTTCATTTTGGTGGGGTAACCTCTGCTTGCGTCAGGCGAGGGCCTGCTGCTGCAGAAGGAACTCCTGGTTTTGGTGGTGCTGTTGTGCTTGTGGCTGCTCGGCCGGCAGGAAATGCTGCAGCGCTGCTTGTTCTCCAGTGCCCTGTGTACACATGCCAGCACGAAACTTGGCATCGTTCTCCCTCAGAACCTCTCCTGGGTTGCCTGAGGTGACTCTAACACTGTTTTTCTTTGGGAAAGAAGGCAGCAAGGGAACTCTCTTCCCCCCCCCCCGCCTTTGACTAGTGTAATAGGGCCCAGACATGGGTTACAGTCACTTTATTTTCTTTGTTAGGTCTTACCCAGAAGAAATTGGGCCCAAACATTGGCCAAGCTCCCGATTCACTCATGTGATGAAACTCCGACAGGCTGCCCTGCGCGCCGCACGGGAGAAGTGGTCGGACTACATCCTGGTAAATACGAGGTTTGATTTATTAACTGTCCTCAGGCAAAAGCTTTTCAGACAGTCACGCTGATACTTGGGGCTGCCAAAGTGTTTCTTCTCCATCTGAAGACAAAGCTCTCTGCAGCAAGGTGCTGGGTTTCTTGGTCTGATAAGCAAGTGACTCTGCAGCTAGGGAGGTAAGTCCCTGGGAAGCCCAAGGCTTTCTCCACAGGGGTGAGGATTGATTATGGTCCCGGTGGTGGCTAGATGCCTGCAAGGGTCCCCCGGGTTGAAACCCCACCTGTTATTCATGAAATGTAAGGGAAATCGTTCTGCAGAACAGTTGTGGAAAGATGCATGCCTTTGGTCACTGGAACAGCAGTTAATGGTGGCATTCCCAGCCTCTGAACAAGGCGAGGGTGTAAGGCTGGTTTTTAAGAGTTCTTCTTGATCGTCTTCAAAGAATAAACCTGCCCTGAATTTTCACAAGGTTATTTTCCCTCGCAGCTCCCTTGCCCCTGTGCCGGAGTAACGTTCTGTGGAGTCAGAGGGAAGCTCCGCTTCTTTTCCCATCCTGTAGCTGTGGTGCAGGGGTGGCCCCCCCGGCATTCCCCCATGTGTCCTGCGGTATCAAAACCACCAGCTCTGTGGTTTTTGCCAATACCTCATGCCTCTGGCTGCCTTGTTCCCGAGCAAGCATCAGGAGAAGCAAGTCGTTTCATCTAATAACAAATTTCTTTTTCGTTCCCTCTTCCCCCTCTAGTTTATCGATGCAGATAATTTACTGACCAACCCGCAAACCCTGAACCTGATGATAGCGGAAAACAAGACGCTGGTGGCACCAATGCTCGAGTCTCGCTCCCTCTACTCTAACTTCTGGTGCGGCATCACCCCCCAGGCAAGTGACTGTGAATGGTGCTGGGTGATTGCACAAGCTGTGCGGTCAGAGGCCTCCTGCCTTGTGCCTGTGAGGCGGTGGGTGTTGTTTCTGTTCTCTGAGCTTTCCCCTCTGCTTTTGTAGCATCCTTCTTGGGAACAGAAGCTGCTGTAGCCCTGAGGCACGCAGGGGTGATGTTAGTATGTAGTGAGGGTAGTGGTGGCAATGCGGTCATCTCAGCTTGCCTCTCTCTCGGTGGCGGCATCCCAAATCTCGGGTGGGTGTCTTTGGGAAAGGTCCGTACGTTTATAGAGAACCTGGGAATGAGGGTCAAGAGGACATTGCAGTCTGTAAATGTTTTTCAGGCTTTGTTTTCTAACCGAGCTGTAGGTATGAGCATAGCAATAGGTGTTTGGCATTGGGTATGCAGGCACATGATTGAAACTTGCTTTCTTGATTCCTCACTTGAAAAAGTTGAATCTGGAGGGAGCTGAGCTTGCTTAGCCAAAAGTCCTGGGAAGTGATACAGTCCCACTGACTACATAAACAATATGGATATACACACCAGAATTTGAGGTGGTTCCTTATGTTTGTGTAATGGCCTTAAAACTCTTGGTACATAATTTTAGACTAGCTTTCCTGTACGGTGATGCTAATCTGAGAGGAATTTGCATTTCTTTCTACAGCTCTCCATTGGGTATAGGTTATTTTTCTCACATATGAACAAGGTTTATGTAGTGGGGCAGCACCATTTGCCCCGTAGGGAGTGTGTGTGCTGAAGTATGTGTGTAAAGGACAGGAGTGCTGAGCCTAGAGATAGAGTTTCACGTTACTTTCTTAAATCACATATACAGCAGAAAGTATCAGATACAAAGATGTCGTCTGGTAGAAATCGTGTTATTTTTAGAGCCAGAATGAGGTTGAGCTACCACTTCACAAGTTGCTCCACATGACTGTGGTGTGTGACCCTGGCTAGCCGGTAAGCCCCCACCCAGTCGCTTGCTTGCTCCCACCCAGCGAGATGGGGGAGAAATTGGAAGGCCAAAAGCAGAAAAACAACCCAAAAGCAACCCTCATGGGTTGAGATACAGACAGTTTAGTAAGTGAGGGGCTGGAGAAAAATCCTCAAACAAACAAGTGTTTTTTGCACTCTTTACCGTTGACTAAGCTCTAGATGGGCTTTCCACGACATTCAAGCTGAAATGGGGAATGTAGTTAATGCTTTTTTCTCCCAGGGAAGCCTCAATAATGCGATCAGCTTTTAGACCTGTTCTCCAGTCTGCTGCTGGCGTGTGTTTTGTCGTCCTTTGGGGAGGCAGGATCCGAAGCTGCACGTCTCCTAGAATAGCAAGAGGGTTTTTGTTCACTTGAAATTTTTCCCTTTTTGCCCACATTTGTCCTGGAGAGCTTCAGGATTTCCATTTTCCTTCCGTCCCTGAGTCTTGCCTTTCCTTCTTCGTAAAGACAAGCTTTCCCTGCTGCATAGATAAATGTTTAAGCCCGAGCTGCACATATATCTCTGAGCTTCGCTGGGGCATGTGAGTATGAGTACTTTAGAGAGGCTTCATGGTCCTGCCCACCTCTGCCCTCTTGCTTTGTTCCAGAGCTAACAAGATACTAATTATTGTCATTATTGCTGGACTGTAACAAAGGGCAAACTCCATTCCCCCTGTCTTCTGGTGTCATTCTTCCTTCCCAGTGTTACCAAGGACTCAGGTAGGGACTACAAGCAGAGTGAAAACATAACAACTGTGCTGGGTTGGACCAAAGGTCTGTCTGGTAGCAGTGGTTTGTAGCAGATGCCTAGGGAATAGTAGAAAAACATGGCAAACAAGTAAGTGAATGATACTTCCCCAAAATATTTTTCTGTCCTCTGAAAATCTCCGTCTCTAGGATTTCTTGAGGAAGGTCTTTGTCTTTAAAGCTTTGAGTGATTTTTTTCTTTTACAGAAATCACTATCTGCATCTTTTTTTCTTGGCACCCACACCATCTTATGGCAAGGAATTCCACAGTTCAAGCTAACGAATTGAGTAAAAATAGCAGGAAAAGGTCCCGAACTTTCCAGTTTCTTGGGAAGTAAATACGTAGATAAGAAAAGGGGGAGGCGTAGGCATGTTTACTTGTTTCAGTTTTTGTTTTAAAATGGAGATTTAAAATTCATAGCGAAGGCATTGTCCCTTAAGTTTTTAAGGTTAAGTCCGGAGACAGCCAGGTTTTCCACCGATGTAAATCAGCATCGCTCCGCAGCCTGACGTGGATCTCTGCCTGTGTGCACCAGCCTCGGCCCTGGCCACTAACGTTACCTCTCCAGTAGTAAATTTCCATCATTACCAGCGTTAGCTGAGAAAAGGAGAGGGGAAAAAACTAGCAGCAAATGCATCTTGCAGAAATTGGTGAAAAAAATCTGCTCAAATGAACAAGAAAGTCCCCGCTTTATTTTTCTTTTCTTCTCTCTTAGCTGCTGCTGCTGGTTTCTGTGCTTGCGCTCCCGCAGCTTGGTGCTCTCAGCCTTGCTCTCCCTGGGGACTCGGGCAGGCAGCAGCAGCTGGAGCACGCCCTGAAGCAGCCTCTGGCACTGCGCAGAGCGAGTCAAACCCGGCTCCAGACGGCTCGGCATTTAGCTGTCACGAAGCTAACCTTAGGAGAGCATGGCAACAGTGCCGACAGGTTGGAGTCTTTCTGGAGTACGCGTGATTTACGAGCAGGGAGAAGCCCAAAACCCCACAGTGAATGACTGGAGGAGGAAAGATTAGTTTCCAGCATCTTTCACCTGCGGGCATTCTCGGATGTCTGTTAAAGGTTGAATGTCTTAACCTTTCCTTTGGTGGGAATGCTACTAAGGTCTCTTCCTGCTCACTCTTTTTCATGAAAATGTCTGTGTCTCAGATACCTCATCCTCACAGTACGGTCAGAAGGTATCTGAAGGCCAGAGGGGATGATTGACAGATGCATAAACAGGCAAATGCATCTACACAAAAGCAGGGTAAAGTGGTTCTGCAGTGATCTGCTCAGCTGTTGCTAGGATAGTCATGGAAAATATAACGTAAGAGTAACTTTTAACTTATTTTAGTGACTCATCATTTCTGTAAAGACCAGAATCTGCTCCGGATTCAACCATCAGCTGTGTTCAGATGTCTAATTGGTGCGTTAGGACTTTCTTTCTGGGGAATTCAGTGTATTTATTTCAAAATCTGATAGCTTTGGACACATTGCACCTGCAAAACCAGCTGTGAGCTGTACAATGTGGGTGTTGCACCCACGGCGCTGGAAGGATAGCAAAGCTTGTAGCTACAGAGAACGGGCTGACTGAAGTGCCTCCCCCAGACAGACTCTGCGGGGGGAGCTCGGGAGTGGGTATTGACCCTGCTTGCCCTGGGATGGAGGAGCAGAGATCCTTACACAGCTTGATGGAGGCTGGGACATCGCCTTCGCTGCAGTGAAGCAAATGATTTTTTTTAAAGTCATGGTCAGAAATAATTTGCAGGTCCCGTTCTGTGAAACACTGGATGTCCTTTGTGCCTGTTGAATGTGGAGGATGCCATGGATGCTCGGCAGCTTCCAGGGTCAGACCAGAGAGTCTATGTGCAAAAAAAAAAAGGTTTCTGGAGAGCCAGGGGAAAAAAGTCTGAGGTTTGAAGCTCTATTGCAAGGGAGTTTTGCAGTGGAAACGCTTGGATTTCCACTAGCTGCTAAAAAGGAGAAAGTCAAGCTTTAGCTTTCGGGATGGAGATTGTTTCTAAATATCTGACTGAGCCCTTTCCAAAGAGGGGACACTTCGAAATCTGAGAATTGGGCATGGATCCATCTCTGCTGGGGAAGGCTAAGGGTGAGAGCTTCTGCTAGGGAGCAGCTATGAAACAGAAATCTCTTGTAACAAGCAGCCCCCTCCTTGTGTTTGCAGGGCTATTACAAAAGGACGCTGGATTACCCCCTGATTCGGGAGTGGAAGAGGACAGGCTGTTTTGCTGTCCCAATGATTCATTCCACGTTCCTCATTGACTTGAGGAAAGAGGCCTCCACCAAGCTGATGTTCTACCCGCCCCACCAGGACTACACCTGGAGCTTTGATGATATCATGGTCTTTGCTTTCTCCAGTCGCCAAGCAGGTATGTCCGGAGCCTTTGCTGGGGAGGAGTCACTAGCAGAGACATGCAGATCTCTACTTTGAGTTCACAGGCCAGAAGACGTGTGTTGGCTTCAGTCGTGAGCTAAGACCCTGTTCCCTTTCCTCTTTCGGATCCGGACAGGGATAACCAGCAGCAAGTGACTGGCAATGCAGTTTTGAACCACAGCTAGCTTCAAAGGACACGGGAGCCGTTCTTGGAACGGGGACGGTGTTTCAGAGTCAAAATGCGTACCACTCCAGCTGATGCAGGGATCGGTTTCTACTGGACAGTGGGAAGATTTCAGTTAGGCCTGAAATTCAGTAGTCCTTCCAGGGCAGGTCACAACCTCAGTGTCCTCTTCCTTTGTCTGGAATGGCCCTTGGTGTTTGCAGAGAGCTCCGTGTGTCTCGGAAATCACTGTTTCTTGAGCGCATGGTACTGCTGCTACTGCTGCTACTGCTCCGTGTTCTTGGGGTGAGGATGTTTATTGGAGAATGGATCTGGTCTGGAATGCATTCTGTCTCCAGCAAAGTCCTGTCTAGCAGACCTGTATTCAGCAGTGTCAGAGCTGAAACGAGCTCCTGGGAAAAATATGTTTTTAATGGCCATCAGTATTGTTCTTTGCCCTGCTGTGTTGAAAAGGGGAAAGTTTGGGGCCTTATAAAGGAAAAAGGGACTGATGAAACCTCAGTGGCACCAACGAAATCCGCTTCTGTTCAGAGCTTCATGGCTGTTTTGCTGGGTTACTGAGGTAAATCAGTAGGGAAAAGTTGTTTGTGGGTCCACTGGTGTTACCTGTCCTCTGTTTGCAAAAGAGACAAAGTTAAGGTGAGCAGGAAGGGCTGTTCTTGGAGGACAGACAAGCAGAGAGAAAGTGAAGAAGCATAGCTCGCTGTTGACAGTCTCTTCTGGAGAGGAGACAGGCTGAGAACACTGCCTTCCCCCCGTTTCCAGACCAGCATGGCAGCCACCAGCTGTTTGCAGCTTTCCTTTTAGTGATCTTTCTGGTCTGAAGCTCCTGGCAGCACTGCAAAAGGCGGTGTTGTCTTGGCATACGAAGCAGGGCTTTTTAAAACTCAGCTACAAGGGGATGCGGGGCATCAAGTGAGAAAAATGAATCGTAGAGGAGAGGCAGCAAGAGCTGGAATTAGAGCCCTTGGGCGGCAAAGGAAGATAAAGGAGGCGAGACGTGAACTTGCAGGGCGCCTTTGGGGCCCTGACTTTCAGAGGCAGGACATCGGTATATTGGCACCAAAGGAGAATGGAGGTTTCAGTCTGGATGGCAAAGCAGGCTCCTTCAAATCTAGGCGCCCCACTCACTCCCTCTGACAGCTCTCCCAGAAATACAGCATCCAATTAGTCTGCTAACTGCATTGCATTAGCTCCAGCTGCTTAAGAAATATTTCAGGGATTCAAAGCCATCATTTTTTCCTTCCATCCTAAAACACTTCAGCTTTTTCCAGGTCTGACCCATGACATGAAAGGCTTTGCTTCAGCAGTCTGGCCCACTGATCTGCTCAGATGGTTGGCTTTTGTCCTGGGCTGAGTTTTGTCACCCAGGATAAAAGGATGACATCCAAGTTCAGAAATGTGAAAAATGTATGGACTTTGAGGTATACTTCTCTTCGGAGTAATTTCACTTACTTCCCTGAAGTCATAAATTATGTTGGCTCTTGTCCAGGCCAAGTACTGCACTTAACACCTTGGATCAAACCATCAGTTTTCAACAGTGAAATGTACTGCTCAAAGCAACTGTTTTGTGGTGCTCCAAAGAGACCGTCCTCCTTCTGCTGGGAGGACATTGCCCGTAGCGGGGGTACTGACTCGGAACAAAGCTCCTGCGGGTGTTTTGTTGAAAAAGGTGGACTCGGTAGAGCCCCTTGCACTTGCACGATAGCATTTAGCCAGCCAGATCTCCTGAGCTTCCTTCCTTTCAGGCTCTGAAGACCCAGAGCCAGGCAGCAGGAAGGTCTGGGCGCGGGGATGTGAGGGAAATTTAGGTTGCCTAACTACATGGCTGTGAGTTCAGGGCATGGCTGGAAATCCTGGTCGCTGCCTTACAAGGGCTAATAAAGGCACAAGTGTCTATAGCTTTTCTGTCCTTTGTAGCAATTGTTTATTTTATTAAAAAAGCAGAGCTGGAGAGCGAGAGTCCCCCTCCCCATTTTAAGGTAGCTTTACCATTTTAAACTAGCTTTTATTCCAGAAGGAACAGAAATACTGGCGTGAATCTGTGCAGATAACTGTGTTTAAGCCGGCGGAAGATAAGAACAGAGATCAGTGAGCCAGATAAGATTAGTTGATTAGATCAGTGCCAAATCCATTAATGTCAGCAGGTAGTATTTTTTACTCTGCCATTTAACTAAATTGCAGCTGACAGCTGAATGTGTTTTGGCAAGTAGCGTAGCCAGCAATTTACTTGCAGAACTTAAAATGGTAGAAACACTGGAGTCATTAATGCAGACAATTCTGCTCTGCTAAAAATACCAGGGATCAGGAGGACTAATACATGAAAGCATCGACATACCAGGTAGTGTCTGCTTTTTGTTTATTTCCTAGAGGGAGGGAGGTAGTTGTGCTTGTTTCATTTAAAAAAAAAATTAAAAAAAAAAAAACGGGGAGGTTTGCATTTTCTTTAAATCTGCTCGGCCGGTTGTGTGGGTTTGAGCAGCTTTCAGATTGTGGTTAATTAATAAAGGATCTTACCAGAGCTCGATGAAAAACGACGGAAATATTTTCCCTTGGCTTCTCTGGACATAGCTTTTGAGTGCGGTGCCTGACGTGACACAGGCCCGCTGCTGCTGCACTCGTAGCCGATCGTGAGCAAACTCTTGGTCAGTCCGGAGGGAGCAGGGTTTTGCTTATCACACGTTGCTGGGACGTTCCCAGTGAATTCCCAGGGCATTCCCTGCCCAGGGAAGTGGCTGAGGCACCATCCCTGGAGGTATTTAAAAGATGGGTAGACATAGTGCTTAGAGACATGGTTTAGTGATGTTTTTTGTCAGAGTTGGGTTGATGGCTGGACTCGATGATCTGAAAGGTCCCTTCCAACCCGGGCAGTTCTATGATTTTTAAGAAGCTCGGCAGTGGGCGGGTCTCTCCCTTGCAAAGGCATCTGCTCCGAGGAGGGGATTTGCATCTTCTCTTTGTTTCGCACCTTCCCAACCGCAGTTGCAAAAACTTTTGGGGAGAAGGACGTTAGGTTATCACCTCTTTTTGAAAGCATCTTTTCTGCTTGCTCGTGTCTCTCTCTAGGATTATCCGCAGTCCTCCTGATGTCTGTGTCGGGCACTGCTTTTGCGAAAGGCCAGTTCTGCCCCCTGCCGTAGGCTTGTTTTCACAGCGTGAAGGCAAAGGCCAAAAAAGACTCTTTCTCCAGGCTAAGAGGAGGGTTCTCCGTCTCTCCTAGGAGAAAACTGATTGCAGTTAAAAATACCTGCTGCTAGGGAGCAAGTAGAAATTGGTTTCATAGGAGAGGCCACTTGCCACCAGCCAAACAAAACAGAAAATGGCACTGTGATGTTTTTGAATTTTTTATTTATGAAGTAGAACTTCATGGGACTGAGGTCCTGGCATAAGTTTGATTGTGGCTACATAGCAACACAGCAGCAAAATCTGCTGATAAATGGCCTGACTCTAATTTCTGTTTGCCTGTGATCCCCAGGAATACAGATGTTCGTTTGCAACCGTGAACACTATGGTTTCCTTCCCATGCCCCTGAAATCGCACCAGACGCTGCAAGAAGAAACCGAGAACTTTGTGCACACACTGATCGAGGCGATGAGTAAGTTGCTGTGCCCTGTGCCATGATGGACACCCCCAAGTTAATGTTGGTAGAGCTCTCCTTCCAGCGGCCCATCTCTCTTCCCCCTGGGAGTCTGCATCCTGATCTGACTGCGCTCACACTGGTTTGATATACAGTTTTCTGTTTTCCACTGCTTTTCTACCTAGGGTTGTAATCACTTCACGTTCAGGTCAGCCCCATTCACGAAACCCCTTAGCTTCCCCATATTAAATGCAAAAATGCATCTTTAATGCGGAAAGGATGCTGCAGAACCTCGTTTTTGTCGTGAGGTCCGTCTGGCACGTGGCTGCTGGCTTCTGCTTGGCAACATGGACGCTTTCTGCTGCACCCACTCCTGCACTGACTTCATCTCCTAGCTCCCTGGGGATTTCTAGGCCCAGTGACGGAAACGCATGCTGATACGTTATATCAATGCAGCTTGTACATGAGGGTGATGCTTGGGATCTCTCCTCTCTTTCAGTCGATCGTCCTGCCATTGAACCCTCTCAGTATGTCTCTCTTCCTCCGAAGAACCCTGACAAGATGGGATTTGATGAAGTAAGGAACCTATTTTGCTGCCATTGCCTTGTCTTGTCTTCCTGTTTATCACTTAGAGGACCTGGGTTCTCCCTGTAGCTTAGCTACCAGACATTTCCCTTAGAGTATATTGTCTTTTCACACAGTTAGGTCTTTCCCAGTCACTCATCTTTCGGACTTAAAACTTCTTTCAAGGAGAAAATAGCCATCGTTATCTGGGGAGAACTTCTGCCGAGCTCAGGGGAGCAGAAGGGAAAGGACTCGGGGAGCAGCCTTTCCCTCTGGCATTTGCTGTGAAGAAACGAGGCCGGTCAGGTCTGCAGGCACTTAGTACCTGCTGCGAGACCCCCGATGAGAAGTGCGGGTTTGTGTGCAAGGGCAGTGCCCAGCAAATCTTTGGGTTTCCCGTCTTGATGGAATGGATGTTTCAATCCAGCCAGGAGGGGATGGCAGCAGTGAGGCTGAGAAACGGGTTATTTAACTCCCTGGTTTTTGTGCTGTTTCCCCTACATCTGACTCTGAAGAGCAGTTGGCAGCCCTTCCATTTTGCGACAAAAGCTGGTCTTTTGCGAAACCTCTTCCGCTGTCCAGTGACAGAAGGGAACAATTTCTCCCACCTGAGAGGGACACTGGAGAGCCCGGAGCAGCTGGGAGAGCCAGGCTCGCAGCTGGGCTCTAGCCCAAGCTGGGTACGTCCAGGAGTGATGAAAACCGTTCATGCTGGCTCCTTACTGTGGCAGCTCTCCCCCTCCCCTGCTTGGCCACCGCACTTTTCTGCTGTCACCTTAAGTTAAAGTGACCTAGAAAGGGGGTTGCTGACACTGGTAGTGGCCCCAAGACCCCGCAGAAATTCCTCTCCCGACTCTGCCTTATGTGGTAGAGAGAGCCGGCGTGGAGGGGAGAAGGCTGGAGATGGATCCGCTGTGCTTTAATTAACCTGTGTCTGTGTTATTTGCAGCCAGCAGCCCCTGTGTATGCGCTGCCAGGGTGGCAGTGGCACTGTGACCGAGGGAGTTGTGGTGATCAGGGGAGCCTTTGTTCTCTCGGTGTATTCTGCTACATCTGTTTATGTGACTCATAAAGTCTGAACCCAATTTGGCTACGTGTGCTTGAGCCTCTGTGTTTAGGACACAGCTGGTGTAGGTTTTTTCCATGTTGTCCTTTGTGGCTGCACTTTATTTATCCAATTTATTATTTTTGCATTTGTACTGACTTGGAATTTGATCCGCTTCTTACTGGGATGAGGTTTTGCTCCACAGGCTACAAGGCTGCACTTGTACTTGGTTTGCCTGGGACTGAAAAATATCCCTGAGCCTCTGCAGTTTACCTGCAAAGCGAGGGCTTCAGTCCTCTGCCCTCCACCAGAGTCTGTCTCCTCAAGGCTTGCACGGAGCCCTGCCCAGATATCTCTGCTCCCGGTCTTGGCTCTGGCCTTCCTCTGCTCTGGCAGGGGAAGCGGTGGATTTTCGGTGCCTGAAGTAATTACAAAAATCCTCTCTTTGCCGTGTCCTTCTACTTGGGTGGTGGCCCCACTGATCATCCTAAATACAGGCAGTGGCAGCATTGCGCAGAAACAGGTGGGTCAGTCTTCCCCTAGGACTGAGGCTGGAGATGGCCGTGTTGCTCTATGTTTAGTATAAATCAAAACATCCTGTATCTTTGGAAATTATAGACTGGTGACTGGTCTCCTATCACCTTTATTCAACCTCACAGAGCAAGTTTCCACTGCGAACATCCGTAACAAGTAGTTGTTCGAGAACAAGCCTCAGCTTTCAACTCAAAACCAGCTCCAATTTTTTGACAAATTCTAAGCAACCTGGAATGAAAACACACCCGGTATTTTCACAAGATCTGCTTTTCCAATGGGGCTGCTGGAGAAGAGTGGGTCAGGACTCCCTTTTATTCCTCGCTCCCATGCTGGGAGGCTGATGTCTTTCTCTTCCACCCAGATTTTCATGATCAACCTGAAGCGTCGGAAAGACAGGCGGGATCGGATGCTGCGGACTCTCTACGAGCAGGAGATTGCAGTCAAGATAGTGGAGGCTGTGGATGGAAAGTGAGTTTCGGCTGGGGTTGCTGATGTTTGCAAAGAGGGGGTTGCACGTAACTGCTTAACACCATCTCCCTGGACGCCCTGACATCCTTCTGGTGGGGAAGGGGGGCCGGGGGGAGATGTGAATATCACTTCTATTTACCCAGCAGTCTGTTTGGGGCATTTTGCTCTGTTTTTCTTCTTTTGCAATTTGTCAGTCTCCAGGAGAGAACCAGGACAGTGTGGTTCAGACTAAGATGAAAATTAGGTTAAAATCGTACTGGTTTCTGTGAACTGTAAACACTTGCACGCAGTTAAAAGGAGTCAGCAGTGAAAGTGTTTGAGAGCAATTATCTCCTGGGAAAGCTGTCCATCCTAGGGCTACAAAAGCTGTTGTGGTGGTGTTAACCCTGACACAGCCCTTCCTAAGCTTACTCTAAGGCGTGTTAAGATGTTTGTATAATGAGAAATCAAGGCAGAAAGTTTAGTCTGGGGGTTGCAAAAGGCCTCGGGGAGAGGCCATCTACTGGTCTTTGAGACTTGGGTACCCATCAAGACCTCTTAGAAGAATAATCTAGGCCGAGCACCTGGCAAGTTGATGGTCCCACAAGAATTGCTGACAGAGTTTGTCAGCTTGATTTTGAAATGTAAATCAAGTAGTTAGTTTTTCTCTGGATTTTTGAGTGAAAACAAGTGCAGAATGTCTCGAGATACGGCTTTTCTCTGAACATCAGCAGCATTTCCCGTGTTGCATCTGTGTCTGACTTGAATTTACTTTTTTTTGTGAAATGGTGATAGATATTCTGTCTTTCTCAGAGCACTGAACACGAGTCAGCTGAAAGCTCTCAGCATCGATATGCTCCCGGGTTACCGAGACCCGTATTCCTCCAGGCCACTAACCAGGGGAGAGATCGGCTGCTTCCTTAGTCATTATTACATCTGGAAGGAGGTAAGGAGTTTGGGTGCCTCCAGGTTCCTCAGGAAGGTGCCGTGGGCAGGCGCAATGGGAAGGTGCACAGCCAGTCAGTCGTAGGGCAGAGCATCAAATACAGCGCAGGTTTCTGGAAGTGTAGGATGGAACTGTTTGCCTTGGTTTGGAAGGGATCGCACACAGGGCTTTCCTTGAATGCTATGTTCAGCTTTTTCATCTCTGTTTTCCATTTGCCAGCAGCTCTGGGTGATTTTTATCAGAATATTTTCATGACTCTTTTTGCAAACCATCCAATAGCCTGCTTGGAGCAAGTTTGCTAAGGATAAAGGTGAGAAGGTTTTGAAGAACAAATGGTGTTAAAAAACCTCACAGTTTTTTCCTTTGTTCTGCATCTGGACTGAAGCAAGTTCAAGTGACTCTGCTGACTGGCTTTTTTTTGAGTTGGCGTATCATAACTATTCTTGACAGTAGGGACCTCTGTTACTTGAGCTAAGAGATCTTGTTTGGGTGCAAAAGCTGTAGCTTCCATCTGTCCCTGGTCACTGGGAGAGTGACTCTTGAGAGGATCTGGGCCCTGCTGGTCAGAGATGCTGGAGTTACACAGCCCGACATCAACAGGAGGGATTGTTTCCAGTGAGGTGTGGTGGAGGCAGGGAGAAAGACTTGGTACTAAAAGAAGACTGGGCAATGGCACCAACAGTCAGATGGTGACATGGGAAACTACCTGCAGGATGCCTTTGCATGTGTCTTCTCTAAATCGTCAGGTCCAGGCTTTGGATACGCTAGATTGTCCTTCCCAGACTTCAGAAAACACTTTCTTCCAACCAAGAGGTTTTTCTGAACAGCAGCTTTGGCATCAAAGGCTTCTGCACGTTCCTCTGAGGAGGTGGTTGCTGTGGTCATGCTAGATGGTAGCTCGTGGGTCCTAGATGGTGCAACATCAGATGGAGGGTTTTTCTAGGTTGCAGATGCTCGGTAATTTCTGCCAGTCGTGTACAACAAGCACCCAGTGTAAGTAGGACGCCATCGTTGTTTGGGTTGACATGGGCTGGGTCTTGGTGAATGATCTTAAGCCAGATCGCCTCGCTGGCTCTTGCAGTCTCTCCCAGCTGAGCTGTGAATCTGGGAGTGGTTCTCCAGCCCCCCTGCCGGCATGGCCTAGAAGGCAGTGCCGGGTCAGGATGACCCCAGCAGTTTCAGGGGGCAGAGAGTGGCCCATGTGTGCCGCTGTGATCACTTCTGAACCCTCTTGTTTCAGGTGGTGAACAGAGAACTGGAGAAGACGCTTGTTATTGAGGATGATGTGCGCTTTGAACACCAGTTTAAAAGGAAGCTCATGAAGCTGATGGATGACATTGAACAAGCCCAGCTAGACTGGGAGCTTATGTAAGTAACTGGCCCTCAGCCGTCTGGGAACTCCTGGGCACGCAGGGGAGGTCAGCAGCACCTGCCGCGTCACGATAGAGGTGCACGTTAATGCTGACGTGCAGGGGAAGGTGGCAGAGGCTTCTCGGTGGCTCTTCCCATCCGGAGAGATCTGCCCCCTGGGGCAGGCTGACGCTGGAATGCCCACTGGGTACCATTACTGCCCTTTGTGGGCAGGGTTGGTTGATCTCAGCGGTGTCTGGAGATGCTGCTGTGACTGAGGAGCTGACACAGCTCAGTCCTGAGGCTTGGACCATGTCATCTTAGCTCCCTTATGAAGTCTTTCACATCTGTACCACCCACTGGGTTAAGACATGGATGTTGGGAGTGGTGCAGGAAAGAAATCTGTGAGCCTGGTCAGGGATTACTTCTTGGGTTGACCCTTTGCCCTTCCCTGGTTGACATGAACGGTCTTGTGGTCCTAATTGCTGCAGATTCACTTTGGTTCCAATTTTCATGGTCTTTTCACCCTTTAAGCTACATTGGCCGGAAAAGGATGCAGGTGCAGGAGCCTGAGAAAGCGGTTCCCAATGTCATGAACCTGGTGGAAGCCGATTACTCCTACTGGACCCTGGGGTATGCAATCTCTTTCCAAGGGGCTCGGAAACTCATCGGAGCTGAGCCTTTCGGCAAGATGCTGCCTGTAGACGAATTTCTGCCGGTCATGTACAACAAGCACCCTGTGTAAGTAGGACGCCTTCGCTGCTCGGGTTGACGTGAGCTGGGTCTTGCTGAACGATCTTAAGCCAGGTCACGCTGGTGTGTCTCACTTCTGTAGCCCAGTTGGTGGGGCACAGGGCTACTCCTCGTGCTTTTTGGTTGTCTGCAGCAGAGCACCCGGCACAGGTCAAAGGAGGTGTCAGACCTGCTGCAGAGGGGTTATTGTCCCCACCTGGTGCAGGGCTGGTTCTGAGACCCGTGGCTGTCCCTGGTAACAGAGGCTTTGGTTGTGCGGGCTGTGTGTGGTTGTAAGGCACGTGGTTCTGACTCTGGAGAGTCAGACTCCACCCCAGCAACTACCTCCACTCCGTGGGACCAGTTTGCTCAGTGGATTGGCTTGTATCTCACAGTTACAAGCAGTGGCACTGACAAACGTTGGCTCTGTTACTGATGTTTTTTCACTCCTCTTTAGAGCGAAGTACATGGAGTACTACCAGTCCAGAGACTTGAAAGCCTTTTCAGCAGAACCCCTGCTTGTTTACCCCACCCACTACACAGGGCAGCCAGGCTACCTCAGCGACACAGAGACCTCCACAATCTGGGACAACGAGACCGTGTCAACGGACTGGGACAGAACACACTCCTGGAAATCCCGACAGCAGGGTAAGATCCACAGCGACGCCCAGAACAAGGATGCCCTGCCTTCCCAGTCATCTCTCAACGCGCCGTCCTCCAGGGACGAGCTGTGACTGCCCGCTCCCCCTGGGACTCTGTTGACAGCTGAACCTGCCTCACACTTTAGCTTTTCACCCTTGAAAGTTGTAGAGCAGCTCTTCATGTGGTCTCCTTCCCACCGCTTCGAATGGCAAAGCACGGTGGTTGGACCTGACAACTAACCGAGCCGCTTAGGACTGGGTGGGAGATGGAGGAGGAAAAAGAACAAGTGTTCCGGACTGGCAGAGGAAAGGCAGAGATCTGAACAAAAGCCCTCGCGAGCTTTTGGAAAAAACCAACCTTGAACGACGTCTTTCTACAGTTCCTCGTGTAGAATACTGTATTTATAAAGATTAATATATAGAGGTGTACAAGTGTTAATGCCTTTCTGGATAGCTGTAACTGGCTGCTGTGTAACTGTTACTCTATGTAGGCTTTTATAACCCTCTTCACTGAGAGAAGCTGCAGGCGAGCACTTGGGTTATTTGGTTTTGGTTTTCCAAGGGATCCCTGTCAGAATTGAGATGCTTTCCAAAAATGTTGAGTGCACTGGAGCAGCTCTCCTCTGTGCTGTCTTCTCCCGCATCACACTTCTATAGAAAACTGTTGCTGGTTTCCCCTCCGCAAATTTCAAAACTTGCTAGATCCCATCCAGACAGGCCTCCCAGGCCAGAACTGATGTCTCGGCATGTCTAAAATCTCGGAAGCTAGCAGAGAAAGTGGGGGCTGCTGGTTTGATGTGTCTCTGCACTGCCGGAAGGGAGCACAGGCGGAGGTTGTCTGTCTCGCCTCCTGCTTCACCCCCTGCCTCAGTTTATTCCTTCAGGGAAGCAAAGCCTGACAACCTGTTTGCAGGCCTGTTTAATCAGGCCATAAAACCAAGCGTAGGACTTCTAGGAACTTTAGGTTTTAGAAGTTTGGCTATGAACTGCTTGTACTATCTTTATGAAAACAAAACAACCAACAGAAATGTTAGGGTTGTCAACTGTACTGTTCTCGGCAGCCCTGATGGATAGAATTGCACGTTACAGGACGGAAAGGCAACTTGTCTTGATATTTTTTCATGTGAGGAGCAAACTTGGGGTTTGGGATGGTTCTTTTTGGGATGAGTTCTGATGTACTTGCTGTTGGCTAACACGTCAGCAGAGTACGGTGTTTATTTTATTTTATTTTTTTTTTTAATGTTTCTCAGAGGCCAGGTGATCAGGGACTACACTGCTTAGGCTTAGCTGGCACGGAGCTCTGCCGGCGGGCTGCTGCGGCAGCGGGAGGATGCCCCCCCAGAACCCCCAGCCGGAGACTCCCCTGCTGGCAGAGCTCTGCAGCTGGGTATAGTGGGGCTGGGTTGGGTTTGGGTTTTTTTTTAATTTTTGTTTGTTTTTAATGATTACTGATCAATGTTGTGCTTTCTGCTAAAGAAAACATGTTATTACCTGTCAGCCGGTCTGATAATACATAGAACCTGGTGCAAGTTGAGCAGCTGTGTGTATTCTGTGTGTATGTGGGTGGGAGCAGCCCTGGCTGGGAAGGGCCAGCTCAAGGGTTTTCCAGCTGTGTCGCTCCACCACGGACTCACTGGCCATAGAGATGTGCCTGTTCTGCAGCTGCCACCTGGGAGCTGTGTTCCTTCTGCTGTCCAAGCTGGAGCGGGTGCCCGTGCGACGTGGTGAGTATGGCCAGCAGGTCTGTCGTGGGCCACAACACACAGCCTGGGTCATTCCTCTCTGAGAACATCTCTTGCGTCCTCCTCAGGTCTGGCTGTACGGGTGGCACCCCGGGGCTGTTTGAAGCATTGTTTGAGCAGGGCTGTCCCAGAGACGCTGGTAAGAAGCGCGATGTGGCCTTCAGAAGCAGGACATCTGTGAACTGGTGAGCATCCAGCATATTGTCAGGTGTCACTGTAGCCGCTGTGACGTGCGTGAGCATCCGAGTCTGGCAGGACAGGAGGGATGAGCCAGCGCTGGATGGGTGAGTCCCTTTGGCTTGGTATCGTTTCTCGGATCTAATATTGTGGCTCCACATAAGGGCTCGTTACGGTTGTGCTGTGTTCGTACACACCACCGCTGTGTTCATGCACACCACCGCTGCGTAGCTCTTCCACCCTCGTGTGTTCTGTGCGAGACCCATCTCTCTGTCCACGAGAGGCCTCTCTTCCTCCCAACCACGGGTGTGAGGTACCTGTCCCAGCAAGAGCGCTGGGCTTTCCAGCCCATCCCCTTCTGACCTTTCATGATCCTATTGAAGCACTTTCTGCGCAAATGTCTTGGCTGGAACCGACCCTGGTGCTCCTCACAGTGCTCCCCACGTCAGGCTGGGGGCACGTGCTTCCTGCTCTTTAAGCAGAGCAGTGGCACTTTATTGAAAAAGAAACTCTTGACAACAGCATTGGGGTTTTTTAGGGGTGGGGATTTGGGTGTGTGGTTTTTCTTTTATTTGACTCTGGAAGCGGGTGGTACAAGTGGTTTGGTGGCAATTTCCGGGGGGGGGGGGGGGGG
>VYZM01020993.1:794621-831456 GCA_013398915.1 Dromas ardeola
GGTAACAAATTAAGAATAAAAATGTAATGAATTAAATGACTGTGCCCATTTCAGAGCAGGCATGGCCTCTAACTGGCTGATTGTTCTTTTATCTATATGCACAGGTGTGGGGGTGTGTATACGTACACAATTTTCTATTTATTTACATCTGCAAGATGGGTGGATGGCCAGTGGCTCTACCTGCTCCGCCAAGTACTGGTTTTCCCTGTCTGTATTTTCGGTTCTTTGGCTGGTCTTGCCCAGGCTTTGCCCTACTCAGCATTAACTGTGTTTTGGAAAAGTAGGAGCCAGTTGAAGCACTTCTGTGTTTTTCTGATATTTTTCCACTTTCCATGTATTTATTTATTTTTCTTTGACTCATCGAAGAGGCTTCAAAACTCGGCGCAAGTGGGAGCCCAACGCTTGGCCCAGGCTCCTGGCTGCGGCCGAGGCGGCCGTTTGCTGCAGGCAGGGACTGTCCCCTCTGAGCCTTCCGTGGCCGCGCGCTTGGGCGTAGCACTTGAAAAATGAGTTTCTGTTAGTTAACAAGTGTTGAGTAAGAATTTGCCAGGCTGCTTCATGAACCACAGAGGGCGCTTCCTCCCCCTCCCCTTTTTTTTCATCTCCTTTTGGTTTTTGCAGAGCGTCTGAGCGAGGCACCGTGAGCCCCCAGCCCATGGAAAAAGCACCCAGCAGCACCCAGTGAGGGTGGGGACAGAGCCGTGGATGCTAGGAACAGGTTTTACAGAGTGTAAGTAGCCAGTCAGCTGAAAAAAAGCAGCTTGTTCACAAGAAAGGTTACGGTGACAGGCCCTGAAAATGGTTATCTGCAATAAGACTGCTCGTAACCTAACAATGCTTTGCTTTGCTTTGAAGAAAGGAAGAGGGCTGTTCTGATCTTAACATGGCAGTTGACATTCCTGGTTCACAAACGGATTGTATTTAGCCCAAGGGAAATCGAAGAAGGTTTTGTTGTTTTGTTTTTAGCTCTCTAGGTATTTTAAGGAAGAAAAAAAGAAAGGAGGCGGCAGCTTAAAGTCAGGGTACTCTGTCTTTTGCCTTTGCTGGTGTAACGAGAGGCTGGTTAGTGACAAAGGCCCCAGTCCAGGGACTCACAGTGTGACTTTTGGCAGTTTTAGGAGTCTCCCCAAAGTTGATGTGACTTGTGAAAGGGCAGGTGCTCTGTGGGAGGGGCCCCGGGGGAGGAGGGACTGTGCTAAAAGGCAGAAGCAGCTGCTGTGGTATAAACTCCAACGTTTGTATCGTAGGGAGGGGAACCCAACATGCTCATGGTTGAGGCCGGGGGAAGCGTGACATGACGGAGACAATGGGAAAAGGTGGAAACGCTCAAACCAATACTTTTTTTTTTTTGTATTAACTTTTTCTTTGCTGAGGTTTACATTTAGCTCGTTGCACTCCTGCAGCTGGACTACGTGCGGCTCGTGATTAGCTGCTGCCACTCAGGGCAATGGCCGTGAGAGGCTGATTTACTTGGCCAGCCCTCATGAAAACTTTAAGGAATTAAAACAAACAAGCCTGGCAGTAATGCTGACAGTGTTACAAACGGCACAACACTGTTGCTGCGTGTGATGTGGAAGAATCAAATGTGGTGAAGGGACGTCGCAGGTGAAGGGTTACAGCCAAAGGGAACACCGCTAAAACGTGGTGGTTCAAGGTCTCTGGCTGGCTGAGCTGTGGGGGCTGGAAGGAGTTGAGGACAGTTAGTAAAGGAGGTGACAGTGAGGGAAGTGAATAGGTGTGAGGTGTTAAGAAACAAACCAACCACAGCTGCCATGCAGTAATAAAGCCCAAGACAAGAAAATAGATTAACTGAACTCCAGGCAAATATTAGTGGAAAACCAGTTTATTTACTTATTGTATAAAGATAACAGATAAGCAATTAAAAAAATCTTTTTCATATATAATGTTTTGGAGGGTGTAATTTTAAAATCAAGAACATTCACCTTTCAGCTTGATGCAGACATACATCTTCTGAGTGAGCAATGCTGTACTTTGCCAATGGATGCCGTAGAGCCGTCAATGCGTGTTTGTTTGATGATGAATGACACTGAAATGCAAAGACGACTGAACTTCTGTTGCAATCCTGCCCTAACTCTGGGCAAAGGTTAAGGCTCAGTTGTAAACTCACCATCTTCACCCTCTCAACAAACATAAAACTGGAGTTCTTTAACTAGGACCTGCATGTGCTACTTGTAAACAGAGGTGATAAGTCTTCCTGTAGTGTGAAACACAGCGCAACCCAGCGCTGGTTGCATCATCAGTTTATCACCCATCGTTAATGTCATCCGAGCCCAGTTTTGAAAATTAGTGCTACAGAACCGGTGGGAAGAAAGGCCCAGGCATGTATAAAATTCGATGTTTGAGTTTAACTAATACTAATCTCAAAGACAGCCTTTTTAGTAAGGGCTGCTTACAATCCAATGTCTCATTTATGGCTTTTTGAAATAAAACCTCTGACTGTCCTTTCAGGAAGCCTGTGTTCTGGGAAGAGACTCAAGAAGTATGGTATTTAAAGTTTCACAGAGAACAAATGATTAAATTCTTCATTCGTTCCAGCTGATGTACCATGTCAAGAAATTCATTTAATAGGTGCATACAGAGAACAAGGGAGGTGCTCGTAGATTATGCATAGATATGCTACAAGTATATAAAATCTCTGCTGGTTTGGGGTAATGCGTAAAACCCGGCTCTCTCCTCTCAATACCCACTTTTAAAAATAAAAGGTCATGTAGTTGCCCCTCATGAGTGAAAACGTGAGTTAAAAGTTTTGCTCTTGAAGAGTGATTGCACATTACAAAGAGGTCATTTCAGAGTCTTCAGTCATTTCAGAGTCCATGCAAAAGGCATCAATTTCTATTCACTGGGTTAGCAAAGTAAGAGGAAAACCGCCCCGTAGTGGCATTAAGACAAGACCTAGATCCAGACAAGTAGTGTTTGTTTGCCTTGTTCATGAAAAAACGCATGACATTCATCCAAAAGCAAGTGCAGTCCATTCTTTTAAAGTTCTTTCTTTGGAAAAAAAAGTCCAAAAATAGGTAATTTTCTGGCGTGGAACAAGTGCAAAAAAAGAAGTTTGCCAGCTGTGTGAAAGCAATGCACACGCCTGCAGTTCCTGCTGCCTCCAGCGCTGAGTGTGCTGGGGCCGTACCCACTCTGCTTTTCGGAGACCGCAGGTGCCTTCGGGAGGCAGCAACTGCCAGCGGCGCTCAGCTCACCCACACCTTCTGCAAACCAGTGCTCCCGTCAATCCGCCGGAGGCTGGCTGGGACCCCCTCCTTGGGTCAGGCAAAACGGCATTGAGACTTTTCTTCTCCAGTTTTATAAAAATAAATTTAGACTTTCTTCTTCTGTGTAATACTGGCACAAAGGAAAATGTTTTCTCACAAAAAGAGTTGGCTTGTGTGGTGTTCTTAAGACAAATGTTGCAGTCCCATTTTTCCCCTCTAACTGGGGCTCTCGCCTTCTTCCTAGACAAATGTGCAAAACAACAACAACAACAAAAAAAAACCAAATAAAATTCCAGTCCATACTGTCCCGTAAATCCGTGTCTGTCAGTCCATATCCAGCTGCAAGGGAGGAGACACACATCTCTGGCTGTAGGTCACTTCTTTGCATTTCAGCTTCGCGTATTTTCAACGCTGAATACTGACACATTCATCTGCTGTGGTCTGTAATACTGGGTGGTAGCGAAGGTCTCCTCCCTGCCTCCTTGTCTCCCTCACAGTGTGATTTTGCTGGGCCTGTTGCTCCGGCACCCCCGTTTGGCAGTTCTGGGGAGCGTCAGGCTGCAACGGCTCCTCATCGTCACCTGCCCGCTGACCGAAGTTTTTTTCCGCAGGATGAAGTCGAAGTTGACGTGGCTGTTCATGCCGTAGAACACGTTGGCATTGTTTGGGATCACCAGCTCTGCAAAAGAGAGACCAGCGCGAGTGTTAGTTTGCAGTACCCCAAGTCGCAGCAGGAGAGGCGGGAGAGCGCAGGGACGGGGCGAGCAGCCCGAGCGCAGGCAGCCCGGCAGCGCTGGGCACCTCTCCTTCTTCCAAGGGGTGGCCCCTGCCGCCGGCGCTGCCTGGGGTGGTGCCCCCGGCCACAGCTGCGGCAACGTGCTCCTGGCAGTTCTAACGGCGCTTCACATTTTACTCTCTCCTTCAAAACCCAGCAGAACTTTCCAAGCAGCAGCAGCAGCGGTGTTCTGCTTCCCTACCTTTGTCCTCAGAGATGACCTGTACGAGCTCATAATCCTCAACTGCGTCAGATTCCAGGTTGTGCTTCACCATAGCTCTCTGGATGACAGCAGGAGTTTTGTCTTGGCTAGTTAGCTGGAAAGATAGAGTTGCAATGAGAGATTCTGCTTGCTCACTCTGTAAAATGATTTAATAATCAGCCAAGGTCTGCCTTTTGCAGACCACTTGGTCTTGGGAAAGATTTCAGAGAACTGAAAAAATGTAACGGCACAGTAACAAAGTAGTAGGTGCTAAACCCTGGTGTTTGTGACATTTGGCAGTGGTAGTTTTTTAGTTCAAGACAACAGATAGCGTACTAGAAGAGACAGCAGTAAATCACAGTGCCTGCTCTCCTGAGCAAACAGAGAGATGAAACGTTGTTCTCACTAGCCATAAACATCCACATAAATAGCTGCCCCATCTGTTGTTTGCAGACATCCATTAATCTGCAGTCTCCTCTGCTAAATACTTTCCTTGACATCCTGGAAAGATTTTTGGCCTTGTAACTGGGTTTACTGTCTGCTGTGGAAGTGCTGTGCATCCGGAGCAGACGCGGGGCTCCCTCCAGAGCCTCACGCAGTCAAAAGGAAGATTTGTCTCGCCAGTACCCGAATTTGTGGGGGCCTCGGGGAATGGCTCTTTGCAATTTGGGGAGGGCAGACCATCAAAGTCATAAGGGAACTAAACGTGCTAAGAACTACCCTCTTCGTGTGCTTGTTCCCTGGAGGAGCTGAAGTGTTTGCTCGGTAGCTAGTCTGTCTCCCGCAGGTGTCTGCCGTTGGCCCAGCACTGCCAGAATCCCTCCCTGGAACCAGCACTGGGGGAAACACCTCCACGCTGGTTACTGCTGGTCTGGCAGCCTTCGCCACACAGAGAAGCTGCATCAGCTTCCTCACATACAGCTCCCTGTTTCCAGAGAGCAGCTCCTGGGGAAAGCTTCTCCACGCACTTTGGCACGTGGCATCTTGTGTTGAAACTCACACACGAGCTCGGAGCTAGAGAAAAAGCAGGTAGCGCTAACAGAAGGGCAGGAGCAGGAAAGCCTGCACTTGGATTGGAATGCTTCACTTCTTTGAACTTTTTGCTAAATTACAAGTTTTGATTTCAAGACCAGAAACTTCCCCAAAGCTGCTATTTTCAAACCTCTCATTTGACCATGCCCCAGGTACTTTGAATTGTAGCAGTTGTCATTTTCCCTTTCAAGCCAGGTTTGATTAGTCGGCTCAGTGAATAGGTGTTTTCAAAACTAAAAGCACCATTTGTTTAACTTGCCCTGGATGAAAACATCACCAACAGTAACCGCGTTTTGCTGTTCCGCACCACTCACCAGGATGCTCTTGTACATGTTGCCGTTGTTGTCTTCTACGCTGACGCGGATGATGCAGGTGTCTGTGTTCTGCTGGTTGTAAACAGGAGGGAGTGCTTTTGAGGTAATCGATGTCATGGAGTCAGCGCACGAGTCACTGGAGTACAGCACAGAAGGGGCTGAGACCAAAGATCGCACTACCGAGGAAGGGTCCGTGGAAATGGTGAAGGAACTGGAGGAGAGGGAGGATTCGGAGAGCTACACAACAGAAAAAAAGAAAAACACTGTCAGAAACTGGACATTTTGTATGTCTGTGTGCGTCATTCTGGAGGGAGAACTTGAGGAAGCAGAAGGCACGTATAAAGCCTCCATGATCTGCGCTCTGCCCAGCGGACTGGCAGTGGCATTCCTTGCCTCTGGAAAAACAGAGCTTCACTTGATTAATTTCACCATTTTAATGAAAACTTATTTCTGATCTGGTGTGCTTGACGCTGCAGTGCTTGCTTTTGCCTCTCAGTAAGAGCAGGCCAGGAGGTGGCAGCAGATACAGCTGGATTCTTCCAGCTGTGGGCAACCAGCCGGGGCCTGGGCCGAGCAGAGCACACAAGGGCACCGCGGCTGCGGCTCTGGGACGGAGCCTTTACACGAGTGAAAATACACATACACCTCCCCCTCTGCAGCTTCTCCTTCAATATTCTTTCCTTAATGGAAGCTGCCCCCGTCCTTCCCCGGCTGCTCGGGGTTTTGCCTTTCTCTCATCTGCCGTGCCCACAAACCGCTGAGAGGATCCTCCCTTTCCAACTTGCTTATCACACCCACCGTAACAACTGCTCCGGGTTAACAGCTTAAACGATTTATGGATGCTGGTGTCTGGGACGTCTTGCTTTTGGTTTAAGAACATTTAGTATCTAAACCCCAATATGACACTCTTCAGCAAAACATCCCTAAAAATGGCTTCACCAATACAGTTACACAATCGAGTTCAAAAGGGAAGAGTCTGTAGGGAAGATGTCCCCGTGGATTCCCACCATCGGATCCCTTCTGCTGGTTTCCTGCCTGTGTAGCTCGTCTCTCTGGATGGTATCGGCACATCCTAACCCTAACCCGCCCCTCGTCAGCCGATCCCATCCCCTGCTTCATTTGGGTTTGGTGGGGGGTCTTATAAATCCTCGTGTCCACGTCACTGTTAGTGCCATGAGCAAGTGTGACGCTCGGGCTCCTCACCCCACTTCCCACAGGCTCAAAGGTAGAAATGCCACCAGCCTGCCCCATCTTTCTCAAAAAGGACGACGAGAGACGGGAAGGAAAATTAACCTCGTGCTTCTCCAGGGCCTCACCTAAACCAAAAACACTGCCAGGCACCACAAGAAGATCTGGTTTCAGGGAAGGAGAGCTCCAGCCTGCCTTGTATCTTGGCAACGTAGAAGGGAGCGTGCAAAAATTCTGACTGGATTGCTTCCACTTTTACACATTTATTTCCAGAGTCTCTCCGTTCCACCAAAAGCAATCCTCTATGCCTGCAGCATGGCCGCTCACAGGCTGGCAGCGAGGCCCAGAGCGTACCTTTTTCTGGGGCTCCTCAGGAGTGCCTATGGGCGTGATGCAGACGTCTTCAGACTCAGAGTGGTTAAACTCGCACGACGAAACACTGGCCGAGTCCGTGCTTTCACCAGAGCTCCCACCCGGAGTAGATTTGGGTTGCTCTTTGATGGGCGTGCTCTGGGTGATCACCTCGGGGCCGAGGAACAGGCTGGTAGAGAAACGAAAGCGTAACAGCCAGTCAGCGCAAACGGAACGGAGCTGGGCTGAGCAGAGCTGCCGCTTGCTTCAAAACCTTACGTATTGTTTTGTTTTCCTATCTGGAGCGGCCTGTTGTCTGCATTTCCTCTGTGTTGTTTGTCAAGAGCGTTCGTTACACGCTAAGACAATCCCTCCTTCACCCAGCGCACCCACCGCCTGCGGGGCAAAAGTCAGAGCTAATGCCCCGGTGCCACAAACGAGACTCCTCTTCAGGCTGGTAAATGTTCAGACTCACGTGCCAGGACGTGACTGGTCGCAAGCCTGATGCCTTTGCAACCCAAGGGACAAGGGGCAAGTTAGCGGCACGGCAGCTGGCCCCACCGGCACGCTGCTGCCACAGCCCGCCGCCTCTGAGACAAGGCGGCTCAGGAGCTACTCGGGCGCCATGAGGAAGGGAAAGGGTGCAGGACAGGTAATGCAGGAAAGGTAATGCACGGCCACGCACCGGGCAAAGGCCTTCAGAAGGCAAATTCCTCCCCGCTGCAAATTCTTTCACCCACTAAGAGTGCCACAGATACCAGTTTCTCTCCAAGAGTCTAACCAGACACGTACACAATGAGGAGATGACAAGAAAGTGTAAATTATAGGCTCTCCCTCTCCGAGACTCATTTCTAAATGCAGGTCAAGTGAATTTAAAGGAGTGTCGAAGAAAACAAACTTTTATAATATGTAAGGTAGAGAAGCAAGGTGAACTAGATGCTATGTCAGCATGCAGTTAATGAGTTAAACAATTTAGAGAGGTGCCACTCAGTGTCTCCAGGATTAATTATGCCAGTCTTTTCTACACTATTAATTTGCGAAATACATTCAGAATGCAGTCAAAACAATTCTTTAGACAAAGACTGCGTAGCGCAAACAAACTCAGCTGGGTAAATTACAGTACTACAGCACTGAAGCGCAGTCAGGAACGAGAGAATAAAGCCTGTGCTCCGCAGCGACAACCCTTACGCACACGCCGAGGGAGACACAAATGAGAGGCCACCGAGCGTTCAGGCACAGACGTCTTCAAAGCCCAGGCTTTCATAGCCTGTCACCACCAGCTGGGATGGACTAACCGAAACACTTTCCAAACAGCTGCCCGGATTTTTTTGCATATCAGACCTCAAAACTCTCGACTGACAACATCTATTCTTTCAGACCCCGACCCGCAGGAGCGCTGACATGAGGTGAATGGCTGCTGGCCATTCCGAGGAGACTAAGCGCAAGAACCAAGCAGGAAAGGAGACTTAAGGTCTGATACTGCTGTTAAAATCATCATTTCCCCCCTCATCTTGATCGTGCCACGGGTACGTGGGAGTCCCTTCGTATCTCCTCGTGCATCGGGTTCAAATTTCTCACCTTTACGATATTTTTATTTTGGTCCTTGATCTCTGCTTTCATTCCCTGCAGCTTCCCGTGAATTCCTGCCAGTATCTTGTTTCCTGATTGTGCTTAGCTGCGTGGGCCTGTTCTCCACCCGCCTCCCGTTTGAGGCTTTGTGGTATTAGACTAAATAGGACCACGTCCCCATGACTTTTTTTTCCTTCTCCAACTTGAAGGCAGTTTGGCAGATTGTTCCCATTATCAAATGCCTTTTTGCTAACCTTAATTTTCATATTAAAATCCTGCAAGGAATTTTTGCATGCCTATAGCAAATTAGACTAATAATAGGCCAGACTTTATCCTCATTTGCTCTGTTTTGCTGCTGCATTCAGGGAAGTTATTACACAATAAATATTGAAATTATAATCCAGTGCTGAAATTGTCCCTTTCTCTGACACCTTGGGAAGGCTTGTTTGTTTCTAATCTCTTTCATCATTAGTAATTCCCATGACTACTTACAACAATGGAAAGGGACAGCCTCAGACAGAAGTATGCATTTCTAGCTGATGCTGTCTCCTTAAAGTAACGCAGTGCTCTGGATCCCCAGCCAGGGTTTTCAGCTGGTGAAATGAGTACTGCTTGTTTGAGTTAGTCGGGTTCACGTTAACACACCAGTGCCCATTGCCCCGCCGTACTCACAGGCTGATCCTCTTCACCATGCTTTTCCGAGATTTGGGCGATGTGGCGCTAGTGTCAGCAGCTGCTTCCACCTCACGCGAAAGGCTGTAACTGCACGACAGAGGCCACTGGGTTAATTTTTACAGACAATACTATTAGTTACATATCTCAAAGTAGCAATATTCAAGAAATTTGAGAAACCCGCAGTTATTCCCGCTTCACAGAAGGTTGCAACCACACACAGAGGAACATAGCTCAGTCCATATTTTATCATGGTGAAGGGGATATTTTGCTTCTTTATAATAGTTTTAAAAACTGGTGCTTTTTTGGATGACATTCATAATTTTATTAAAAAAAAAAAATCAAGAAACTACTTAACATGTGAATCTTGGATAAGCTGACATTTTTCTTACTACAACTCAGTATCTGTGTTTACACTCAGTGCAGCAGAGTGGTGTTCAGACACCCAGTGCAGACATTAAAACGCCGCCATTGCCTTGGGTTGGTCTAGCGGCGTGTGCAGTAGCGCAGAACTCAGCACGGCTGCCAAACCCACCCCAGCGCCAGGAGACATTCATCTGGTGAGCGCTCCGCGAGCTCGGCGTTGCCTTGGCTACCTGCTGCCCGCATCCACCAGCCGAACGCTCAGCGGCTGCATCTTGACGTCCCTTAGGATCGTCTTCTGAGCACGTGTCTGGCTATACAGACACCCCAGACACAACAGACTATCATATTTCAAAGCCAGAAGCCTGATTTCCAATCTCAAAACTCAACCCTGCTAAGTGTTCAACAGGTTTTCTACAGCTGTTTAGCAGAAGGCAGCTGTGTTCCCACTCTCCTGGAGCAGCCGTGGATGAGTTCCTGTAAGAGGATAACTAAAGGCTGACATAACCTACCCAAGGTGGGTGTGGGGTAACAAAAGCCAGCTTCCCCAGCTGGACGGAGGACCTACCTCTCCTCCTCAGTTAAATGCTGCTGTCTCCTGAACCACTGGATGAATTTTTGGTCTGGTGTCATGCAGTAGCTGTTACACGAAGATTGCAAGAGCTTAATTTGGGCAATTACTTCAAATTCCTAAGAAAGAAAAAAATCAAATAGGAATTCTAATTAGAAAACATGCAAAAGCCAGACAGACTCATTCATATACTGAACACATGCAACAACAGATCCAGGACAAACTTAGTTTGACCTGAAGTTCAGTTTCAGTTGAGTAACTGACTATTTCATTGTTTGAAAAACTGGTTCTTGCAGTCTTTTTTTTTTTTTTCCCTCAGCATCTGTAATGTGCATTGAAATGTGAACATTTTATCAGACGCACACAAATTAAAGACAAACATGAGGACCCACACTTCACCAGAGAGCTTCTCCCAAGTCCTACCCGAAGCGTAACGGCGGTGCAAACCCACCCAACGGCAGCGCTGCTGGTTGCTCTTCTAGGAACAGGGGTAGGGAAGGGTCACGAGTTCTCCGGGTTGCCCTCCCCGCTCACCCCCTGGCTGGCCAGACCAGCTCCCAGGGAAGAACCGTGCTCTGCACTTAGGTGGTTCTCAGGCAGCCAACAAGGGTAATAATGAGGGGTGCCTGGGCTGAAAGCAGAGTCTGACCCTCCCTGGCTTTGCGCTTTGTGCGCTCACGCTTGCACCAGGGGAATGTAAAATGCTGCCCTTAGTACCTGTGACTAGAATGCGCTGCTCTTCTGCAATGCCACTTGCATACTCCCTTTGCCAAAATAATTCTTAACACCCCTTGTGTTAGAGCAGGGCATAGAGCCAGGATGCGGGAGCGGAGCTGGGTACTCGGCACGGCTCAGAGAGCAGCTTTGCCACTGGTCGGTGTGAAGCTGGACTGACGACCATGGAGAAGCTCGTGTATCATTATGAGTATCTCGAGCTGTGCAGTTATATGTTCAAGGCAAGTCCAAGAAGCGGTTTGTAGAGCTGGGAGCAGTTAAGGGAAGGAAGTGGCTCCATCGCAGCCAAATCCAAGTCTGCTTTCAGGCCCCAGAGTGGAGATTTGGCATGACTTCATTCGGACAGATGTAACACCAGCCCCTTTACTCCCACATAGCGTTACTTATCTCTGACCAACAAGGATCAGCCTGAAAGGAAGGACTGCTAGCGTTTATTTCTCAGGGCCATGTACCTACTTCCCTCTCTGCAGCCTTTTACCTACAAAGAGTTTACTGCAGCAGAGGGAAGATTTTACAAACTGTATCTATCTTCTGGAAAGCAAAGATCTCACGCCACCAGGTCTGATTGACTCCCGACAGGTAGGACATACACATGTAACGTATTCCCGTGAACACCCAATGGAGGGAATGTGCATGCCCGAGATGGAAATTCCATGGAAGTGGCCTGCAGCTCCTCTTCCCCTGTTGCCCACATCTAAAAAGTAGGTTCTTTTCCTGCACCACCCCTTACAGTTTGGCAGAGGCTCACAGCATTTCAGGGATCTATTCTTTCCTCACAAACTTGCATTAAAACTAGCGGCTGTTGTATACGCTTCAGCAAAGACCGGGCCTCACCAAGAGAACGTTCTAGAAGAGGGCATAAGTGAACTAAAAATCACAGAACATTCAACTTACCTTTCGCCTCTTCTCAAAGTTTATCAGGCCACCCTGTCGGAAGGAAGGAAGAAGGGATCAGAGTAGAAGAGCACACGCTCAGTTGAATTTAATCACAAACAGGATGAAGCAGCAAGGCTAATGTAAAGCACAGACCTGCCCTGAGCAAGGACCTTCTAAAAATACCTGTTTCCAGATCTGGTATAAACCACAGCACTCATATATCCGAGTCTCCAAAGGATATCTGTCCCCATGGCCTAAATGGCACTCTGCCTGAGAAGAAAAGCCTACGACAAGAATGCTCATAAAGCCGTGTGGAGACGAGCTCTGCAGAATGCTGGCGGGATTTTGCATGGAGGAAACAAACGCGGCTTTTGCCTGTGCTGAGTTCAGCAGCGTTCCCAGCGAGTTTCAGAAACAGGTGTTTGAAAACCTTTGAAACAAACATTTTTGAAAATTGTCCCCATCCTCGGTCTCTGTTAAACAACCAGACTCTCTTGCAATCCTTTTTCCCTTCCTGTTCTAGATTGGTTGCCCCTGCTTGTTCAGCTAAAGAGAAATTAAAAACCCAAGTCTTTAATCACTTTAGGGCTCAGTCGCGTCTGAGTCAATACTGAAGCAACTTCAACGATCAGTCTGAAGAGCTGAATTCATGATTCTGTGTATTTTGCCAATTATTCTCAGAAATCTTTACACCTAAAATGTTGTTTTCAGAAAAATAAAACACAATAATGGAAAGCCTACCTTCTTCACGTTTTCTAACCTAAGAAGACAAGGCAAAATACAATGCTAAGCTTGTTCCTTGAGATAACGGCACTCAAGCTCACACAAGATTCTTGTTGCTAATAACACTGCGTATGGGTTCCTTTTTTTTTGAAAACAGAGTCCTCTGTTCTTAAGAGCTGCACAAGAGCCCAGTAGAAGATACGTGAACAGACACAGTCAGTACCGGGAAGGCAGGGAGGATATTTAGGACTCACAAAATTGCTCCAAATTACCTCAACATAGTCCTGCAGGGCTGTGTCAAGCATGACGAGATCAGTGAGGAAGGTACCAAGGTAAGGCACCGTGCCTTGCATTACTCCCTGCAAATGATCAGAGCAATGTTGGGTTAATGGACTGAGAAATGGTAATAATTAGAATGCTGAAATACTCCGGTATCTGAAAATGAAATAAATAGTCTGCTTAACCAAATCTTAAACTTTGGAGGTTGCTAGCAGTCGTAGAGTTCAGGCTGTTTTACACTGGTGAAGGAAATGCTTGTTTCTACCACCCAAAAGGATCCATATTTTTTCCAGTCAAACAGACAAACAAGAAATCATATTCAGCACTTTTGCCTCGCTATCCCAGATTTCTCTCCCCCTGTCCTTTTAAATCTTTGCCAACTGTGAGACAAAAGCCATTTTCACCAGCAGACTGGAAACCGGACACATTTTACAAAGCAATCTCTGTAGAAGCCTGTGCAATTTTCAAGCTGGTATGTCAGAAGCTTCATGAGCTTGTTTAAAAGCAAATGAGATTTCTGCTCTGGCCAGAGCTGATTTTCTTTATCACAAGAATTCCAGTATTTACACTACGTATTTTACTACCTGAAAGTTGTGTGGCTTTCCCCGTATTTCTCTCTAAAGAATAGCAAAAGTAGGTAACAGAATTCTTTCTCATAGGGCAGAAACAAGACAGTTGAAAATGATGAACACATGTTTACGTGTTCATTTGTTACCCTTTTATATGACGGGTTTAGTAACTTTCTGGAAGAGTTGAAACTAAGGCCAAGCCCTTGGCTCAGCGTCCATCCCAAGCAGCTCGTTGGGATGCGAAGCAAATCCAAGTGGGGACGGGAGCAGCACCCAGCCTGTGTTCCCGTTATCCCGAGCAGGGGACAAGGGAAGACTGGCGCCAGGCGACGTAACATGGCTCCTGCATACATCCACCGAATCCCGAAATCTTTGAGCATTCCCAGCACCACATCACTGAAGGCGCTGGCTACGCCGATGCTTTGCGTGTCGCTTTGCTGCAGCAGTGCGGCGCGCAGGGCGGCTGGATGGCAGCAACAACCACAGCTCTTAGAGCTCGGCCGCCCAGCACAGCCCACACAGCGCGAGCTGGGGCAGCACTAATCCCACTTTGGAACTGTTTATACATACAGACGTATGCACGTGTGGGATTGTCTCTCTCTATATGTGTATATATGCACATTATATACACACAGAGAGTATTGCCTGCTCGCTAGGATCCATAGCATAAGGGAACCCAGCTTTGGGCGTATATTTACAGGGACGAACGTTCTGACTGTGGGTTCAGTCTAAACCTTTCGGTTGACTTGCTTTGTATCAATCCATAGCATCGACGTGATTGTTTTGCTCGACAGAGGGCACATTCAAGAGGATCACCTACTGCACGCTCCCTTTGTTAAATACCTTTCTCGATTTTTGCTTCTTATATAATTGGCCAAACAGGGTTAATCACGTTACCAGTTCAAAAAGGGTAGGAAAAGGACCCAAGACATACCATATCTTTTTGAAGCTGCAGTCGTCTCTGTGTCCTTTTCTGATTTTCTTTCACACTGCTGTCCAGATTCGCAAATTTGGATGTTCCTTCCTGTTAGGGAATTAGAAGACAAATAATGGAGGAGCTAAGTGGGAAGCTGGCAACTACGTTTGTGTAAAATAATTGCATTGTGTAAAATAATACATTTAAACAGGCAAAAATATATGCTGTGCAGGTACACGCATGTATATGTACACATGCTAATTTTCTGGGACTTGTACGCTGTTTGGGAATTTTGGACAAAATCCCACAAGATGACCATAAGGGAATTTTTCTGCAAAATGGCTCTACTGCAGCCAAAGCTAAGTGCTGTTGGAAATCTCCTGAGAGTTTAAACCAGAGAAGCTTAGAAATACTTCAGGTGTCCAAATGCTTCTCTGAACTCTATCCTGAGGCTCCTGACCTCAGGATTTCTGTTTAATTTCCTAATCAGGACCGCTACAAGCAAACACCTCCATCTTATGTCTTGCTTTGTTGTTTCTCTTTTGCCGCAACACAGAAATCCAGCAATTCCCCTCTGTGGCTTATGGACTAATCCAAAACCACACAGGAAATGGAAGTAATAGGTTTTCATCTCCACAATTCAAGCTTTCCTATGAATGGATGAGCTATTTCACAACAGATCCGTAGCCTCTGTTTCCCTGGATCCATGTGGGATGCTTGGAGTTACTGCTGTTTTTTCCAGTGGTTGAATAGACGGGGCGTGAATCATTATCAAAGTGTTTTTTAAGAGGCACAAAGCAACAGCACTTGTAAAGGTCCTCTCATTACAATATTTACTTCTCTCAGTCAGTGAACAGATCACTCAAACTGTATTTCCTTCCTTGGCCGAAAAACAGCAGCAAATGCAAAAGGAGTGTTGAATCAATGTCTTTGAGATACTGAAAGGTAAACTGGAGATTGTCTAACAGCGGCTGTCGGGCAGGCACAGAGGCTGAAACTGCAGCTCAGAGCAGAGCCGCTGTCTGGGGAGGAGAGGACACCGCGGTCCCTCTCTGTGCCCACCAACCTGTTCTGTACGGCATTTTGTCTGCTCTACACTTCCATTTGCAGGATGGATGGGCAAGGTCAAACACGGCTTCCCCAGAGAGACTATTTATAGTGAAAGAAAACAGAGACTTTAAGGATTCGGTGGACATTCATCCTCAAATTGTTACAAAATGGTCGAAGAGAAGAAGTAGGTATTCTGTGAAATTTTTCTCCTTTCACTGCTTTCAAAATGTTTTGCAAACCTATTTACGGCAGCTGGAGAGTGTGATTTGCTGGGAGCCAGGAGGGGAGGTCTGGGCTCAGACTGAATTGTTGTTTTGCCTTTTTAATATTTAGTTAAATAAGCTGTTCTGAACACACGTTTTCCCCTCTATGCTTATTATTGTCTCACCTGCTTTAAAATTTATCTACAGATGTTGATAAATGGATGATAAACAAAACAGAGACTGACTGGTTTGAATGTTTTCACCCATCATTCCTGAGCAAAACACAGTGTTTCAGATACCAAGGGTAAGGTACAAATGCCAGATTGACTGGATAGAACTGCCAAAAACTAAACTGGTTAGCCAGTTTATAGGAAATTTTATGTAAATGGAAAAAAACTGCCACAAACATTCCTTAGTTTCTACAGAATATAGCCTTTCCCTGCTATTCTTCCTCACTCCTTTCAAGCTCCGGAGCCTGTTGGGGTTCACCCAGGAGAGCACACAAGTCAGACTGGTTCAGACAGAGCCTGCTTTGTTGTCCATCTGGCCACACACAGAGCAGGAAGCCTGTTCCTTCAAAATTCCCAGCCCTGTTTTCTCGTTCCAAGAAAGGTAGGGGATGGTTGGACAAACATCTTGGTTTAATTCCTCAGCTGAAGCTGAGTGGCATTGTTCCAGTGAAGTCAGAAGCACTACAGTGGTGCGACCCAGTTGAGAATCTTGTTGGGAGTTTCTCTGCTCATCGGTGCAGGCCTGAGCCTTTCTAGATGTGCTCAGAGGGTACCCAAGCTAGCGGTTCATCTCTCTACACAGAGCAGTATAAAGCCAAAGTGCTAACTTGTACCTCATCTCAGTAAAATTACACCGTGCGGCACCTCTTCCCTGGTTGTGGCTCCAGTGCTGTCAGAGGTACGATACAGCTATTCCGGAGCTAGACATCACCGTGCCCAAGGGAGCGTCACCAGTCGCTGAACTGCAGCAGCGTGACGTTCAACGCCAGGGGCTCCAAGGGGTCCTGAACTGCTGTCTTGCGAACACATCCACACAAAATCTGTGCTGCTGCAGCCTGCTGTGTGTGATATCTGAGCTCAACGGGCTAATGCTAGTGTAGGCTCTTTCAGGAACAACGAAATCACCTCTCATGCCAGCAGAAAAGCGCAGGTTTTCTAGAGCTACCTTCCCTGAAGTGCTGCATACAGTGAGTTCAGGGAGAGACGAGCTCTGGCAGCTGGTTAGAAAAAGGAATAATCCCAGCTTTGATTGAGATCACAAGCCTTGCAACTCAAGCTAATTCTCACCTTCATTAGTAGCTCCCTACTTGTCAAGTAATTGTCATGGTCTGAGAAGATATCAGACAGCTCGTCGAACATCAGCATTATGTCCCTGTACAGGAAAAGATTAAATAATTTAGGTTATTAGTGAGCGCTCTAAATCATATCAGATTACTATTTTTTTTCTCATGAATCGCTTATAGTTGGGCATATAAAAGATAACACCACCATAATGCATCCAATGGGATGCTGCGCATCTACCAGGAACCTTCCTGGGATCTTCTGGTGCTCCCAGTAAAGTCAGGCCATATTTGACAGCATCACAGAGAAATGCCATTGGGTACACAGAGCCTGAGCAGGGTGTTCAATCGCACTGCAGGGTATGAGATTTTTGTAAGAAAGTGGATAAATGGGAACAAAGGGAGAGAACAATAGCTCTGAGAAATATCTTAAGTACTTCATTTTTGCCCTGTTCCATGCACTCTGGAAAGCTAGAAGGATGTAAATGTACGAGTCCCTTTCTATTACCCAACACTACAAACACAAGATGGCAATATTTTGATGAGGAAGAGGAACCCGGGGCAGCGGAAGGAAAGACCCACCTCTCTCTAGGGGAAGCGCAGAACGATACTGCGTGGCAGAGTGACATTTTTCTCTATCAAATGCAAAGGAAAGAAATGCTGTTCTTCCCAAAGTGAATAAGCAGAACACCATCTTTCCTACACTGAGATTTCTGCGGTCTCTTTGGCATGCAGTAAATATGCCGGTTGCATAAAAAGGTGTTCCGCTGTAAGAGATGTTGCCTTCGATGCAGATTTGGAATTTGTAGTTTGGGGATATACTTTAAGGAAACGTCAGGACCACGAGAGGATTAATGAGGGTCTGTAGCAACCTGGACCTCCTCCAGCTTCACGGGAGAGAAGACAACAGGCAAGTATCATGGTGCCCTTTTGTCGACCTTCCGAGAGCGGTGTGCGTGAGCTGGGTGAGTAGCTAGTCCCATAGCTTTTCAAAACAGGTTGTGGAAGATCCAGTATGCTATAAAGGACAGAAGAGACCTAGTATCCCTGAGGGCAGGTTGTCCCCTCCATATGAAACAGGAGCTCACAGCCGTCAGACCCAAAAAAGAGGTCTGAGCCTCACAGGAATGAGACGTTCTTCTACGAGAACAGATGTCCATGAAGGAGCAGAAAGGGAAGACTGAGAACAAGATAAAAAGAAAAAGCAGTGAGCTTTTTGCCTTTGCTAGGGGCTAGCCAGAGGAGTGGAGGGGGAAGCTTACTTTGGAACGCATGCCCAGGTCTTCTTCAGCCGATAGATGGAGTTGGACTGCAGTGCTGAAATGATGGCCCTCAAGGAGGAAAAATTCTTCAGGATCCTACATTCCTGTGAAAGGAGCGGTTAGAAATACAGGAGCATTAAATGTCAGCGTTACAAATAAGTTAGTGCTCTCCTGTTTGACCGGTGTCCTGCTCGCTGCACATTTCTCACTGCTAGGCAGGCAGCTGTACAAATATCGAGCATCAAAAATATCACTCCCCCCTCCAGCCACCAAGCACTTTATGGGCTTTGGCACTTGTATCTTGTTTTCCTCACTTCCATGTATTTGTGGTGATGTTGCAGTGTTACAGCTTCCAGTTCTCCTAGTGAAAATAACAGTGGAACTGGGTCCATGAAGCCAGGCTAAAAAGCACAAATGTTACACTTCTTTAAAAGCTCTTTATAGTTACTAATCCCTTTTACCCTTTAGGGTAAAAACCAGGCTTCGCCTCTTTGTATATGATATTTAAAATGTAAACCCTCAATCATCTAAGTGTCAATTAAAAATAAAGACATGCAAAGGAATAACCTGTTATTCAAGTATGTGCACACTGTTGAAGAGAAAAACCTCCCCAGCTTTTCCAGAGTTAGGATCAAATCCAACAGAGACCGGTCCACAGACACTTCTTGTGCAGCCCCTCTGTGGCAAAAGCTTTGATGGAAAAGGACACCGAAAAACTTAATTCTCAAAAGAAAATAGCGAAGATTCCTGGTAAAGCGGATGAAATCAAGGAGTGGCCAGGGAAAGTCTGGCCTGTGGCTCTTCAAGGAATTCCCGTAAGCCTGTTGGTGGCTGATGAACCAGAGCACGGGCACCACAGACCCAAGAAGCTCTTGCAAACACAAGCTCTCACAAGCAGGTGGTGTCTGTACACGCAAATTAAGCAGACAAGACACATGCCAATTGCCTGGCGCAGGTAGATGAGAACGTATTCAAACTGCAATTCCGCTTCTGCAAATTTTTATGGGGCCGATTATTACACTAATAATGCTGATTATGTAGAGGATCCTTACAGTGAAAACAGACATAATCTATTTCCTTTGTAGGACTGAACAAATGTAAAGTAACCTCAGCATAAACAAAAGTCAGACCTTAATATATCAGCAGCTCTGTTCACGAGTTGCGTTAAAATTGGCTGAACAACTAAGGCAAGTACATTTACTCCCATTTATTTACCTAAAAAAAAAAAAAAAATCTTTGTGAACTTGGGAGGATTACGCTAGATAAAGCCCAAGTTCAAGATCACGTGGTAGGACACACAAGACCTGAAAGATATTTTTGCATGGTTCGGGGCCAAAGAAGCCACATAACAGCCCTTCTTCAGAGACTGACACGTTTGGGGAGGAGATCCTTCTTTCTTTATGGTCAACTTGAAATTCAGGCTGGGGAGAACATAGATTTAGAGGCACAAATTAGCATTTCTTGGGTTTTTTTTCAAATACAACAGGAGTTTGGACTGGAAGATCCAATTTGGAACCATCTTGGCTTAATTGCATATTGCATAATTTAAAGCACATTAGAAATTCAATACTGGATTTTGTGTTCTCAGTGATTTAACTGACTGCAGACTAAACTTTAGCAGGCTTTCATTTGTATATAAGAAGAATTTTTAAGACTGCTTGAGTAACTTTGTTTCATGCTGTGTCCTTCACAGGGGAAAACCAGAAAGAATCCTGTGCAGAAGCAACTTTGATTAAAAAAATTAAGCATAACAGGATATTAATAATTTCATTTTTACTTTTTATTTTTAAAGAAAATATTATGTGAGTGAAATTGGCTGCTTGTGCTCAGGAACCTTAGATATAGGTGGAGCAGAGAGGGCTGGCAGTTAGAAAAAGTATTCAGTTTGTCTTGTAAACCAAGACACTGGATCCAAAAGTCACAAACAGATAACAAACATGGAATTCCATGCTGCTAAGTTACAGACTTAGCTGCCAGTGAATAACTGCACTTTAATGAGCGGATTGCTTTCTAATTCAGGCATCTAACTATTCAAAACACTCATTTGCATGCACAAAGCAAGCAACTTTCCTCAGAAGTGGGCAGCTAAGTATATATGCAACTAGCTGTTCTACATGTGCAATTATTTTGTAGAGCGTGCACATGCATTTTTCATGTGCTTAGCTAAGACTGAAGTGTTCAATTATGCGTATGAATTAAGTAAGGGAGAAGCACTGAATCAACAGAGGTGGAGAACAAAGCTCTCCATCCTCAGAGCACGTACGATGAGCGTGCTGCCCGCACTGGCTCCCCGGGCCGTCCCACTGACCCACGACGAGCTGGAGGATGCTTCGTACTTGCTCGCCCGAACTGCAGACCGGTCTGGAGGGCTAAAGGGGGCTAGAGGTACCAGCCCCTTTAGCTGGTACCCTCTGCAACTTCAAGATCTGCACACAGAAACCGGGCATCAAACTTCCTAATCCATTCACATGGGCTATAAAGCAGCCGTCAGATGATAACGAAAACGAGTGGACGTAAGTGCCAGCAGAGAGGTGAAAGACGACTTCCCCATACCAGTTTCCTGAACCATGCAGTGGCTGGAGCTGAGGTGCCGGGAGTAACAACAGTGCCTCTGGAAGCACAGAGTGCATTGGCAAGGTTGGGAAGCCTCTGTTTGGCTTGAGCTTTTTATGACTGCTTATTTTGTATAGCGCAGAAAGAACCCATGTGATTCTTAAAACAAAAGTCAACACACATCCATACAAAGGTGCTTTAAAAGTTCTCTTCAAAAGAGAGATCTAGTTTAGTGCCAGCTGCCCAGTGCTCTGAAGGGGAGTTAAAAAGACTGCAGTGTAATATTAAAGATAAAATCTAAGAAATTAGCAAACTAGAGTTATGTAAAAAAGGCACACAAAACCCTTTCACGCAAAGATTAAGAAACACCTAATCTGCTACACAACAAAGGAATTGAAGCAAAGAGTAAAAATGTGTTAAAGAAACACGTGGGACAAGGATAAAGCAGAAAGGTAAGAAGACGAGGGGACCGGTACCATATTGTAACTCCACTTATTTTTTCTTGTCACTGCTTGCACCTCTCGCCCCTCCAAACCCGCTGTTTTGTGTACCTAATATAAACTGTGAATAACTCAGTAGGCAAACGACTTTTCAGCCTCAAGAATTTTTCAAAACAAAAGAGTAGAAACAACAGTTTCATTTTTTCCACGTGGAAGAGGTGCTACTTCCTAGAAGTAAGTTAGCTTTGTCTGCGCTTACTTAAAACCTTGTATTTACTTTCCTTTCATATATACATGCAAATATATAAAAATGTATGAAAACACAAACAGTTGTGCTGTCTTCCCCCATATCTGATGCCAGCTCTCACCGGTGTTCATAGATGCAGGAGGGAGCGTGATGCTCAGGGCCTGAACACGAAGGGCCAAAGGCAGGTAAAAACAAAGCTTATTTTGACCGTGCCTGCACCGCTGCCCGACCGACTCCATTCTTGTTAAACTTGCCTCTGAAAACAAGTCTAACCTTTGGATGATACCAACTGTCACTTCTTTCACTGCTATGAGCAGTATTTTCTTCCTAGGAAAGCGAACGGTTTGAGTTTATACCTATCTTACCATAAATGTTACATTATTAAGTATATGGCACTCCCCATCTGCAAGACACAGTATCTGCCTCACCCGTTAATTAGCACTCCCAGCCCTGTGAAGAGACAAGCATCAACCCTGTTTCCATGCTGGGGAAGGAACTAAGGAGAGGAAGGGCAATACTTCATCTGCTATCACAGAGAAAGTCAGTCAAAAATAGAAAGAATTAGAGCTAGTATGTTCCCTGGCCTGGGACCAACGCACACAGCCCCTTTGTCCCCTCCCAACTCCCTCACTGCACGGTACCCACACAAGAAACGTTAAACAATCTAGAATAAATGCTTTACATGTGCAATATGAATCCACTTCTCAATGATCTTGGCTCTTTGCTGCGTTTTGAGTTCTTTGCCCATCAGGATAGTGCTGACAACACATTTGGTAACGGCATTGAACTGAGAGATGGTGGCTCTGATGGTGGGTACCAGGTGCTTGTTTTCTTTCTTGTCCCTTTGCGACCAGATGCATCCCAAACAGTGGTAGGGCACAACCTTCTTGAAAAGTTTCTGGGGTGAGAGAGAGGTGTGTAAGTCAGCAGGATTCTCCTAGATCTCTATTGTCCACAAGAAGAAATGCACGTTTTCGGTACAAATTGGATCTAGATCTAATATGGTATTAAAAGGTAAATATTTGTTTTCTCTTCATTTAAAATATGCACTTTGGCATGCTCTTTATAGGCTTGGTGCCCTAAAACAACTCTCAGCTGGGAAAATCAGAGACACCTTTATAACAGTTGCATAACCAAGGGGAAATAATTTTTATACAGTGATATTTTGAGGGAGACTGATACAGACAAACTAAATCAGAGCACTACAGCTAAGTGTACTTATACATCTTTAGGCCAGGCAGCAACGTGGTCAAAATGTGCTATTTCTCAGGTGTCAAACACTAAACTTTGCAAAAAAGGCTACACAGTATACATTAACTGTATACATTTTTTTTAAAAAAAACAAACCTTCAGAATGACTGAAGGAAAAAGCCCAATGAATGAAACAAGTCTGGATAAGCAAGCAGAGCTGTGTGCCGTGTCCCAACAGCAGACCGTTCTGGAACGCTATACTTATATTGATATAACTTAAAAAAAAATAATTTAGAAGGCCAGCACTTTTTCCCCTAGCATTTCAAGTAGCACGTATACTTTACATACCGCATCCATGTAAGTCAACTGTTCTGCCACAAGGTCTTCTTGGAAAGAAGAGAATTCTTCTGGACCGATCTCCGGTTCCTCTTCATCAGATAGGTTACAGGGGGAAGTGCTATGGAACTCATCTGTCCAGGATGGAAAACACGACTTAATACATTTATCCCACAAACAGTGAATCAAAGCAGATGTTTGTTTATTTTAAAACATGACTCTATGTATTTTAGCAGAACGCCCAAAGGGTCCTGCCTGATATAATGGCCCCACTGTGCTGCATATTTTAGTGAGAAAGATGATGACCAGAAGATTAAATTGGCAAAGAAAAGGTGGAAGAGAAAGAGATAGAGAGAATTGAGCTGTTCAGGGTCTCTCTGCTGAGAAGTGGGTTAACCCATTCGCTAACCATTCTTCTGAAAGAAAAATACCACCGCCCCCCCAACAAAAATTCCTTATTAACATTGCAGAATGCTGTTGATCTACTTTTCAATATTTATGCATTTTGCAATGTGGAAAAAAAAAAAAAACCAACAACCCAAAAAACAAAATGCAAAGGGATGAGACTGCAATTATATCCCCAAAATATTGCATTAGGAATGTTCTTATATCCAGATTACATCTCCCATGTGTGGAAATAAAAGCAGGTATCAGATTTTCTTGGCAGCATTTGTGCCTTCACAGGGCTACACGGGCTACATTGAAGAGAGTTTATTCCAGCATCCCTCACCTTCCCTTTCTGGGAATTTTTCCCAGAAAAGGGAATACCTTGAGGACCTACAGCATTCAGCTGAATGCCACTTCTGCATGGAAAGGGTGAGAGAGGAGAGCCGTCCTCATCGAGGGACCCCATCCAGCGCAGAAGGAAGGGATTTCACAGGTGTTCCCATGTGACCTTGGGGCTCCCACAGGTTGGGAACAAAGCCACATTAAAACACAAAGAAATCTGCCCTTGTTTCCCATGGTAGAGGAGGAAGTCAAACAGAAAATCCCCAAAAATAAATCCTCTTCCTAATCCCTTTTACTGTAAGGCAACAGTCACTCCAAAAGAAGAAAGAGGAAAAAAAAGAAAACGGACTTGTTGAAGACTAACAAGGAAAGTCCTGAGTTACTACTAGTGAGATTTCATTAACAAAACCAAGCAGTGCATTTCAGAGTATGTTGTGCGACATTTCATATCCAAAGCAGAACAGACATTAAAGCAACAAAAGCAGATAAAATGATACTTCATCATTGTTTTTCCGAAATACTTTGTTTTTCCTTTCTTTCTTAATTAGCAAAACCTAATCATCAATGTAAACTGCTAGTTTTGATGTAACAAATTATAACTACAGGCTGTATCCAGATTTCCATCTGTACATTCCAATTGCACCATTTATTGACAGAGCTAAACGCGATAAATGGAGATCTCTGTTCAGGCCTTATTTTTCTGTGCCTGTTTTGTAACAATAGGCATCATGAAATGGACTTCTACACTTTTGTCTCTTTTTGGCTACGTAACCCCTCATTTTCCTTTCAGCTCTGGAAATTCAACTGAAAAAGCTCATCACAGAGTTACAACCCTACTCAAAACCTCACAGCGCCCTTAAAATCAGGTCCTGGAGGGCAACGCAAGATTTTCCTTCTCTTTCTTCATGCCTCTTTCTCCTTTCTCTCTCACCTTCATAAATGTGTAACCAGACTTCCCCCTACTCCCCAAGAAGCTGGAATCTCCTGTACACAAGCATCTCATCGTCTTCAAACCGCCCTGATGCATTTAGCCCTCTCAAAGCCCAGCTGCCCTCTTGATTTCACTGGGAGCCAACACGAGCCCCTTCTGAGTTTGCACTCTGGGACTTGCCTTGCTTTGTGTTGCTCGAGCTGCAAGCGCTGAGCCCGGGATGTCCGTCCTCTATGGATTTATCTGTGTAGCTGGTACTGCAATCTTTTATCTACGTACCTGGTCCTGCAATCTAATCTACTGGCATGGCTGATGCCAGCACTGAATGGAGGTCTGCTTACACAAATCAAACTGTAGGATTAAGACCCAAATTTCTAAATTCATAACATGATATGAGTGCTTTAGAACAATAGTGATCAGCAAGTCTTGACTGCAGACAACACACTAAGAGTTTTGAAATGAAATGAACAAAGATGGAGCTCTCATAAAGCAACAACTTGAAAACTCTTCTCTGCAGACCCCGCAGGTTAATTGCGTTCTCCCCTTCTTATTTTATTCTCATTAACAGCCTCTATTCTGCCACAATTTGGAAAACGTCTTCCAAACTGACCCATTTATAACTCAGCAAAGAAGGTTTTCAACTACTGCTTGAGGAACCAAATGCAGAAACAGGGCTGCTGGGAACTTCTGCTCCCTTTGAACCCCAGCTGAACCCAAACATAGCTCTGGTGCGCTTTCTTTGTTTGACCTGTGGGAACCAAACCCAGAAAAGGACATCACCAGGCACATATTAGCAACCCCGTTCATTTACCTGCGTTCAGTAAGGAAGACGCCTGGGCTCTGTGCGTATTCCTTTTTATGTGTGTGTAAATGACAGAGTTAATTTGGCATTTCACAGTATTATGCATTGACATGGTATTTCTGGAACATCCGGCAGACATGATTTTTATGGGATGAAATGAGGTTTTTTCCTGTCATTTCCCTTATCCTTTATTACATGAATTATTCCCTCTCGCCCCTCTACCGAAGCTGGAAGCTGATTCTAGTTCTCATTCACACACTACGTGAGCCCCTATAACTTTACAGCTTCTGCCACAGGAAGCTTTCTGACCAGGATAAGGGTATGTGTCAGGCTTGACGCTGCACACAGCATATTTGTGTTACTACAGTTCACTATTGTTTCAGTAGATTGTGACCCCCAATAACGTAAGTTTTTCCTCTGTCCTTGGATACCAGTGGCCGGCCACTCAAATAGGAAAAAACAGCCACAGACACTTCCTTTGACACGATGGTAACTAGGAAGAAAAGCTTCGTGACAACAAGGCTTGTGACTCAAGCTGTATTTTTTCACAGCTCTGTATTTTGCTTTTTGTTGGTTTGGGCTTTTCTTAGGGGGGTGGGGATGACATGAGAAGATCAGCTAAAGAGCAGCTGTGTCGTTTAATTCAGCGACATGGGAAGCGTGCTGACAATTCACCACTTCGTTGCTGCAGCAATCTCAAAGCTTCGGCTAAATGTTAGAGAAGCGCTGGAGTTCCCAATCCACCCCGGAATGAAAAGGCATGGGCACCTACACTGCACCACTATTTCATCCCTCACAGAACCTGCAGCCTCATACAGGGATTTTTATTTTTTTTTAAAAAAGAAACAAGAATAAAGTCACCCGTGAGCCTCACAATGTTGCCGATTAGCATGAGAGTTGATGAAATGTACTGCGCATAAATCCCTGTGGTACCATACAGTCTGGAAGAACAGAAAGAGAGAAGGGAAAGGCAACTTACTGTCATTTTCCACTTCTTGGCTCTGGAACTGCTCCAGGAGGCTCTGCGCCCTCCTCTCCGGGTCAGAGCCGGGCATATTCGCCTTCAGGTAATCCAGCAACTTCAGCAAAGACGGGTGGTTGGGCGGGTCTCTGAAATCCTCAGAGCACTGATCGAGCCAGGCTCGTAAGATTGATGCTGTTGCACTACGGGCAAATACACAGAGAACACACTGGTTGTATACAGCACGTATTGACGACATCGTGTGTGTCTGTGTCTAATACAACAATAAAACCACTGAGACATGCATGCTCCAAGTGAAGGCCATACAAAGCCTTTTTGAGCAAGGAATTTAATTTATTCTTTTTATGCATGGGATCTTAGTAAGATGTCACTCAGATTTTGCCAGGGACTTCAGTGAAGTAGCTCCTGATTTGCAGTTCCTACCAGCAGATCCAGCTATGGCCAGACTCCCGAGAGCTTTGGTAGGTGACTGAGAGGGGTCCTGCCATAACGTCCGCGAGCTCCTTCAGTGCTCTGGGGGGAATCCCACCAGGGCCCATGGACTTGTGAACATTCAGCTGATACAGCTGGTGCCTTAAAACTTCAGTGCCCACAAATGGCATGTCACTTTCCCGCACTCGCGGTTGTCTGACTCAGGGGACCAGGCAGCCCGAGGTCTATGAGGATTATTAAAGACTGAGGCAAAAAACGCATTGAATGCCTCTGCTTTTTCTTCATCCCTATTAGTCAGATGACCATCTTCAACCAGTACCTGTCCAACGTTTTCTTTAGACCTCCCCTTGCTATTAACATACTTCAAAAAGCCCTTCGTGTTATCCGAAACAACACTGGCCAGTTTCAACTCTAATTGAGCTTTGGCCTTTTGTGTCTTCTCCCCGCATAAATGAACCACAGCTCTGTAATCTTTCTGCAACACCTGACCTCACTTCCAGAGATCCTACAGTTTTTTTTTTTCTTCTGAGCTCTGCAAGGAGTTCCCTGTTCAGCCAAGCTGGTCTTCTGCTCCGCTTGCTTGACTGACACCACAGTGGAATTGCCTGCTCCTGTGCTTCTAAGAGGTCATTCTTAAAGACTGACCAGCACTCACTCATGGACTCCTAAGCCCTCAAAAGCAGATTCCCAGGGTACACTGCTAAGTAGCTCCACAAATAGCTGAAAGTTTGCTCTCCTGAAGTCCAGGGTAGCAATTCTGCTGTCCTTTTTTCCCATTACACTGAAAATTTGAAATTCAACCATTTCACGATCACTGTGGCCAAGAGAGCCAGCTACCATCACGTCCCCCACCTGTCCTTCGCTAGTCGCAAACAGCAAGTCTAGAAGGGCATCTTTCCTGGTTGGCTCACTGAGTACCTGTGACAAGAAGTTGTCTCCTACAAACTTCAAGACTTTCCAAGACCTGTTTGTCACAGCAGTATGATATTTCCAGTTGATGTTTGGGAAGTTGAAGTCTCCCATAAGGACAAGGGCTACCCATCCAGACATTGCTCCTAATGGCCTGTAGCACAACTCTTTCCATCCTGGCTGGGTGATTGGTAGTAGACACCCACTACGACATCTCCGTTGTTTTCCGTCCCACTAAATCCTTACCCAGAGGCTCTCAAACTCATCCTCACTAACTGTAAGGGCTGTGCAATCAAACCTCTCCCCGGTTTACAGTGCGATACCTCCACCTCACCTGCTCTGCCCACCCCTCCTGAGCAGACCGTAGCCCTCCAGCCCAGCGCTCCAGTCATGGCACTCATTCCACCAAGTCTCACTAATCCCTTGTACTCCATAGTAATAGAAATAGTCCTCTCCCAAGTATATAAAGCCAGCACCTCAGATAAAATATTACGTGGTTTTATGACTAGCATTCATTATGATCCTATTTCCCTGCATTGCACTGTTTGTCAAGCTGGCAAAGCCAGGCTTGCAAATTACCTTGGAGTTATGCTTTGTTTAATCAGTGGAAGTATCTTTGCTTAGCATTACCGTGACCGTGTTTGAATAACTACCAGACATTATGCACACAATTAAAAGCAGAACATAATGTCTTTATTCCCTCTTGTGTCAGTGGGAAAAGCTGTGGCTCGGTGACGCTGCAACGCTTGTTCTGTTACCGCTCCCTGGGATGTTGTGGGAAAACAACAGGGAGGAAACAAGGTATTGGTGGCTCCTTCAGGGTGGCAGCTTCTCAGTGGAAGTACTCAATCAAACGCTTCCTTTGGTGCCCTTCCTCCCATCAATCGCTGCTGCCGAGGCTGGGGACCAAACTGAAGCTGCCTATTCCTCTACACTGTATGACTCATCATCTGCTGTTTTTGGAGAAAGACTGTCCGTTCATGAAACCTTGGGTTCTGCAAAAAGGCAGTCTAAGCCTGAGCCTAACCCCCATGAGCACACAGAGTTAGTGAGATGCCTCCTCTGTGAAGATAAAACCCTAATCACGACACGTGCAGCATGGGCAGCACTCTGCTGCCAGTGCCCGCTATCAAGCTCGAAGCGCCAAGATAGCTGAACCCAGAAGACAGATTGGTCTTGCTAATCTTAGGAAGAAACGCGTAACAAAAATACATCAGCTGAATCTTGATTTTACCCTTAGCCCGAAGACAAGGAGGGGCTGTCAAATTATACCATGCAAAAAGGTATCTCAGTTACGCTGGCGGTGCAGGAAAAGTTGCTTAAGGAGTTATAGGAGCATTGGATCTTGTTCGGGAAAGTTATCCCCGACCTTCTTACACACATGCAGCTAAAAGGACACCAACTGCAGAGAAGTGCCCGTGGAAAATCCTTCTACAGACTGAGGGGGGTGAGGGGAAACCAGAGCTGATGAATCAACGTGGTTTCCACCCTGCCTGCAAAGGAGGGAAGTGATCTGTTTATCTACTTTTCCGGGTTTATGTAGGTTTTAATCCACACCCACCTATTAGATTGGTACTTAGATACTGTACAAATGTACGCATATGGGAATTTCTTTAAAACCTGTCTTAGCAGGGATTTGTCATCATTTCAACTTGATTTCATACGAAAATACGACTTACAATATGCAATTATTACAACCGATTCTGATTTTCCAGAAATTACAATGTTGTTCACAAATGTCAATTAACTGTGGAAAAACTGGAAGAAGTCTGGAAAAATAGCCAAATTTCTTCAAGTTTTAAGAAAATTCAAGCCTGGATAAAAAAAATAATCATCAACTTATTTTTTCTGCTACAGGAAAGACTGTGAGATCTTTGGTTCTTCCTAGCAATATGCTGGTAAATCAGCACGTATATTTTGGTGCATCAATTAGCATTGGCCACAGCACGTATTACAGGCTGGGAGGACATACCATAGCACTTTTTAAAGAGAATTTTGTTTACCTGAGCTGACAGAGAAATTGGGGAAGAGGACTTTTGTGTGTGGTCACATAACACGACACACTGGCCATGGCCACTGTCTCGTGATCACCTACTGTGGTGTTCAGAGCAGGACATAACATCAGAGGGAAAAGCCCCTTGTTCCAGCATAAAAGGCACAATAAACACCTAAACTTCCTGAGAAAAGGAAGGCTTGAACATTTCCTCTGCAACACTGAAACCATCCCTGTATTTCAAATCTCTTCCGGGCAGTAGTCGTAAACGCTGTGGCAGGCACGAGAGGTGAGTTACAGGTATTGCTGCCAGGGAAAGCCGGGGCAGACGTTTGGGAGAGAAGAACCACAGTTTTGTAGGGAAGCAGATCTCACGGGCTCCACTGCCACCAGAAAAACAGCCAAGATGACCAAGTGCCAACAGCCCTGGTTTGCAGCAGGCCCTCTTCCGTTCTGCAGGTTCTAACTAGGGCAGGGCTGTGCCGTTAGCCGTGAGAGCTTGGCCCTCCAACGGCCTTATTTCTCACAGCTACAGAAACCTTCCCCGATACCTATTCCAATAACCCTGTTTCACAAGCCCCTCAGGCAATCACACACTGTCCCATACTCCCAGTGATATTCCACGAAGAGAAGAAGGGACGCACTCCAGTAAAAGCCTCTAACCACTGGTATCCAGTTAGAGACACCGACGCGTCAGCTCAAAGAGCATCTGTGCTCTCTACTCATGCCAGTCAGGCACTTGGCTTTTAAAGTTCAAATCCTCAAACACGTGGATGTAGTGGCTCTGGGTCGATTGTGTTAATAGCTGCAAAATGGGAAGGGACAAGCCCGCCAGGAGGGCCGCTCTCGATTTATGAAATCATGAGAAGAGTTCAAATACGAACATGGATTTCACACGTAGACAACAAGGACCCCAAAAGCCAGCCCAGAAGGCTCTCATATCAGAGCCACGGACACGTGCTGGCGCAGTTGTTCTGCAAGTAAGGAAAGCACAACAGTGCTTCACTCAGCGGCAGTCAAAATAAACCAGTAGCTAAGAAAGAGTAAAGATAGCTTCTCTCACTCTCCTTGTCCCATTTCAATCATATTGGTTTTTTTCCTCAAAACTCAATTAACTTTTAATCCCACGCAGACGTCATTTTACAAGTCCTATCCACTTTAGTCTGTTGTTTCTTCTGTTTCCTTCTCCGCTATTGTGGCAACTTCCAACTTTCAATTAGCGAGAGTATTTGGAACGCTATCAGTAATGCTCTTTGGTTCGGCTTGCTGACAGGAGAAACTCTGGAATTACCGTTTTAGAGCTACAAAAAGTATTTACGAGCAAAAACGAACACATAAACACATTCTGGATTTCAGTTTTCATTGCAACCATGAGGCACAGATCGTGCAGCTCGGAAGACTCTCTTCACATTTGAAAACTGGTTTGGACTGAATTTCCACAACCCTGCTCAGACAAGCTTCCACTGTACATGCAATGAGTAAGACCTTCACAGTTCAGGCCAGTGGTGGCCAAGCTTTCTATCTGCAGTTTCAGGGCCACCCTCCTCAGTCAGGAGAGGCGTCACACGACAGCCAGTGCTCCCCCACCACCGCAGTGAAGCCAACAGTGTCAGCCCAGCTCCACGTCCCACGGCTGAGAAAGGCCACAATGGACACGTGCCCACGGCGATGCTCCCGAGCCCTCACTCCACCCTCCTCTCTTCTCACGTGTTCCATCGTCTCCTGTAGCCCTGCTGTAGCTGCAGCACAGCAGCACTTACAGTCACAAACACCACTCTCCTGCGTCTACGATACTTTCATTTCTTTTCCACCACAGGCAGGGGAACACTGTACCTCGCTCCGTGCCCTAATAGTGTATTTTCTCATGCTCTCTACCCGCCTTTCCACACCCACACCACAAACTTACCGCTATCCCTACGGGCTCCACCACCAAAATCTACGTTGGGTATTCTTTTCTTATGAGCATTCGCCAGTTCAGCAATGATTTGGAAGAAGGTGCCTTCCCACAGGATAAGTTCTTGTACTAATATTGTTCATGCACTCCTTATACTAAGCTCAGTTTTCAGAGGCTCAGTTGATGTCCACTTTCATAAGCTGAAGAATAAACAGATTTTAAGACAGACCCAGTCTCCCAGAGCAGGGTGAAGAGTTCACAGCCATTACAGACACTGGGTTTTGCCAGAAAAAATTTCATTTCAGTCAAGAGGGGAAAGAAGAAGGAGAAAAAAGGTGCACTGTGCCCTACTGACCTCCTATCGCCCGACTGGTTAGTTGGAGTGTCAGGGAGGGAAGCGTTCTGAAAACGGGCTGGAGAATTGCCCATATCTTGCGGTAGCTTTACATTTGCTGCCCTTGAGGAGAAACTCCCTGTACTCGATAGACCCACAGACAGATAGGAACGGGAGCCTTCCAAGATCTCAGACAGGAAAGAAACATCACAGACCGCATTTTTCAGGGGTTGATTACGAGCTATACGTTTTTCCTTTCCTGCCTATAAGAAAAAGCTTTTTACTGTTTAACTCCTGTCCTGCCAACCACAAACTCTGGGCTCTGCTCAGCAATGCTTTCTACTTTCACACCTATCACAAAGTCTTCTGACTTCCGTAATACCTTTGCTTGAATCCCATTCCCTGAAGGTTTCCGTCTCCAAAATCTATCTACAGTTAGGCAGAAGCAGCATATCCCATTCTGTCGTTTACAAACCGGGAACACAGAACCCTCATCCACTCACATTTGCCCAGGAGCTACCACAAAAAGTGATGAGGCTGCAGCAACTCCAAGTCCAACATCTCTGCTAAGACGAGCTAGCAGGGCACGGAGGAGGTGGAAAAGGAGACCTTCGTATCACATAGCCGCAAGTGATTCAATAGGTTACAGGGGAATTCTGCGTAGTCTTTTCTCAACCGGGAAGACAGCTATAGCACTGGTCCTGAATAGCTCTGCATAGGAAATTAAAGAGATCATTTCTTGCCTAAAAGGCAAAAGCAGCATTTTCTTTCCCACCACGATTATTTCTAAAGAATAAGTAGAAGAGAATCTCAACTATTAAGAACAATAAGAAAAATCTCAGTTGCAAAAAGAGATTAAATCTTATCTCTTATGAAATTAGACAAGAACAAGCACAAAACTATCTGTAATTTGCCCAACGCATACTTAAGACCATGCATGGAATAATCTTTAGAGGGCCATTCCCTCTCCTCCGCTGTCCATGGGACAGCTTTCAGGCTTGCTCACCCAGACTGAATGAAGCCAGCTGTATTTTCTCAGTTTTGCTTGTTAAATAACAACATGGGCAGTGAAATCTCAGCTTTGAATCAGGGGAAAAACGTATGTAAACCGCAAGCAAAGGTTGAATGTAAGGGTAGCTTCTCACACCCAGTCCGTTTATAAATAACGTGTTGACGACTTCCAGTAAATGATCTGCACTTCTTTTGATTTGGAAAGAACTGGTTGAATAGCATATGGGGGGGGGGCTTTTGCTGGGCCGCATGTACAGTCACTAAGGGAGTAGCTCTGCTAGTTGTTCTTTGTTTTGACATGCCAATCGTTATTTTTCTTTGCTCTTCTAATTATTCTTTTTTGCTTGGTTCTGGTTGTTTTCATAACTCTCCCACTCTTCCATTGCTTATACTGCCCCATGTTTGACTCCGCTTCTCATGTAACCACATTGGTTTCTGCTGTTATTTTAGCTTAATTGGCTTTACTGGAATGAATGCTGATTGTTGCTCTCCCAAATGCATCTTAACTGCTTCCCACCATGGATTTCCCAGGCATCAGAAACTTCCAGCCAATTTTCTTCCATTTGCCTCACATTCCTTTGGTGTCTGTTCTCCTGGAGTGCAATGTTTCAGGACCAGTTTTAGTTCTGCAGTCCTGTAACTCTGCACGCGGCTTTCCAGCCACACTGCTAACTTCAGCAGGAAACAAAAGACAAGTTTTCTGTCGGGAAGGTCTAAATGCACAAGAAGTCACGGGACAATGTTTGTTTATCACTCTGAGAAACTCCAAATGCTCCAGTATTGCATTACAAATACATAGAGTATTTTAATGCAGAAGAGGATGGGTAAACACGCAAGACACGCCATGTGGTAACTGAAGAGTTCCTTAATTTTCTTTATTTCAACTGTTTTACCCAATTGCTGTGGAATGAAACAAGGAAATTTCAGTTTAGCTTCGAGTTGCTTTGTCTGCGGTTTTCAATCGCACCACGTTCCAAGTTTTAATAACAAATAAATTCCACATTTTGATATTAATGCAGATGCAGCTAGGAGCAAGGCAACAAAAAAAAGCCCCAAGTATTTTGATTCATTTCTGTGGCCTGTCATTCATCTGAGGGAGAGCACCACCAATTTACTCCAAATCAGCAAACCAAAGCCAGTAGCAGACAGAAACCCCAGCCCTATGCTCCGAAAGGAGGCTTGAAACGACTTTTGCTGTTACTTGAGCTCATTTAGGATTTCAAAGCCTCAGGGCTAAGCCACGGCAGTGCGTGGGACTGCAGAAGAGGAGAGGGTGAGGGCTTAAAGCTATTTTACTTTTTACACTATATAAACTGTTTCTGCTTCTCATTCAGCTGGTCCAACTCCAGTGAGAATCCTCCCTTTTACAGCACCGAGGATGCAAGTACACAATGTAGCCAGGAAAAAAAAAATAAAATAAAGACAGTTAAAATCCCCACTGAAACATCATACTGCAACCAGGAGACCACTTTTCCAGTTCTACTGCTCTCTCTTTACTATCCTTGAGACATATAACCTAGACCAGGATTTATAAAAGCTCTTAAGCTTTCTTTGGTTTCATCAGAAGGAGAGATGTGAATGAACGGATGGGAACACTGTTCACTGTTTATGGCACAGCATTTCCTTTTCATCACCTTTGCCCTGGCTCTGGAGTCTCTTACTAGCTACGAACACCAGAGTTATTTCTGCATACAGCGGGAAATGGCACGCTTTTTCCTCTCCCCATTACATTTACCAACATGCCTAAAGGGTATATTTAAAGAAAACATACAAATATTAGACCCCTGGAAAGCAAACAAACAAAAAAATCATGGTCCAAGTCCATGGACCAATACAGCAACATTGTCTGCCTCTTGAAAAACCTCTCCTGCAGGTAATCTCAGGTTCGTGCTACTACATTTTTGAGTGAGGTCTTCAAGTAACTAGACTGAGTTAACATTAAACTAGTCTGCCCTGAACACAAACATTGCAAGCAAGCCTGGACCGCCAGGCTGGACGTCTTCCTGTGTGTGCTGAACAGGAATGAATAAATTCTGTGAACTTCACTGACAGAAATCTTTAAAACTCATGGCAACAAGCTCAGCACCTTTTATCCACGATGTGTGATGTGCTGCATGAGCTCTGCAGGTCTCGCAAGCCCAGCAAGTCACCTCAGTGCCATGGCCCAGCACTGGTTTGGACCCTCACATTACTCAGAGGCATCTCAGCATCCAGTGAAGCTGTTGACTTCCAGAACATATAAGCAGCTAAGGTATTTTATACTTCAAAGGCTTTACAGTTCTTTCTCTGTCCTCAACCAGCTCCAGCTAGGTCTTTAATGCCTATCTTCTGGGAAAGAAGTGTTCTACTCCTTTAATACATCACCTCTTTAACTTCATGGAGTCTGTGGTTTGGGTATAGTTGTCTGCCAGCAGTGATTGCCCAGAGACCAAAATTAACCCCATCTTTCAGTAGGAGGAGGGAAATGGGACAGAAGTTATTTCACCGATCATTCCACAGAGAAATCTCAACCTTTTAAGAGCGAGTTAAAAGTTAACTGCGGAACTCTCCTGCTCCAAATAGAGATTACAGTGATCAGGTCCTATCACCAAAAGCATTGTTTCTAACTATCTCGTAGGCAATGCACACAAGCAGTTCAGGAGGACTGAAGTCCCCAGACAGCATTAGTGGCTTGGCTTTCTGATCCCTTTCCCAGAATGCGTAAAGGTGCTTGAGATCCCTTGGCCATGATCACCTCAGTCAAGTTTCCCATGAGTGGTGGCTGGGAAGGTGTGTAGAGTCTTCACATCAGACATGAGCCAGAGAAAGTATTTTATTTCTTTTTGCTCTGTTTTTTTTCCTCATTTGCTTTCTGTCAGGTGACATGTACCGAACCACACATTTAAACCATACAACCTCACTTAAAAACATAAGTGAATCATAGTACAAACTGTCTACAGTTCATGTAATGTGTACTATCATATAGCCCTGTCTCTAATTCTTAATGCTACTCATCGTGTTAATAATTTTTATTTGTGTTTAACGTATGTATGGTTTTATAGTTTGATACGGTTTTATGTAGGTGCATAAGTCCATGGGACTTGATGAAATCCATCCATGGGTCCTGAGGGAGCTGGCAGATGAAGTCGCTAAGCCGCTTTCCATTATATTTGAAAAGTCATGGCAGTCAGGTGAAGTTCCCACTGACTGGAAAAGGGAAAACATAACCCCCATTTTCAAAAAGGGAAAAAAAGACCTGGGGAACTACAGGCCGGTCAGTCTCATCCCTGTACCTGGCAAGATCATGGAGCAGATCCTCCTGGAATCTCTGCTAAGGGACGTGGAAAATAAGGAGGTGATTGGTGACAGCCAACATGGCTTCACCAAAGGCAAATTGTGCCTGACAAACTTGGTGGCCTTCTAGGATGTTGCCACAGCATTGGTAGATAAGGGGAGAGCAACTAACATCATCTACCTGGACTTATGCAAAGCGGTTGACACTGTCCCGCACGACATCCTGGTCTCTAAATTGGAAAGGCATGGATTTGATGGATGGACTGCTCAGTGGATAAGGAACTGGCTGGATGGCCACACTCAAAGGGTTGCGGTCAACGGCTCAATGTCCAAGTGGAGACCAGTGACAGTTGGTGTTCCTCAGGGGTTGGTACTGGGACTGGTGCTGTTTAACATCTTTGTTGGCAATACGGCCAGTGGGATCGAGGGCTCCCTCAGCAAGTTTGCCGACGACACCAAGCTGTGTGGTGCGGTTGACACGCTGGAGGGAAGGGATGCCATCCAGAGGGACCTGGACAGGCTGGAGAGGTGGGCCCGTGTAAGCCTCATGAAATTCAACCAGGCCAAGTGCAAGGTCCTGCACCTGGGTCAGGGCAATCCCAGGCACAAA
>VYZM01020993.1:831582-871742 GCA_013398915.1 Dromas ardeola
AGACCCCACCTGGAGTACTGCGTCCAGCTCTGGAGCCCTCAGCACAAGAAGGACATGGACCTGTTGGAACGGGTCCAGCGGAGGGGCACAAAGATGCTCAGAGGGCTGGAGCCCCCCTGCTGTGAGGACAGGCCGAGAGAGTTGGTGTTGTTCAGCCTGGAAAAGAGAAGGCTCCGGGGAGACCTTGTAGCAACCTTCCAGTATGTAAAAGGGGCTCCAGGAAAGCTATGGAGGGACTCTGGATCAGGAAGTGTAGTGATAGGACGAGGGGGAGTGGTTTCAAACTGAAAGAGGGAAGATTTAGATTGGATATTAGGAAGAAATTCTTTCCCATGAGGGTGGTGAGGCACTGGAACCGGTTGCCCAGGGAAGTTGTGACTGCCCCATCCCTGGAGGGGTTCAAGGCCAGGTTGGACGGGACTTTTAGCAACCTGGTCTGGTGAGAGGTGTCCCTGCCCAGGGCAGGGCGGTTGGAACTGGATGATCTTTAAGGTCCCTTCCGACCCAAACCATTCTATGATTCTGAACTGTCACATCTTGGTGTGATATATCTATGCTTTTCTTTTTGAAAGTCAACAGAAGTCCTAAGCTAAAAAACGTAGTGAACACAGAGAACTCCAAAGACAGCAATGACCTAACTAAGATGAGGAGGCAACTCTGTCACACCTTGACACAAAACCACACAGAACTGCGGAACGGCACCAGACAATCTTGTTTATATGATGCAAGGAAGAGCAAAAAGAATTGCTTATAGGAGGAGACAGAGGGTCATGTAAGTTACTCCTTACAACTCTCTTATCAGACAATTAAGAGAGGTATGGCACCATATTACTGGAAACAGAGGCTGAAGTCCATCTAACTCAGACATTTGACTGGACTATCTGACCTTTTCTGGACTTTATTCTTCTGCTACTTGCGATCAGGAACTTTCTGACTGACTGAAAGTAACGAGAACTGTGCAAAGCAAGCTACTGAACATGAAAAGCTAAGGTGGGTCCTGACACCAAAAAAACCCAAACCAACAAACCAAAGCTAAAGCTTAGATTCACCCATGGCACCTTGTTTTTTTAAGCTCACAAAACCTTTGACAGTGTTCAGAGCTCCAAACTGTCTGTGTATTTTTAAAGTTACAAAATTACAGTACCTTTGTTTACACTGTGTAGTCCTGAATGCAGTTTTAAAGATAAAGGGAAATAATAATAAAAAGCCCAAATGACGTTTTGTATTAGATGTGATTAGGTTGGATCCCTGTTAAAAAATAATATTTTTTTTTACTACTCCAGCCATCCAAAAATTATAGGAATGATGTTTAAGTGACCAGAAGAAAATCCCCTTGGCAGAAGGGATCCTTAGAAGGCATGTTTCCGAACACAGCTGAAGTGATCTCGGGTCAGTAACAACTACGTGTCAGTGCAACAAGTGCGAGAAGCACGTGCTGGCTCGGCCCCAGGGTTTGGTGACACAAGGGTAGGTTTGTAGCTCCCACAAGTCTCTCAAACGAGCCTGTGACATAAGGGCGCCCAAGCCCTAGCGTAGGGCTTGCAGATTCTGAGCTACATGAACACCAGGTGGAATGCCAGAATAATAATTAAAAAAAAATATATATATTTACATACATCAGACATTTTCCTTCTCCAATCATATCACAACTCTATACTACAAGTATAAAAAGCATAGATAATTTCAACAGACATTAGTCGCCTTACAGTACACGACATTTGACATAATATTCCTCCCAGATGTACCCAAGATTTTGCAAAAAAGCTCCTCCTCTTTAAAGCTCTGCGGGACATCTAAAGAGTCATAAACTCTTCTCCTGCAGTTGTTTTTAACTTCTGTTGCTTTTTTTTTGGTGTTAAACCAGTGGAAATGCTTTAAATTGCATCCCCATTTCTAATGCCCCAAATGGATTTCTAAAGCATCCGAACTGTCACAACAGGAGCCTGACAAATGCAGAATATCTCTGGGAACAGACCACAGGCTTCCCCACGAGATGTTTTTCCTCTGAGAAATACAGAGTTAATGGTAAGAAATAACATGGCTCTACTTCTTCTTCCTCTTATTTCTCCAAGTCATATAAAACCGAGAGCACAATTATATCACGTTTCTGTTCTACGAGAAAAGAGGGCAAATGCAATTATATTGGAATTATCCCAGACAAGAGAAAACCTGAACTACTAGAACTACGTGTTTCACAACAGGACTACAAAGCCAACCTCTTTTCCAGATACCATTAATTATATCTCAGAGACAAGTAGCCAGAACAACGGAGAGCAGTGGAAATTTTTAAGGCAGGAAAGTGAATTCACATTTAGACGGGATCTGTTAACACACGTATACCTGACAAATTTGTTGACAACTTCATTGTGGAGCTTTCCATAAATAAGCAGTTGGGTAACAGGTATCAAATTCACATATAAACCGTATTTTACTAAGGCCAAAGGATCAAAATCAGCTGTGCAGACTATACTAATGAAAATTATGTCAGATAAACTCATCAGAAGTTGTGCTACCACAGAAATAGGACCACAGGCCCCATCCGTCGGTCAGCCCCTGGCTGTGCAAAGGCACTACGTGACAATTACGTGCCAAGAGGGAAGACAGCACAGATGCAGCAGGAAGCAACCAGGCAGGGGGTGTGTGATAAACTACCTGTACGTCAGTAGGAAAACAATTCCATTTAAAAAAAAAAAATAATAAAAACAAATACGCTCCTACTAAACATTATTTAACTTGCATGCTCACCTCCAGACGTAACAAAAAATGGATACATTTTGCCCAAAGCCTGTGTGACACTGACATCAAGATTACTTTCACCCCTTTTCTCTCCATCTCATAATCGAGCTCCTTTGGGTCCACGAAAAAGCAGTTGGGAGATTAATCCCAACAGGATTTCTACTGGCGAAATTACCTTTCTCATTCCCAATATAAATACTTAATCCATTTTGCAGGAAGGGCACTGCTTTAGCTCTTATTTTATTGGCTGGACTGACTGAGATGGGGGAGGTCAAATGGCTTACCCAAAGTTGGAAGAGACCCTCGAGCTCAATTTGGATGGAAGTGTGGGAACCCGCTGGCTGCCTATTATTGCTCCTGCCCACTACATAATACTGCCTTCTTGGTGCTTGTGACCAAATTTTAACTACCAGCTGCTCTTTGATGAATTCTCATGGCAAAGTGGCAGAAAAACATCGACAGCTCTCTGTTACATCAGCCAGGAAAGAACCGGAGAATATCGAGTCTCATGGGGAAGAGGAACAGCCCAAGTCACCAGAGCTTGCAGCTTTCTGTCCTTGCTAAATGCTAAAAAAAAATAAAACTAACAAGCGATAACATTCTGTTTCTAACTAAAGCCTTTGAGAACCCTGTATCGTTTACAGACGTTAATTAAGCTCTACATTTCTTCTGCAGTCAAACAAGCATAATTCTTTGTGTTTTCAGAGACGGCTATTGAAACACTCAGAGCCAAGGAGCTTTTACCAATTTGTCTCTGCTGGTTAAACAAAAGAGTTTCTGCATGGATGAGAGGAGGCAAAGCAACCCCGCCGCCGAACCACTCCATTCCGACAACGGAGGACTGGAAGGTGTTCAGTGTGTTAATGGCACGTTTCTGGACCGGGGATATTTGAACCATTTTAAGCCAGACTCGAAACCTCCCTGTCCCAACACGCTGGCCACTAGAAAAGCGTGGCGGTAAGCAGGGGGAAGGGCAGGCCCAATACTGTAGGACAGGATGGGATTTGAATCCACAATCTGCCCAAATCTCAGGAATGAAAATGCTGCAGTGTATTTCTCAGTCTTGACTGGACTGTGTATCTCATGATAGAAAAATTCAACATTTTTCTTCCATCTCAAAACACAAGGAAACTAAAGGCTGCTTCTTCAACTACACCTTGAGAAATCAGCGCACTAATTAAAAAAAAAAAGGTCGTCTTAACTAGTGGAAGCTGAGATAAATTCATAGAAAAACAAACTTCCGTAATGCTGACAAGAATCAAGCATCACCACAGACTAATCAAATATAATGACGCAGCTACTTCTTACTGCCACGACGCATGCAGACCACAGATCATACAGCTGTCAAAGGACAAATGCTGGTGACCTGAGGCACATACTACACCCAATGTCTAAAGATAAAATGCAGTTTCACGTGATGCTAGGAGGATAACCAAACCACTTTTTTTCCCCCCATTTAAACTGCATTTCAAAACAGCTTTGCTACTTTTCTTGCAAAGGAGGATGACTTCAGAATTCAAATTTCACTCTAAAAGCAACACCGTGAATGATTGGGGCACTAATGGAGAAGATACATGCATACACACGTTGCCTGAAACAACCTCAACTTTGGTCTGCAGACACTGTCATAACGCACAATAAAATCAGCCATAAGCAATAACCATTTACTGCTAGAGATAAGGTAGAGGAAACAAACACTCCTTGTTTGTTTAATCAAGAAAAAGTTGGCCTAAGTGTGCTCATCTCATGTTTAATTCTGAGGCAATTTCCCTGACAGAAAGAGGTCTGTGTTATATTATTGGATACGTTACGAGACAGTTGATATTTGGCCTTTACACAAGGTTGTTGAAGCGAGCACACAGCGCTGTGCATTTTCAAAGGAAACGACAGCTCTGCTGCCCACATCCTCCCCAGTACCCGGTCCTCACTGGGGCTCCCCGTGCAGTGCAAAACCGCACTCACCTCTTGAGTACTGTTTTGGATTCGGAGGAATCCTGGCTTCCGTCCTCTTCACAGCTTGAGGTCTCCAGGTTTCCATACCTGAAAAATGACATGGGTGTTTAGGGGAACCTCTACTGAATGAATGCGAAATCCCAAATAGCATAATGCATACACAATTATCACAAACAACTGAAAAGCATTTCTGGTTCAAACTGCAAATGTGGAATCGAACAGTTGGGCAAACTTAAGGAGCTTGAAGATTATTTCATTTAGAAGGAAAAAAAAAATAATCCTAAAGAGACAGCCAGTATCTTCCAACCTAATTTGTTAATTTGTATGAAGCAGCCTGCACACAGGAGGAATTAACCAAAACAGTTTCTTTGCCCACAGCTCCCTTTCTGCCCATTTTCATGCCATCCTTTCCCAGAGCGATATTCCAGTGTGCAACGAGGCTGTAACACAACCACAGTCTCCAGTACAGCTTCTCTTTCTCTAGTATTTGTCATTCCTTCTAACCCCAAGGGTGATTTCACACAAAGGTTTTCTAGGTGGCAAGTGCCCACTTGTGCCAAAACTCCTGACACAGTTGTCACGAGTGAGAAGGGCCCATGGTGCTGCGAAAATGCCACTGGGAAAAAGGAAACCATGGGCTCAACTCCAAGAGCGCAAAGCGAAATCCCTTACCTACACAGGCAGCACATGTGCCTTGAAGGCAGGATTACGGCCTTCGTTTTCAATGGGTGCCTGTTGTTTCAGATATACAGCTCCATAAAGAATTTCATGGTTCCTAACAGGCAGCGTTAATGAAGGTGGACAATTACTCACAGTCCAGAATAAGGCAAATTACACATTCTGTTCTCAACTAATTGTGTCAGGCACCTGCAATTAATCTGAATAGTGAGGAGAACAAGTGCATCCTTAAGTGTTTGTGCTATACCATCCTAGTAACATCAGAAAGAGGAAAATACAGTGGGCTGTCAGTTTGTGTCTAGAAAGTTCATGTCAGAACAGTAACAAATTCATCCAAAATATTTCAAAGGATAAAAACAAGAGGTGGTAGTTTTATGCTCCTCTAAAGTATCAGTCTAAGGCTTCGTATGTAAGAATCCCAGATCCATACAGAATGTCACGTAGTGTAACTGAATTCAAGCTCGCTCTCACCAGCTGATCGGCTAGATTGTAAATAACGTGTTTTAGCACCATGACCCACCATGCTTATATCAGAATAACAATATATTCTGCCCTACCATGGCTCACAATCTCAGAATTCCACACCACTTTAAAAAAAGAATGTAAGTTTCAACAATCTTATGACAAGGATGTAACATTGGACAATTCCACTGTGGATGGGGAAACTGAGGCAGGGAGCGAGGCTTTGCACACATTCCAGTGCACTGCAAAGGAAACCCAAACTAACAGAGGCAAAAAGTAACCCCTCTGATAGGAGCAGCGTAGCCCCGGTCATCAGGAGGTCAGCTTGGGCTTACTCAGCCTTGAGACTACTGCCCTAAGACCACTTGCCTTATCTGAAACAGCTCATTTAAAACCAGATCTTGCACCTCCAACTACATTGCAGGTAGACATAACAAAGAATGATTTGCTCCAGTTGTTACCGCATATCTGTGACAAAGCTGGGAACAAAATCATGGCTGCCTGAGCCCAGTACCTTAGTCTGGCCAACACACTGACTCTCATTCAACCCAGGTTCCCACATCAGCAGTGAAGGCTTCAGAAATCTCATCGTTTTAACTGTCCAGAAAAAAAGGCATAACACATTGGTAAAAACTTGCAAACTTATGTTTTAAAGGGCCTAAACTCTTCTCGGTTATCCTGAAACAGCCCTGCTGGTCCTATAAGACAGCAGAAGTATGATAGGACGTTATAAGGACTTCTTAAAACAGAAAGGGTCCTTAAGAGGTACATACAGGATAACTCATTTTGCCATTGCGATTTCACAGAGCTAATCCAAACACCTAAGGAAATATGCTTAGCTAAACTGACAACGGGGTAAGAATCCACTTCTAAACATGCTGAATAACACCTCAGTCCCTCGGTGGTCACAGTGAATCACAGCAGGGCATTCACAGACAAACCACTGCTCCATACAAGAATGGCTGTCAATCTTGTTCCGAAATTTTTCAGTGCATGGACAGCCTCTGTACTTTCTCCTATATCCTCCAAGCAGTTTCACACCCTGCCTGGTTTGTCAGTTTTTTCGTTTGTTTCTTGTTTATTTTTGTTTGGTTGGTTGTTTTTCTTTATTGGGATCAGCACTACTGAAGCTGTAAAACTGAATGGATACCTTCTTTCTGACTCTTGGCTATACCTGAAATTCACCTCTCAATCCTACCTGGCCTCTTTCAGCTCTCAGTCATACCCTAAACGCTCATTACTAGTGTTTGCAATTCAAAGTGAATGCAATTAACTATTTGAGATACTTCCAATCGCTTTTCTGCAAGGATGGAATACATCAGAGGAGCCTTAAGAACAATACATCCAACACTTTGCTAGGCTGAAGTGTAAAGTTTAACCTATTTTTATTAGGTTTAACTCTATTGGTTTCAACATTTGCTCTTGCAGACCTGTAGATTGCCCTGCCTTTCCAAATATTAGAACGCTGGATAACATCTTACCAAGAAGACACAAAAAGAGCGTATGGGGGGATATTTAGAGAGCTATGCTGATCCTTCTCAGTGGAGATTGCCCAGGACAGAATCAAGACATGCTGCTGATAAAACACTCATCACATGCTATGATGGGTGCTCCTGTCCTGTTGCTAAAGGGAGAGAACTTCACTCTCCACTGCCATCTGCTAGGTAAGATGACTAAAATTTATCTCAGCCAATAGACAAAAGACATTTTTCCCCCTGCTGGGAGAAATATGCAAAGAAAGCTTCAGTTTTTGAATAACAATTAAGTTTTTATATTCATTTTTCAAAACTTTCCATTAATTCTTAAAGCAAAATTTATTGAGAAGACTCACAATGTCATTGTCCTAGTACTGTATGAGATATAAAATATGTATTTGCAGAGCATTAGGCATTCAAATCCCACTAGAGAGACACGCGCTGATTTTTATAATATAAATCCATAACACAGTAATAAAGAGCAGGCAATTTGCTGTACAAAACTGGGGAAGTACATAATGCTTCGTGATACTGCCAGATGTAAACCTCTGCCTGTCTCAATGCAAGGGCTCTGCATGAACAAGGTCATTAAGTACGGGTTAGGAGGAGTTAATGATACATCTGATGTAAAGAACAGCCTTTCTGCAGACTGCCACTGCTCTGTTCTCACCAGCTCCTGGACAAAGAGCCATTCACTCCCCAGCCTTGTATGAATGCTTTGCATACAAAAAGAGACAGGAGAAACAAAAGGATCCTGTAGCCCACAGAACTTTTCAGCCTTGCTTGGCGTTTGGAAAGTTATAGACTCCCCTCAAAGGGACTGACTAAGCAAATGAGACCAGAATGTAATGGGTAGTACTGAATATTTAAACACCGAATATTTAAGCACTGAAAAAGAGAGTACAAAATGCACTCCTGCATCTCTGTTAAGAAAGAAAAGGGAAGAAGAGGGAAGAAAATACTCTTTGAATGATTTGGAAATAATAAGGAAAGGTAGTTCTCTGCAAAAGCCCCAAGCAAAGCCCTAAGTAAGTCTTATAATCATCAAAACAAGTGACTGAAAGCACAGATACTCAGTAAGAATTGCAAGGTGTTTTGAACTGTACACACATAGAATCACAGACATGAAGTTGCTTCTTCGGTTGAGCAGACAAACCACCTGGTATACAGGAAAACCACCGAGGAAAGAATAGATGCTACAGCAACAACAGCGAGCCAAATGCTATATAAAGCTACCGTCCTAAAAGCGTGGTCTGCTACGAAGGACTCATTCTTTCAATATCCCCTCTCTGCCTTTATTTCCCTCTTCATTTACCCTCTATTGATCCTCCAGCATAAGAAATGAACTGAAAACGTAAAACTAGCTTGCTATTTGCTGTCATTATCCAACACTGGCTCTCCCATCAAACAGCATCCGTTCCCTCCTCTGCAAACCCCTGAGATAGGGTCCGGTTGCCACTTCTTATGTGACTGTGCCAAGCACAGCGTGGCCCCGCTTTTAAGCGCTGTTGCAAGGAACACGATCACCAGGACAAAATAAAATGCGTAAGAGAGGAACTTGGCCCAGTTCTGCTCTCATCTGGACAGCTGAACATCTTTGGCTTCCGTCACGCTTCTGAGCATTTAATTCCACAGCACACCCAGGGACAGCAGGGACACCAAAGGATCATGCTGTATCTCCACGTCCAGGGGCAGGAGGAGATGGTTTCCTTTTCCTCTCTCCAGGAACTTCCATCGAGGGTTTTCACATCAAAATGCCAACAAGATTTTTTTCTTTTAAGTCTCCCTACCCACTTCTACCAAACAAAGAGAAAATATCAGAACGTATAGTGTTAAAGCCTTGGCAGGTTTTCAAAGCTGTCTGCTGCATTTAGATGCCAAACTTCCATGAATACTAAAGGGATGCGGATGTCCAATTACTCTTAAACGGCTTTGAAAATATAAGTCATCCCCCTCACTTTTCAACACACCAGTTTATGCCCAAGTTTTGTTTTGTTTGACTTCTACTCTATGTTGAAAGAAAACCTTTATAGGCTGAATCCAGCCAACAGAATGAATAGGGCTCCGGTCTAAAATTTAATAAGAAGCAAAAGCTTAATTTGAAGTCCTGGAGGAAAAAAAAAATAGTAATAATAAACAGGAACAATTTTTCACAATCTCTGAGAAGTGTTAACGGTTACTCAGAGAGCAAATAGCACATCTCTCATTTTTTACTTAAGACAGAAGTTATCAAAGGGCCCGATTTAAAGTCCATTACAATAAGTAGCATAGCACTAAAAATCCAATAAGTATCTTCTGACTGAAACACGGGTAACCGCATCGGTCTTAAAATATTCTGAATTGTACATTAACAATTTATACCTTTCCATATGCCTTTTCGATACTTTGTGTGACTTCTCCCTGTCGTAGGGCAGAAACTGCCTTTAGAAACATTCCTCCCGGCCCCGCTGGTTTGTGCGTTCCTGTGAGGACAACACCAGCACGGGCTGTGGGAGGCAAAAATCCCGCAAGGACTAGCGCCGAGCAACTGTGCGGTTCCTGCTCTGCCAGAACCCAGGCCACCTGTGCTTGGCTTTGGGAGAACTTCCCTCCCGCTCTCCCGCCTCACGTGAAGAGGAGTAAAGGCAGCGTAAGCAACGCGCCTGTCCCTCTAGTCCATCCTACCACACCAGCAGAGAGAAAGCTACCAACTGCCCCGCAGCCATGCGGGAAATGAAGATTAGAGTGTACAGCCCAGAAAGGCCGCCCAGCAGCTACTGCTGGCTGCAGAGCCTCACGCGCTCGCGGGGCAGATGACAGCTTATTTTAATAAAGAAAGGCCCAAGCCGGGGAAAAAAGTTTCGCCCAGAAGACATCACAAAACCTCACCCAACACGAACTGATTTAACAAAAGCACACATTATTTAAACCTTTTAAAAGTTCTTTTTTTTCTGCCCTAACACTTCCGTTTCTCTTAGGTACAGCATCTGCTTTTTTATTTGCCTCTGTCACTCAGGGAAGAGCATCTCACCTTTTTTGAACAGAATAAAAGTTTCATGTCCCAAATCGAGTTAATGCTTGCACTGCTTGGATCGGATATTCTGCAGATCACATCAAATGACCAACAGATATCCCACACGCTTAAGGTACAATACATCCAGATTTCCAGGGACACTTTTCCAGTACTCCCAGGACTCTCTTCATCTAATCTGAATGCGTGCATTTCGAGTGCATACACCAGACAGCTCTGCGGCACTCACAGCGACGGTGTATCCGCAGCAAGTGCAACACAAACTGAATGCACTAGACTTGAGGGCAACCCAGCTTCCACACGCATACGTTTTGGAGGAAGCTTGTCAATATGTACTTTCCTACACCAAATGCATCCTACAACGAGGAAATGCGGATGCTGTTCCCTCCTACTCTGTGTCCAAGGAGCTGCTCACCTGTAAAAAGATGGAAGGGACTTTTTTGATCTGGCCGCATCACTGTTCTCCCTTGGGCCAAAGAAGAAGAGCTCAGCATCGCCATTCACGATAGTTCCCTTACTCCACAATCCTGCTTTATCACCAAGAATAAGGAACGGGGCTCAAGCTCTTCATGTGAAATTAAAATTCACAGCTGATGCCAAAATCTTACTTGTTTTTTTAAAAAGAGTGCCCTTTTCATTACTTTTTTACTTCACTGGAAAACATAATACAAGTACTTATAAAACACAGATTATGCACTGACACCCACTTTAGTCTCCTTACTGTTATTAAAAACAAGCATCACTAACAAGAAAGTTGCAAGAATGCAGACTCTTTGCAACTTATTCTACACTAATGTAGAGATGAAAACTAAGCTGGTTAAATTCAATTACTATCCATTTCTCTTTTATTTTTCCTTATAACGTCTGCTTTTCTTCACAAGTCCATACGCCACAGCTGCGTGTAAATCATTCTAACTTTTATAGCTCAAATTTCATCTATATTTTGTCCCAAGCCGTAAAATTCTAGATTATCCATGATATTTGAAAAGCCAAGAGAAACATCGATGGATCCTTAAATACTACACTCCTAAGATTTGTGAGAGGGGAAGGAAGCGGTGACCTCCTAGGATTTCCTGTGGATTCTATCATTTATTATAAAGGCTGGGGATAATGTTGACAAGGTCAGGCAGCCTACGTGCCCTTCCTCTGAAGGAGATGTTATAGCTTGTGAGAGGTACACAAGCCAGTGAGATCAGAATTAGGCTCAGAAAAAGCAAGTTCTGTTCTATGGAGAGTTTTCCCCTGTGCGTTCTTGCCCTCTCCTGACATGTTCACCTTTTAAAGCAGCGTGGGAGGAGGGCACTGCCAACTTCCTCAGTCATGCACGCTCCTGACTTGCTACTGCTCTCAACAACCTGACCCAAACTTACCTGAGACCTTACTGTAAATATAATTTAGGCAATGTGTTTGAAGCAAAACTGCAATACCTGAACTTCCTTTATTCTCCTTTCCTACCCTCAAAGCCAACCACAAGAGGATGCCCCTCCTTGAAGCAGAGCTTCTACCCAGCCAGCACGGTACCAAAAACCAATGTGACAGGAACTCAATCTCTTCAAGACCACAGGGACACAGCAGTGCTCAAATCTGGCCCAAGATCCTTCCCCTCAATCAGCAGCCAACAACGCAGTGAACAACAAGCACACCACCTTTAGAAGAGGACACCTATTTTCCTCTTCATTCCTGCTTGAATGCTCAAATGAAACCCGTTACAAACTGGCTGTGCACACATTTCAAAGCTGAGTTAGTCCTGTCTGCTCAATTCCTTTTCCAATCAAGGCTGGTTTTCTCTCCTCTGATACGCTTCTGAGAAAACATAAGAAAAGCTTTTAAGTCAGACTTGCCACTTCTTTTGTGTTGCAATCCAATTGTAATATTACAGATGTAATTCCCAGATATGAAAATATTTAGAACTTAATTGCAGAGTTACCTGAGCTAAATTGCACCAGATATACAATTTACAGAAACCTTACTGCAAGGAGCTGGCATTTCCACAGGAGCCCAAAGAGTTTAGGTGTCTCCTGACCAACGATTCTCAGAGAAAGAGTAATTACTTTCTTCAGGCTGTTTTTAAAATCTTATCATTAATACCTACATTATAGAAAACAATATAGAAGTAGAAACTAAAGCCCACGATGATGAACTTCATGAAGATATTGAGTTCTTTCCCCTCTCAAATTCCTGATCCTCGAGTATCTGATTTTATAACTTCAATGTTTCACTAGTTTTGTACGTTTCTATTTCTAGGTTGCTATGATTCTTTTCACTAGGGGAAAATATAGGAAGAAATCAGAACCGTTTATCTAGAGGACTGTACAAACTCCAGTGCAAAAGGAAGATTCCCAAAAGACTTTTTCATCATCCTTAGAAGAGTGCAGCCTAGCAGAGTTTGAACATTTTAATGGCTAGTGATGAAACGCCACAAAACAATCAAAACCAGACCAAGGCTAACTGACTGTAAGGTGGACTGCTGTTTCAATGGATTACCCCTTTGGCCCCAACCCCGAGTTTAAAATGCTTCAATCCTCAGTTGCAGAGAGATTTAATTATTTCACTAGTCACTGAAGGGCTGAATTCGCAATTCTGGAGAGCGATGTCCCCTATGAAGTGGCAAAGGGGGAGAACTGTGAGCAGGGACCCCGCAGCTGAACGCGCCTTTCCATGCCTCAGCTCATCCAGACCTCCAGCAGCACCCACAGCTCGGCTTCTCGGGCAGGACCCCCTGGAGCACCCATTGAATCCAGCCAGGTAAGGCGACCAAGAGGAAAAGATCCAGACACCTGCACATGAAATAATCACCCGCACAAAGTTTATACACGCAAAGTCCTCTGTGCAGAAGCATGCGGGAGGACAAAACAGCCCAACAGCTACAAGACCCCTTTCCTAGTCCTGCCCAGGGGCTTTGCACCGCCCAAAGCCAGCCCACCACCCAGGACACCCAGGCAGCCTCCCAGTGCCAAGCACTCTTCTCCAAAAACATTGCTTTGGTGATCACCCATCTTAACAGATTCCACAGTAGATTCTGAACTTGCTTGCCAGATATACGGGATCTTTTATAATTATATAAATTAAATAAGCACAATATACAAATTGCTCTTTGCATAAGTCTTCTGCCTCCTGAGGACAGCAAAAACCAATCGGCTATGGATGTGTAAAAATTTTGCTGCATGAAAACCCAGGTCGAATTCCCAAACTGCCACTCTAAGTGAAACCCTTACTCTCTCTTTGCCTCAGTACACTCCTCCTACCTGTCTGCATCATAGTCTGTTCCTCTCACTGTTTTCCTTTATCACCTCTTGACAGCAGAGGGTCTTCAGGGTGGGGACTGTTGCAAACTATTCTAGGCGTGTTTGTACAGTGATTTGTAAAATGAGGTCACAGTCTCAGGTGGGACATTTATTTGCATTACTGAAGTACCTCGGTAACAGAGAAGTAAGAATGGAAACTACTAAAAATCAAAACTATGTTGAACTGGGTGGGGAACACACATAAAGGTGCTTTCTGGGCATCTTAACGGATGTATATGCATGTAATTTACAACAAAATAAGTTGTCTTAAGAGCCTTTAATCGAAAAGGGAGCTGTGTATCATCACACTTATAGCCACCTTTGACTGACTTATTCACATTATTTGAGCTACTCACAAGGTCTCATTAATTACAGAAAGAAAATTTCCCCAGATACAAATCAATCAATACATAAGAACCCCAAAAGAGCAGTCTGGCAACCCACCAACACAGAACAACAAAACCTTCACTGTTAGGGCAACGATATTTAAAATAGCTATTTTGGGCAAAGCATCCTTGCAAAGGGTATTTTATGTATTCCAACTTTTTCTGTTAAAAAGGTATCTTCATATAAAAAGTAAGTAAAATAAATCTTACATGAAGCATTATTGGCTGAAAGTGACAACCTATACGCCTACAGCTATTGGTTTCTCCTGTAAATTTGTGGCGCTCTGGCAATTCACACGCTTAGGAAGTAAGAGATTCTCATCACACGCTGTCACTTGGCAAGCCAGCTCCTCTTTAAAGTTACTAGAATCCACACAAACTTGCTGTCCTTTCCTATTTTATTCTTCAAAGACACGTATGTCCAAAACATAGACTAGAAAACTGAGGGTATAGAATTACCTGTTCAAAAGAAGGAATGCCTCAACATTTTTATATTCTTGTATATATGCACTGTCAATTTTTATTGGTCCTCACGTTCCACATCAGAATTGGCGTGGACTGAGACGCAAAGCTCACAGCAGTAAATCTAACTGCACAGTCTGCGCCCCAGGATGGCTGCCCTTCCCTCATCTGACTTCTTACCTGGCTGTGAAGTTGCTGCACTTGAGCAACCACAGCTATTACAGCCACCACAGGCCTGGCAGCCAGGCATTTCAACATCGCTCGTCACTGAGCCACAACACATTCCAACAAAGCAAGCGGTATTATACTCCTTTTCAGATACAAAAGAGAAGCACAGATAACGTATCACACCTTGTTCCTTATCTACCTAGTGGGAGAGCCAAAAGTAAAACTTAAGAGTTCTTACGCTGCACCTCTGTTCTAATTTCTATATGCCAGAATAACTCTTTCTGTACATCCCTGGAGGGGTTCAAGGCCAGGCTGGATGGGGCTGGGAGCAGCCTGGGCTGGTGGGAGGTGTCCCTGCCCGGGGCAGGGGGTGGCACTGGGTGGGCTTTAAGTTCCCTTCCAACTCTAAACATTCTATGATTCTATCACGTGATTTTGAAAATGCAATAAATGTGATACTCCCAAAATAAGACCACCTCTGACCCAGTCATGTCTCAGATAGAATTTAGGGTGAGAAAACTAACGTTGCGTATTCTAAGCATTTATAAAGATATAGCAGATGTGATTTTACAGTCCTACCATAAAAGCTATTCTTATGACATTTAGGGGTTCCTCTGCTGTCTGCAAAGATGTATGGCTGCATGTTCATGTGAAGTACTAGAAGGGGGTAGTGAATTCTTTCTTATGTTTGTACAATCCCTGTTTCAAATCAGCAGACCCAAACAGGAGAGTTAGGTGTGAAAATACCAGTATCCAGTAAAATGTAGGTATCTCTTCTAGTTATGACCTTGCAGCCCATGCATTCTGGGTTTTTTTGGGGAAAAAGCTATATTAAATTTATATTATGGAGAGTTTATATTAATGAGAGCTGGGATGTGGGCAACATACATTTACACATTTTATGTTTATGCTGGAATTCTGAATTTTGCAGTATTCTTGACATCTGCCTATCGGGTTATTATGTCCATGTCCACTAAAAGTAATGGAAGAAATTCCTGACAACATCTCCCTATCATGTAAATGTTGGCTCAGGTGCCGTTATATGCTGGTCCTTACCTGTCAAGGAGAAGTTCCAGTACTTCCTTAGTAGAAGAAAAGGCCCTGTATGTTGAGAGGAAGATACTGATGTAGGTAAAATCGTTATCCCCAAAAGCTGTCAGAAGGTTCTCCACAAGTTTCTCCAAAGTTCCAGCTTTAATTGTCCTGATCTTGCATGTTTCATATTGGCTGACTGTATGTTCCGGAGGTAACTGGTCCCCCTCAGCCTACAAAGTTGAAACAAAACCAAAGCACAAAAATCAGACAGAAGCCAGATCCCTGACACAGCTTTCACACTGAAACACAGATCAAATTCCATCTTTTCACAGGAATAGTCCATCTTTATTTACCAAACGATGTTGTCAATTTTGGTTCTCCAAACACCAAATGCTGTATCAAATAACAGAGGTTTTTAGTAAGTTTAACTTTAAGATATTTCTCTGACGTGCTCCACAAAATACTTTATAGTCTGACTGCTATCAACTTATCTTACGATCCCATCATATATTATTTTCTGAAAGAAAATCCGTTATCCCAGAAAGAATATTACCAGAGGGAAACCAGGAGTGGTAATTCAGTGTCCCACTTAACTTCTGAATACGCATGAAAACTGACCACAACTTCAGCATCAGCACTTGCGACTCCCTTGATGAAAATACCAACTTTGAGTTGCCACAGAGAACCTAAGGTCACCAACACATTTGAATGCAAAATGTTTCATGATACTTTTGCAAGGAGGGCATCAAAGTCATCTTGCAAACATGCCAGTATTATTTTCTCTTACAGTTTCCGTTTGGCCAATATTTGTCAACAAAACTAGGGTTTGGTGTTGGGTGTGGGGGTGTGTGTGTTTTTAAACAGCATTTGTTTTTAATGCTTACAGCCTGCTTTAAGTCTGTAATTACAGAAACATTCCCTTAAATTCTGCCACTATTTAGAGAACAGTTCAGAAAATTATTGTTGTGACCAGTTTAAATACTTATTTGTTAAATATGTGTGATGCACAGTGCAAACCTCACTGCTATCCCAATGCAACCCCGCAGGCAATGAAGGAAATTACACCTGAGTAACTTGCAAAATTTTGTTCCATGGATCTTATGGCTGTTTTAAGGGTGTATAATCTGTTATATACCTGACTTAAAGGTTTAGAGAGAGTATATCTAGAGTTATATACGACACCACCATTACAGAAACACTGAAAGGACACAGTGGTGGTAACAACACGTCTCTCCTCCATTCAAATTTTCTCTATGCAAAACTTGCTTGGAAAAAAGAAATATTAAATTTTCTTGCTGACTTTTCATCTTACAATTAAAACAGACTTTTGAAAATAACTAGTAACATAATACAACCACTTTCAAACAGGGAAGAAATTCTGCAGTACTGTATTTATTAACTTTCTATCCAGCAGATTGTTGCAGTCACGATGTGTCCATTCACAGCCACATTCTACTCCGCGTGTGTAAAAACCTCTCATTCCCTGACGTGACTCTGGACCAAACAAGGGCAGAGTCTGCTTCCGAGATTGACACATGCACAAAATTTTCCGTTAATTGCAACACTGCAACTTCCCCAAGACATCATGTTGTGAGAATGTCAAAAAAAAAAAACCAACCCAAACAAACAAACAAAAAAAGCAAAACAAAAGACAACCCCAAGCCCTGAAAATCTAAAACTGAGTTTGTCAGCAAAACATTAAACTGCTAGAAATGACTTTAAGAGACTTTTAGGGATTGTTTGTATTTGTATTATTTTAGCAATTCTGCCTGTAAATTGAACAGGAGAAGGATTTGGCAGAGGAGCTGAGGAGCGGAGGTTCAGGGGGCGGCACTGGGGGCTGAGCGAGCACGCTAACAGGGAACGCCTGGCTCCGCAGGCAATCGCGAGCCCGGCTCTTCACTGACACAACCAGGCTCCCCAAAGCCAAGAGAGTTTTCACATTTGCTTTTGTGCTGTCTGCTCAGAGGAACACTGTATCTACTGCTATTAAAAGATGTTCCTAAAGCTCTTCACAAGTTTTGACTGTGGCACACGGTGATTACTCTTATATGGTACCAATTAAAGCCAGCAGAACTTGCGCACTTTCTGCATCAAAACAACAAAAAAAGGCTCTCCAGCTTGTCTCCTTCGACATGTTAGACCCCAGCATCTCAGGGCTTCAGCAAGATTTTCTTGGTCATCTGTAAGACTAAAAATAAACAAACAGATGTGCCACTTTATAGCCTAATTTTGTTAATGTTCTTTTAAACAGTCTCACTTTGATTTTTTCAGGCAACAGACTATAGCCTTGATAATCTTCAAGTGTAACTGACGAGCAAATAGCTTCCTACGAGACAGACAGCACCTTTCGGAAGCAAATGTTAGAAAGATCGAACTGAGCTATATTCAAGCCTTTATTTTGTGAGGTTGTGTGGGTACTGATCTACTTTAATTCTAACATCTTTACTAATCCTCTGCGACGCTGTACCTTCAGAGGGGCCCACTCTCTTTTAAGGCGATCATCTTACAGCTATACAGCACAAAACAGTACCCACGTATGCAGTTCCTGCTGGAACAGGAGAGCTCCATGCACGCTAACACACAGTCGAGCCAAAACATTCCTTCAAACGCAAACCGACTCCAAAACCAGCTGCAGATGCCCTGGACTGAAGGAGCTATAATTCAATTCCAAGCTGGTTACAATGGAGGTCCTGACCTTGCCCCGTACCGGCTGGCTCCCAAATCCACACACAATCTCACTGACTCACCCAGGCGTTGTGAAAGTGCAAGATAGCCGCACACACAATTGCAGGATGAGGAAAAGATACGACTATCAGCATAATATCCCACAGACGTCTTCTCTCTGCAACAGCCACCAACACAGGGCTCGAGTAAGCAGGTCCTAAGTTACAAGCAGCTTGTTACCAGCACAGCTGCTTACTAGGTGTGTGAAAGCAAAACTCTGTTATCAATCTGGCGAGACATCACGTGCAACCTTCGATACCTCAATCCCCACTTCCCATCGGTCCTTCTCTGCAAGAACTGGCCAAGATACGCTGATCTCTTGCCATTTTGTCTTCCGATGACAGGAAAATAAGGCAAAACCTGCATACGTCCCTAAGTTGACAAGTATTTCACACAGTTGGACAGTCAAAATACAGATCTGGATCCCACAGCCTCGTGGGCCAAAGGTAAAATGCTACCTCATTATTTATGAAATACGAAAGGTAAAATGCTACCTCATTATTTATGAAATCCGTATTTATGAAATATGAAAGGTAAAATGCTACCTCATTATTTATGAAATCCACCTTCTCCCAGATTAATGATACATCTTAGCAAGAGGGAGTAGAGACTCAAGGTAAAAAAATAGTTCAAATTCTGAACAGGACAAAAATAGGCTGCTACCCGAATAAAGACACACAGAACTGTAGTCATTATTTCAGAAACGTCACTGGAAACAATCACTTTTACCTAAAAAAACCCACTGGTCTGCATTTTTTTTTCCAATGCAAATATTATCTGTTGAGATTCTGAAAGCGAGACTCACGGAATGAAATCATTGTAGTTGTTTTTTCATTAGGCAGACTGGAAAAAAAATACCAAAAGAAAACAACTGGGTTGAACAGTAAGTAAATGAGATATCGAATATTCTTCGGGCTTAGCCATTAAAACATTATCACTTTACTAAAGACTTGTTTGATTCAGAAATTCTGCAAAATTATTTTCAAGAGCAGCTAACTAACCAGTGTCTCTTAAACTCCATTTTTACTGATTTTGACAAATTTTTAAATGCTTTTGACTTTCCTTGAAACTTACAGCTTTTCCAGATGGGGAGTTTTCCACTCTAGCTATTTTTATTAACTTACTGGACAGATACCCTTTGCTGGAATAAAACTGCCCAAAGTGCAGTAACTTATAAATTCACTAGAAATAAGGTACTCTAATCAAGAATGACTTTCATTTCACTGTTTGTATAAATGTGAATCAGCCTTAACCTTCTGAAAGTAGGAATGTGATGCTTTTTGCCCTGATTTTTTTGATACTGCTTCCTTATACACAGGCTCTCCAGCATAAGTCTTTAATATCTACACTCATCCTTGGCAGGGATGGGTAAGGGAAGGGGAAAAAAATAATAATCAAATCGTGGAATGATTAAGATTCAAAGGCTCCAAAAAACAAAGCATCCATAGCAGCAGACCGAGAGGAGAAAAACCTAAGGTGTCCTTCATTTAACATGCAGTCACACATCACTTAAGGAAAGCAGCAAGACAGATGAAACAGAAAAGTTGTTTGAAGAACAACCGGATTCCACGGCAAAAACCACACAGAATTTAATAACATGTCTTCAAGATGCTATGTAAGACTCCTACTCGCTTTAGTCAAGTATTTTTGTAAAGAATAACTGCAAAGATATTAACAACTTATTTGACATAGTGTTTCCTTCCAACAAAGATCTTAATGAACTTTCTAATTGAGCCTGCTCCCTTTAAAAGGGAGAAAACAAGATTGTTCTGTATGTATATTGAGAGATAAAATCCACAGCAGCTGACAATCATGCTGAACTGACTCAAACTCACAAGCATTGTGCTGACTCCCCCTGTCCGAACCGCATGATCATTAAAAAAAAAAAGAAAACACCACACCACCAAACCCTGTGAAAAGTGGCACTTTTGCACTAACAATACCACCTAACAGTGCATCAGACAGAGCAGTGACCGGACTAAGCTTATCAAACGAAGTCACAAGTATTTCGAGTCTCGTTAGGGCAGACCCCGGCTGTACACATCCACGCAATCAGTTCTGCCATGCCGGCAGCATTTAAGAGCCTTCCATCCCACCCCTCTCCTCTCTGTCCTTGCCCTCCACCCTGCACAACTGTCAGTCTGCAAAATAGCTTGCATGAGATAAGACTCTGAATTCCAAGCGGAATTTCCATTCTAGGAAAGCGTGGCCTGACATGCAGGATTTGGGTGGCCAGACCTTTTGCAGGTCACAGGCAGCGTAGACGCCTGCCTTTGCGAGAGCGGCTGCTTTCATCCTACAGTGCACGTGGAAATAAAATTAATATGGAGCCCTCCGCAGAGCTCCCTCCACTTCGCTAACTCCCCTTTCCTCATTTTGGATGCTGCTGAAAATCAGGTGTTGACTGCACCAAACTCAGAGGCCAAAATAACTTTACTAGCTCTTTCCTATGATCTGACAGCTAGGAGTATTCCTGGATTTCCAAAGCTCCACCCTTTTCCTTTCCTTTCTTACCACATAAATAAACTTTCTTGGCAGCAACCCAGAGTTTCCAGGACCAGTTAATTCCATGATCATTATACAAAAGGCATTCTCATTTGCTCGTATCCTTAGAGCCCACAGCCTGCCTGCTATCTGTCTGAAGAGCTGGCAAACAGGAACAAAAGCGGTTCGGATTTAGAGGCAAAAAAAAAAAAAAAAGAAAAAGAAAAAAAAAGCCCCTGACACAAATGCTGTTGCTCAGTTAGAACCCTTTCACTCAGGCACCTTGCAGCTACTTAAAACCACTCTGGGGAAAATGAGAAACGTCAGGCATAGCATGGTGCTGAGCTGTGCTTCTCACACCTTCTGAAGTTATGCTAATTTAGGCTTATTTGGGTATCAGCGAGCTATGGGACTAGCTCTAAATGGATCAAAGCAAAAGTAAAGCAGCCTAATTTGCACATCACCTCTCACTGCACGCATTTAAAGGAGTTTAAGCAAGTGCATTAGGAAATTGAATCTTCAAAGGAGCCTACGTTAAAATAGCATTGTCCAGCTCCTAGAAATGGTGGAACTTACTCAGCCACGGGAACATAAACATTCCTCCTCCAGATTTGGCCCACTTCTTAAAAGCATCTGTGCAGCAAAGGAATGGACCATATTATTCAGTGAGAGTCAAGTCCTCTGAGAGGTTCACTGTGCAGCATACAAGCTTTTTAAAGAGAGCAAAAATTGCCCCAACAGCTTAGCTCCAAACCTTCATCTCCATCTATTCTTGTACGATCTATGCACTTACCTTCTCATTGCTTCCTATCTACAAATATTTCCTTCTCACCCTGACTCTCACCTCTCTTGCTAAAAGGACTTTTAACAAATGCAAGACAAGCCCTCCCACCTTCTTCTTTTATCTGCTGTACAATCTTCATTGAGTTAACCGAACCTGAAACATCATATTACTTAAACCATTTTCATTTTTGTTTGATGCGTTTCACAGTTATGCAGTTCACCACAATCTTATTCTCTCCTAAGCATGCCAGGGACATTCTATTTTCATAATACATCAATGTGTATAAACATTCTTTGTGATGGTTTTGGTAGGACATTGAAGCTTAGCAAGTTCCTAATTTACAATAGAAAAGCAAGAAAAAGAAACCAGTAAGTCAGCTACGACTCTTAGTCATGTGCATCTTACATCGTTTGAGGAATAGCTGTCATCAAATGACATTTACTGGAAATACTCTTCTAACACAGCAAACAAATGTGTCCCACATTATATATATTTCCAAAGCCCTTCTATATTAGAGGAGACATTCTTCTGTAATACTGAGCATCCTCCTCTCTTCGGTGCTTAGGAACACCAAAACGCCCAATCACCAAACTGAGACAGTAAATCCTCAAATTGCTAAGCAAGCAAAGCACCAAAAGGAAGGCACGGAAATAGGTTTTATTGCCCATTTTGGCAGTCAAAATCAGCCCATTTTATAAAATATTTTGACTTCTACAGATGAAGGAAGTGTTACATAGTGTCTCTATGAGGGAAGAGCTCTACATAGAGTCTTTGGACTTGCATAAAACAGGCAGTGATTAACTGTCAAAACTAATAAAAGCTTTTACAGGTATGGATTATAGAGGGTCATTAAGAGAGCGAAAAAGGCAGCGGGGGCAGTTCCCCTGTGCCCCAGAAACAGTAAATAGTAATTACTGTTTCTGCTAACAACCCTTGTCTTAACTTCTCTTCCTCCCTCCCCAGACTCTCACTGCTTCCAGTCCGTCCTGGAAATGTGTTGGTGCCAAAGCCTCCCGGGCCAAGTTACTAGGAACAATAATGGAGAAAAGAATGGTTATCCAGTGGGGAAAAATAGTACAAAAGGTGGCAGAAAGCTCAAATATTTTGACTTTGAAACAGCTTCCAGTAATCCTGACTATAGATTACAATGGCAGGTATACTGTGCCTTCCACCTGAAGAGTACGTAGCCGTTCAAGCTCATAGCGCAGCAAATCTTGTATTTCCATACGGAACACAAGCTTCGATTGTGGTTATCTGAACACGCAGCACAATCAAGCAGGACATTTCTACTATCCACCACCCCAGAAGTTAATATCAACCATATTTACAAAACATTAGACAAATCAGCTTACACAGCTAAATAGGCATTTGGCCACCACTAATTTAGCTAAAAACTACTGGCCACCCTTTGCAAGAGGTGCAACTATTTTCTCTGCTCACAGTTTTTAACTAATTTCAAAAATTTTAGTTGCATAAAGCAAAACGTCTGTTAACCGCAGATGGTAGGGAGCTTAGCTCTTCAGATGACAGCCTTGCAAGAGTCCCTCCTGGGAGGTCCTCAAAGGTCGCTCAAGAGAATCTTAGCACTCTGGAAATTCAAGCCGTGGTACTCTTAGCCCTGGGTAGAGCCATACGGAAGACGTCCGTGTGCCACAGTGTTTCCACCTATGGAAGGGCAGATTAACACCGACCACCTCTATAAAGTACTTCTGAGTCCATAGATGACAAGTGCTCTATAAAATTAAGAAATATCATTTCTACACTGAGTCCATATAGCAGACCACCAAACCAACCCAGTATTGTTGCAACAAGCAGACAGCGTGAGCTAAAAATAGCAACTGAAAACATGACAAATCCATGTGTTCAGCTCAAAAGGCCAGATCCCAGCTCAGTTCTTTGTAAGGTCTACTGGGAACTTGAAAACAAACCGTCTTTTTTTCAAAATTAAAACTTTTCCCCAGTTCCTCCTCATCGCTTTTACCATCTTTGGAGGAGTCACCTGCTAGTGTCATGCAATACCAGTCAGTCTAGATCTTAATGGAGGGTTGAGACACCAGAGTGTTCAACAGAAGAGACCTTCCCATGGCTTTAGCTTTTGCACTGTTACCGAGCGATTGCAGAATACCGTCACGAGCCAGACACTAAAGGCACAGCAAGCAAGGAGTAGTGCAAACCCAGGTATGAACAAATACTTTGGAAAAACAACAAAACAAACCTGTCAAAAATCATTGTGATATTTTTTGTTAAATGGCACGACATGCTGATACACATTGTAAGCAGCCAGGCTGAATACATATAATGGAATCCACTTATTAGTGTGTAAGTCTCCTACAGAAGAGCTAACTAAACCCTGAAAAGGTGGCACAAATGGCTAAGGCCATGTCAGCTTCCCAGTTAAAGATCTTTACACAAGGCAGGCTGTATAAGCCAGCAGAAGTCAGGTTACCTGATTCAACGACATGGGACAGCACTGTGGCCTCTACACAGAGTACTATCTCCTACTTTAAACTAATCTATATTTCAAAGGCCTACAACGTTGGACCTTTCTCCTCATGTCACCCACATCAATATCCTCCCAGATACAAAAAAATACAGCTGCTGAAGTCATTGTCCAAGCCCATAACTAACTCACAGGCTGCCTTGAAATCGAAAGCCGTGTCCTTCGAGTCCGTACGTAACCCTGTCCCAGGCCTCATCTCCTGCCCTCACCCACCCCAATGCTTACGCTGCAGTTACGGCACAGATGCAGTTGTAATATTGCGTCCCCTCCCATCTCCCTAATTCCCTGTTTTATTGCTATATGACCCTTGATTATGTTGACACAAGGCTAGATGTGGCAGGATTATTGCCAGTACAACTGAATTTTGATGCCACTTAATACTGCCATGATATCAGCCCAATGACATCACCGCCGCACAGAAGTTTAGAATTCTCAATTATCCTCATATTTAGAAGCTGCCTGGATGTTAAAGATGACAACAAGTCTACATCTACCCTAAGAAATATTAGAGGAAAGCTCTTATACAAATTTTGTTTGTGAAACACTGGTCACGAAGCCATTTGCCATGCTTCTTTTATGAAAAATGCTAAAAAAAATATGCTGTCATTTTTTACTAAATGCCAAATATAGCAAAGAGAAGGCATGATTGATATTACCACTAACACAGACAGATTTAATATGGCAAAAGTCACACCGTTCTATGAAAATTATAGGTCAACATGAAAAAAATTGTATTTTGACCATTCAGAAACATAGAGCATTTTTTTCCACCAGTACCTACGTTGTTGCTAATCAAACGCTCTGATACTTTTCCTGTGAAAACTCACATTATTTTCTCCGCTTCCAGGAATGTAACTTAATTTAATAGTGGAGGTCATCGTCACTTTCTGCTCACTCAGTAGAAACAAAGAACATCCTGTATGAGACAGCAGGCAACACTGCTGAACTCAAAACGGATTTAAGGATGCCACAAGTAATAATTCTGTTGCATAATAGAAGCATGAATGCACATTACATAACCCAAAATGGTTTTATTCTTCCTGACTGTATTGTTGGCTTTCCTTTCACACTGTAAAGCTTGCTCAAACAGTAGGCAGAAATTAAAATTATACTGACTCAGGAAATCAGTGTAAACTGCTACTACCCTCAGTATAAACAACAAGGCAAGAGGGATAGATTTTAGCAGTCTGAACAGCTGGAAAATAAAACTGTAGGTGTGGGGAAATTAAATGCATTCTGACAAAGGAGAAAATATTTAGCAGAAGACTGATTCAGATTTTAAAATAAACTGAAATTGAAGCATAAGATAATTTTGTGGAAGAAAAAATGTCAAGGAAATGTTGTTACATGTTTCATAATAATTACTGTGAGCAATCTCTATTGCCAAGCTTTTTTAATCTTTTATAAATTAATAGGTTCGCAGTAAGCAGACCATTTTTATGACCACAGCATGAATACATACCTAAAGTGCATTATAAACTTAATTTCAACGGCTGTGCTTTTTACTACCCTTTGTTTTGAACCTAAGGGACCTCTCCGGGGTGGGGCCCGAGTAGAACAAGCAGTAATAGTAAGCTAACGTTTCCTAACACTGAGAGTTACCAGCTTGAACCTTTATGCACTGGGAGAGTCCAAGAATATTAGTTCAATCGTAGTTCAGGCCAAACTGCATTTTTACTACATTATCTAGACATGACAGGGATCAGATTATGGAATCTCCCAGGATTCTTCTCTTGTACGCATACGTACAGAGAAAGGGAGTATCTATGCAGGAATACGTGCGTGTCTGTATGTACCATACCTGCGATGGCAACATCCTGGTGCCAATTCTATAGCTATCTCTTTTGTGACAAATTCTCCATGCCGTGTGACAAACTGCACAAACCTATGGCAACTAAACACATTGCATACCTACACAAATTACTGCTGTCTTGGAACTGCAGCACCCGGCCATTAACCCATCTCTTCAGACCCAGCAGAGAGCAGCACGGGCTGCGTGAGCTGGCCTGGACCCACTGCAGACATTTGTGTTTCAGTTGAAGAATGCTATGGCGCAGCTGGACTTAAATCCTTAGGCAATGGACACAAATCAAAACACTCACATAATTACGTGGAAGTATTGAGTCAGAATGCAAAAATAAGTATAGCTTGCAAGTAAAGGGGAAAAGAGGAGCAAAAAAATATCAGGCTGCAAGATAAAACAGAAATCATCCACATTTACTGTCTGTAATTTTTTGATTTTGGCTTTTTTTTAATTTTTTGGGTGGGGTGGGGAGGCTTGTTGTTTAATTACCCATCAGTAGTTAATAGCATACCTCTGTTCTTCGCTGTCCTGTTCTAACTCCACGGCCACATGATGTTTTCCCGAACAAGACGGCTGTTTTTGCACGAAGAGGAACGTGAGCCTCATGGTTTCAGTAAGTGTGCAAGAGTTCATTCACATTTTGTGTGCTGCAGGGAGCCAGCAGGCCGAGAGCACAGCCAGAACCAATCTGAAGCACTCAATGGGAGGAATGCAAAAGCCTAAGATCCGACTTCCAAGTGAAATACATTATTGTTGCTTATGAAACATTTCCAACAGCAGCACAATGGCTGCCATGTCAAAATGTAAGACGCCATCCCTGCCCTAAAGGGTTTTTACTCTAAAAATACAAAACACACTGCAGGTAGAGCCAGAGATTACTACAAACCAAGCAAACAGACAAAAGGATGCGTAGGCGTATCTTCATAATAATTTTCTTGTTGTATTTGCATGTAATATTTAAACTGGCTTCCAAATGCACCTCAGGAGCACTAAGTTAACTAGCCCCTTTTGCACTGAAAACAACAGTTAATCCTGAAGGGTGTACTGACTTGTCTTTTGCATCCCAACACCAACAAAGTTTTGAAACACTACCAACCTCATCAACTAACTTTTATCCGGGTGAATAGTGTAAACAACTGAAGGACATTCTGCACTTGATTTGAGTCAAAACAGAAACTCAACATGATTCAGTGCATGCAAGCTTTTATGCAAGTTTATGTGCGGCACAAACTATATATAGGAGGAGATAAAACCCTAGATAGCGCTTTAACATGTGATGGTCTATTTCTGCTTTAGGTTATATAGATAACTCAGAAGTTTAGATCGTTGATTTTTAAGAGTCAGAAGGAGCCGCTGAGATCAGGAAGTCTAAGCTACTACATGAGTTATATCATACGTCTCCAGTTTGAAGCCCCAATAGCTACGGTAACTTGAACACATCTCAAAGCATTCAGTCATTCCACATTGTTCAATCATTCAGAGATCTTTCAATAGAAAATGCCACTTTATAATAAAAACATGTTGTTTTACTTGCACAAAGAGCTCATGGACTCCCTAGAAAGGAAGGAACAGCTACTGACTGGGAGAAAGGTTGAGCCTTCATAAGGAGAAAGACAACTGTACAAAGCAGCTGAGGGGGTGGCAGGGAAAAAGAAAATAATCCTTTAAACCGCTTTCAGAACAAAAAGGTGGGAAGAACATAAAAGGAGAATAGATGAAAGAATAGACTATAATAACAGGATCACTCCGCAAAAGCATTTTAAGTGCTTACACCTTATTAGTGCCATTGTGGCCCAGTGGCAGCGCTGCCAGCTGTAGTCCGCAGGCTGTGAGCTGGAGACCCACGCAGCACTCGAGGCCTTTGCAACCCACACCGCTACAGCAACCCACCCCCCTACAGCCGCCCCACTCTCTGTGCTCCGGGGTGCACTCCTGGGGCCCTGCCGGAAGGTTTTAGGAAGGACATAAACTCCGGCGTCTCACCCAACACCCTTTCTCTTCACGGAAGGGATGAGAAGAGCCCAGCCCCTGCATCTATAAGCAGCAGAATATACAGCTCTCTAACATTTCAACAGTAAAGATTGTACAACAGAGTCCCAGGGCATATCAGGAGGATCTTGCCCTGCTACAGAATTTTTCTTGCGTGTCTAGCACAGCCGAAGAGTTTTCTCTGTCATAGGTTTGAATCTATACGGCCTCATTAAAGCACGAGAGTTTGCCTCTCTACTCCTCGGATCACTAAATCTCAAAATGAATAGTGAGTTTATTACAGGTGAGAAAATTAAACGCCCAGAAGGTAAGTTGGTCAGTTCAAGCCACAGGGTGAGTCATTGGCAAATGAATACTGAGCACGGGACTCCTGACTTGCGGTACCTTTCTAAATCCAGTATCACAGTTGTCCTCAAATAGGTATGACAGGGCTTACATACATAATAATTCATGTGCTCAGCATCACATGCAGCAAATAGTTTATTCTCAGTGAAGATTTCACGTTATTCTTAAGCCGTGGGAGACAAGTGGAGCAGCAGCAGGTAAGGGACCCCCACCAGTGGTGTCTGCAGTATGCAACAGCTTCTGCACTGATGCAGGGCTGAGCTACACAGAGATGATTGCAAAAATTTGGACATAAATTCGTATTTGGACACAAACTGGTGGCAAAGAGGAACAATTAAAAACTCCATCAGACTGCAACCCAGTAACCTGCCAGAGCAAAATGTTAACGAGTGCTACCATGCAAAACAGCAGAAAGCTTCGCACCTAAGGTAGAGGCTGCCAAAGTTTCATTTTGCTTGCCAAAGCTGTTAAAGGGTAGCTACACTCTGATGGGCAACGGATGGCTTGTGCAACTGAACGTAGAGAAACGTAAGAGGCCAGCAAAAAAGTCTGTTGAAAGTCCTGCCCTCAAAGGTCACACTGTGGCACACAGATCAGAGAAAAGATCTGAAGGGTTAGAGTAGGCAGAACATTAAATCTTTCAGCACAGCGCTTGGAAGCAGCAACAAAAAGCAAACAATTCTGCAAAGTATAAATAAAGGGTACCGAAGCAAGTCAAAGGACATTATTCTTCCACTGCATAAAAGGTCTGATGAGACCACATGTAGAGTACCATACTCTGTTCTGGCTGCCTTATTTTTAAAGCGGTTATTATGAAGTTGAATGGGGTAAAGCACAGGGCAACCCACACAATTCCTACCTTTGCAGAGTGTAAAGCAGCAAGGACACAAACTTTTGTTTTACACACACGAAAAAGCAGGATCTGAGCACCCAGAGCTCTCATTGACCAGGAGGAGGCTGCAGGAGTGCTGGAAAACAGGCCCACAACAGACTCCCATCGTATGTTGCAATATGGCCCTGATGTCTCCTGGACACTAAAGTGCTCATGATTCTTTCTGTGAGTGCCTGTGTTCAATTTTATTCTGCCTCGTTAAATATTTGCTGCAAACAAATTGAAACCAGAACTTTATAAACAGCAGCGCATAATAATTGTCATTTTAAACTAAACTAGAGGTTTTTCCCTCTGACAATGGCCAGATGCTATAGAGAAAGGTGAAGAAATAACACCCGCAACATACACAATAACCAGTCTAAAGGGAGATACTCTTCTCAACTGCAAGAGGTGTTTGTTCTATACCTAAATCACAAAATGTTATATGTCTTGTGTTCTAAATCCCAGACAGTATTCATATATTTGTTATTATTTATTTATATAGATGTCTAATCCTTTCTGAATCCTTCTAGACTCAGTTGGACTCAATTACTTCTTCCACTAGTAATTCCTTCAGCAGCGATCCCTTCAGGTTAATTACGTGCACTGTAAAATTACACATTTCTTTTCACCCCCCCTTGCTTTCAAAACCACCGAACACTCCCTGGAGTGTCCCTTCTCCTCTCACTGTTTTAAATGCCTTCTCTGTATCCTCCTATTCATCGCCAGTATGGAGACTCAGTCCCAGGAAGATTTAACAAACGTGCGTATCGTTAAACCTGCACACCAACCCTCGTTGCACCAAGACGCACATTTAACAGTCCTCACATTTTCAGTGTCTTCAAATGCGGACAATCCTTTCCCATCTGTGGATCCCTTTTCTAGTCTCCTTATCTGTGACATGAGGGAAGGAGCAGCAGGAATGAGTGAGGTGCTACTGTAATCTCCTTAGTAGTATTTTTCTAAGCTTCATTCACTTCATTCCCTGCTTCAGCTTAATATTTGAGCCTGCTTTCGCAACTGCTGTTGCACGGTGGGCAAATGTTTCTACAGATCTCTGGACTCTCAGAAGTCCAGGTCTTCTCTCCAAGTGGTTTTAATTAACTCACTTCTGGTCCTAAATTGTTTCAATGTGCAGCTATGCATTGTTAAGCAGCTGCTCCTTGCAGCATATATGCCACATGGGGAGAAGATATCCATGTGATAACACTATGAAGCCACTAAATAAATATTACCATGCAAATTTGACAGCTAATCCGTCTTCCCAACAACTTTTTTTAATGCTTCAACTTCTTTGGCAACCTCAAAAAATAGCCTTTTTAAAATCATATTGTCCCAGAAACACTTTTTTTCTCCCCAGATAAAGGGGAGCTCTGCCAGCTCCCAGGCAACAGCACTGCTGCTGCCGAGTTTTAAGCCCCACCCGAACCATACTTCTGTACTATGTCACATTACAACATATTTCACATAGTCCGTCTGGTGAAAATTTGTGGCCGTGCTTTGAAATTTATTTGGATGAAAGATGCCATGAGAATGCAAGATCATTATCATTTCACTTAAGTATGTTTTTACTTTCCTTCCGGTCCCTAAATTATCGGTGGCATGGTGCTGAACTGAACTACAGTCCAGCTGTATTCAGGCATTAGCATGAGTTCATTTTGGTCCAAGGTAGAGTGATTTCCATTAACAGCAAAAGGATTTCTATGTCCAAAACACAGAAATCCTCACTATAGCTTTAAAACTTTATAAAAAAAAAACCCAAAAACCAAAAACACCAAACCCCAAAACAAAAAGAAACAACCAAACAAAAAATTCCCACGTTCTCATACATCTCAATAAAATTCTTATTCCAGAAGGTGTAAAAACATAACACAGACTTTACAGTGTGGCCCTGAATGTAAACCTCCATGCTGGTGTACCACCCGTGAAGAACTGCAAGTCACTTCTCACGAAGTGAGAACACCAAAAGAGAACATTTTGGGGTGAATCAAGGGCAAAAAGAGTTCTGGGAGAGCGCAGGGGCAAACCACGCCAGCTCCCTGGAGACAGCGACTGGCCAGAAGCTCAGCCCCTTCGGAAGGAGGTCTAGATATACCTGTGTGACCTACGAGGAGATAGAGAAAAGTATGCAAATAAAACATATCAGAGTACCATCCCAGGGTTCAAAAGAATAGTCTATCAGCCTGGTCCACATCCAGTGGATAAAGGCAGCTTTGCTGCTGTCTGAGCGATCTGTGAGGAATATAAAATTCCAAATGCAAAAGGGACACTCAGTTTTTCTGGTATCTAAAAAGAAAAGAAAGATCTTAGGCATAACGATAATGTTTTACAATCTCTGATATAATCTCACTGGAGTGATAATCAACGCTAAGACATCACACGCATTTCATCTCTGGTTTACAAGATACTACACACTGGCTACAAAAGACAAGGAAGAGGAGGATTCAGACTGAGTTACTGTTCATTTACCCCTTTCACACAAAGAAACCTCATTTTCTTTGAGGGGCCAGGCCGTGATCTGATCACTTAGTGCTCATTTCTTCACACAGCTGTACCCCCTTACAGTGCTGCCTATAGGAAGCTATATATTTAGAAAATAGATTCCTACAGCAGTAATAAAAGATGCGAGTTCAAAGCATGCATTTACACACTGTCACTAAACATATTTTTAATTAGCTTTACCAAGGCTAAATTTAACTCCAAGCGTGACTAACACCCTCGCAATGCTTCAGCCTGTTTCTAAAATGAAAACATCAAAACCAAAACTGTAAAAGTAATGGTTTCTCCAGGGCTATTCTCTTTACAGCATCTCAGTCCAGTTCATATGCTGCTTATCCCAGGCTTTCCGATGACACATAGCCACATTCCTTGCCAACACTTCTTTAACCCAACAAGTGACCTAGATCTTCTAGCATTCAGGAAGAAAATGCCAGCTTCTTTGCAGAGCAAGCTGATTTTTTTTGGTTGTTATTCCTTTCACTTATTTCTTCTTGAGAAAGCAAGCAAGATAACATTCAGTGATGTTAGCAGCAAGACTGTTAAGATGCTACAACTCAGGGAGAACCCCTACCATCCCAGAAGGATAGTTTAAAAAGACAGGCATCCTGGCTATCGGAGGAATTCCCAGTGGAGATCAATTATAGTACAGGATGTCGTTCCATTCCTACATGTCACAGGTAAACTGAAAGTATGCCAAACACAAGCTTTTGCACAGAAGCAGGCTGGCTGTGGGATTTCCAAAATGCAGGCACACACAGCCAGTGCGAAAGCAGAACAGTGCAGTTTCCAGCAACCTCTGCTCAGGAGGCCTCCCTTACCTCTTGCTGTTCCACTTAATGGAATGATCATTAGCAAGAGATGCCTCTGCACTGCCCTATAGGAAGGGAGGCTGCCTGTCTCTCTCTCCCTAGTTCTGTGTGGCCTCGCAGGAGTATCCTACAGCCTTAACTCAGTGTTAATAACACCTCAAGATTAAAGCACTGCCATCCTGACACACTCCGACAGCTTGGAATGGGAGGTTTTAAACTCAACTGTGAGCACGATACTGCGTTACAAAGCCAGGTATCCCTCTAATTATGCGTTTTGTATTTGGAACTGGGAAAGTAAAAGACTGTAACCTTTCAGGCTTCCATTTTAAAACTCATAATAAGCTCAGGTTTCATTTTTGAGTGTCTGTTCCACATGCAGTCTCTATTACCCAGCTGATGACCACATCGAGGACTGTAACTAGGGATATCCCTGGCGCAGAGATCTGTGCCTGAACCAGGAAGCAAGGAGAAAAATATTCCATAAGAAGTCATTAATAAGGGCTATGGTGCTACCATACTATTATGCCCACAACTGAAGGAAAGGACAGGAGGAAAAAGCCTACTCAAAACCAAAAGGCAAGCTGAATGAGATGCCAAGAGTTTCTTTGTGATAACTATGCACCTGTCTACAGGTAAAATCATTCGGTTCCCTCTGAAATCTTCTATATATCTTCTTTGTGGGTCTCCAGCATTGGTAGGCGTCTTCCACCATGCAAAATCAATGTGAGCACAGCCCATCTTTCTTTCTTCTCCACCTCCAAGACAGTTCCTCAGAGGAGACAGCATTCAGAGTGGACAATAGTGCAACCTAATTTCTGTAGGGAGCCTGTCAGCTCCTTGGGAACTGCTTTTCTGCTTCTGCCAAACATACGGTAAGAACAGCACCCTGGCCTTGGTCTGGGTGGTCAGGACAGGCTGCAGGAACCTGATTCCAAAGACTCTGATTTAGCCAAAAGGGACGTCCATATGCTATAAATCAAGAGACGAAACAGCAAGCTGCAGTGAGGACAAAGATCAGCCAAGTCCTTGCCTGCTAGTTGCACAGGAAACTACACTTGACCAGAACATCTGGGACCTAAGAGTAAAATCAAAGAGACATCACAGAGCTGGCTTAGAAGGACATATGGGAGGGAAGGAGCAGGCTCAGAGAAAATTTGAGGTTTTTCATGTTCCAAAAATGTTGATGGTTCCAGGCACCACTTAAATCTCAACCCATATTTAGGAGGTCAGTGTTGGAAAGAAAAAAATCCAAAGTAAAATTTTTCTAACATATTATTCAAGTCAAACAGAAGGTTACGTCCTTGGTCTTAACCAGCACACAGATTAGTTAGACATTTTTATGATGTTTTTCTGACTGAACTCTCCAACACAAGTTTCCTTCCAATGTATGTGACTGTAGTGGTGTTTAGAATCCAGACTTGTGGCCGTATGCAGTGAGAGACAATCGTTCAAAATTCATTTCTAAAACACCACAAAACTCTCAGAAAAGGTAGTTATCAAAAAGCATCAGCATTAAGAAAAGACAGAAGTATTTAATGATTGATTTGGTACTTTTTGGCTTTTCCCCTTTCAGAATTTTGAAGGTATTTAAAGCACCCTTCTACAGCAGTTCATTTATAGTTTTGGAAGAACATGCTCTGCTACACACCCAATGTTATAGCATTAAAGACACCTTGAGACAAGAAAGGTTTTGCATCAATCTCTGCCTGAAGCTCAGCTGTGGCCAAAAAAAAAAAAAAGCAAGCAAGCAGAAAGAAACAAACACGGATCTAAAATCTGCTCTAGACATATAACTAATGGCTAACTAAACCAGGCAGCACTGGCCATCAGGGAGCATCGTATATCTCTATTATCTGGATATTTGAGACTCAAAGGAAGAGCAGTCTTGTGTCATCCATCAGTAGAGCAAGAAACTTGATGCTTGAGGACTGGCTCTGAAAGCTTAGCAATCATTTAAGATGTGGAGATATAATCTCTAAAGGCCTCCTCTGGTGCACAGAGGCTCGGGAAACTCCCGTTCCTGGCTGCATTTCCTGTGACCTGCCCCAGTAAAAAACTCCAGAGGCAGAGTGCAGGTCTCTTCCTCTCTCCTTCCCGAATAAAGGGCTCTGACAGGAAAGACATTTGCAAGCATTAGGGATCCCTTCCTGTCTCAGACTCATTCCTCACTGCTTCACTCAGACTCCTCGAGGGCTGGACACCCTCCCCTAGCCCTTGGAAAGGTGATAAAGCACTCTAGCTGGTTAACACAGAGGTCTACAAAAGTCACTTCATAGCATTTTAAAACCTCTTGTTTGCTTTTCATTTCTGTAATCTTGTCCATCTGCCCGTGCCGCACCCTCTGCTCATTTCACTGCTCATTTTCTGCAGCACTGCATCCGCTCTATTCCTCTTATGTCACTGCTCCCTCTCCTCCAATTCCACACTAACATTTTCTAACACCTCTCCGCTACTTTTCTGCATCCACTTCTCCATATTCCGCTTCCCAGTGTGTATTCAGGCATCTGCACAAACAGAGCACTCTCTTCATCCATCTCCCACCCTCCCTGCTGTTCGCCTCACTCCCACCTGACCTTCTCTCTCTGCCTCTAGAACAACAACTTCAAATCTAAAATTTGACAGCTACCGCCTCTTTGCATACTGGTGTCTCCAGCAGCGGCAGAGACCAGCACCACTGTCTACCTTCAGTTTACCTTATAATCCTCTTCACCAGCTGATCCAGCTCCAACATTGGTGCTGTTGGATTCTTTGCTTCATTCACACTTGCTGGAGTACCACTCCACTGTCTCATTGCTCTGACGATTTGAAACTTTCTTCTAATTTCTAACAATTTAAACACAAGTCTATAGCTGGTGTGAACGGTTCTTTTCCCTTCCTTGTGCTTACTTCCTTTTTTTAAAAATAGGTATTAATCATATACTCCCTAAATCTTCATTTTGTTAACCTAACTAAGCTATAGTCTTCATTTTCTTGATGGTCCCAAAAGTCCTCTCCTGTCTCCCTTCCAGTTTAAATCAACTTTCTCAAAAACGACCAGAGTTACAGACTGTGAGCCAGGACACCCCACAAGGATCACACTTCCCATCTCTGCTGGCGATAATCTAAAACAACCAAGCATCACGTTTGCCTTTTCTGTTTTGCATCATGCTGGTGGCTCACGTACCCTGTGGTTGACTAATACACACAAAGTTGGAAGGGATGAGGATAAAAAATATCATCCTAGAGCCTTTTTTCCTTCCCCTCTTTCTTCGATTTTGCCCACTCCATAGCCAAGCAATTTCAGTACGACAATTTAATCTCATTCCACATCTGCAGTCCCAGATCCTCAAATTCTCCAGCCCTTGTTCCTCTTTGCAAGGGACCCCTTGAACAATTCTCATTTCTACCATTTGACAAGTGCAGAAGTTTCTTCCTTGTGGTCCTCCTCTGATCCTTTCGCTTGTCCAGTGCATCCAATCCCACCTCGTAGCGCTTTCTCTTGTGCCTTTTGCCTTCCATAAGCCCATCACTCTCCTAGTCAAAATCTCCTTGAATCTCTCATCTCTTAAACATTCCCCCCATCTCTCCACTTCTTTACCTGATGCTTTTTCCTTTCTCTTTCAACTAACTGCTTACTTTTCAGTTTACTATTTACAATAAATCACTGTCTGAAGTTCACCTTTTCCAATGCCATTCATACTCCATATCAGCATAGTGCTCCTGGCAACAGAAACGCAGGTGTTTAGTAGCTGATCTGCTTTTACAGCCACTGCTTCACTGTTCTTATCTGCTTCTGGCTATAGTATGAGTCAGCTTGTCTCTGTTTCGTTTCATGGGTACCTGGCTGTCAGTTCAAGATCAAAAAACCCTATAGAACTCTGAACTTTTCACCTGTCTTTTCTGCTTTGTTGCCTTTTCTTTACGAACAATAGCACCACCCTGTTTGACACACAGGGTGCCAGCCTGCCTACGGGCTGTCTTTACATCCTCAGAGGTAAGCTGAATCTCATTTTTCAGGTTCTTTCTGTGTCACAGCTTTAAAATACAACCCTCTCTTTCTAGCCACATCATTAAAATTCCTTGCTGCACTCTCAAACCTTCTATTCCAGTTACCAATATGCCTTTTTCTCTAGCCTGATGTAATGCAATATAAAATGATGCTAATGTCCACTCAAAAGCCTGCTGCAGAAAGCATTCTCCTCATTCCTTCTTTTGAGCATGCTGTCCATCTATACAAATCTCTACTTCTCCATCCTTCTCTCTTGCGAAGAAGTTAGGCCATGTACCTCAGTTTTCGTGGCCTTCATGGCTTGTTCCCAATCTCCACATCATTTCTCTCAAGATCCTGGAGACCTCTCAGGGTCTATCCTGGAAACACCAACACTCGGCTCATTTTCAAAAAAATGCCTTTGTGCTTTCTTTTGTTATGCCTATCGTGTTTGGGAGGTCTTCCCTCTCAACATCTCCGTAAGTTACGTTTTACTTTTGAAGTTTTGTTAAGACTCTCCATTGCCCTGATATCTACAAATAACTTGAGAAAACCCAGACTGTTGCGAAATTGACACCACTGCCTTGGATTTCAATCATCAGCTGAGACAACACATGTGTACAGACAAGCCTCGTTTGACATTTAGTCTGCAAGTTCTTTTTAGTCAGGATAGTGCTTCTGTGCAGCACCCATCACAACACAGAGCTTTTGATATTTCGTAGTACTGTAGTGCCAAAAATCTTAAGCCTCACTAAACATTTAGTGACTAAGTATTTAGTGACAAAACCAGTAACTATTATTGTCATCCTTTGATGTCTAAATTTAAAGCTAAGAAATTTGGTGTTTATACAAAAGCTTTACACTTTTGAAAGTTATGGAACTGCAGATGACTGCATAAGTCACAGCCTGTTTGTCTTTTTCTTTTATTAATTGTAGAATTTTGAAACATGAGGCAGACATTTCTGTATTTAAATAGGCAAGTGTTTATGGTGCTTAAGCTGTAATCTTATGATTAGCTTTCAAACAGAGCATTCTCTCATAACAGAGCCAACCATTCAAGACCCTGGATGGGTTCTTAGGATAGAGTTTTAAGAAAGGTTTATTAGACTTCTCGAAACATAAAAGATCTAGGTTCGCTCACTTACTGGCACCTGTACAAGAAAGCATTTAAGCAAAATTTCAAGCTTCTCAGTAATTAAAGGAATTGGTAATAAACCCCAACACACTTAGAATAAATAAGACCTTTTATAATCCTTTTTTTGCAGGTTCTATGAAATTTTCAGTTAGATCTGCTCACGACAAATAATTTACCATCCAATACCTTTTAGCCGAAAAGCCTCCAGATCACTTTACAAATGCAGCATCACTAAGAACTAACCACTGGATCAAACCCCTGCTCTAATACCACACAATAGCCACACGCAAGGTTGAGGGTTTAAAAGACTTGGGCTTTTCAAGTCACACGGAACTTGACCTGCACCAATAAACCCCCCCAAGCTCAGTGCCCCAGAGGAGGAGAAATTGCTGAGTAGACCTTTACAGGACACAAACTGACACTGAAAAAGTAACTTTTTAAAAAGCAAAGCCAGGCAGGCATATAATCAGTAACAGCGTTACTATATTTGTTACAAGGAGGGCTCAGTACTTGCTGATGTACAAATAGGTTGTTCTCAGGCTCTTCAGTTGACCTTGAGTCTTCAACCTAAGCCTGACTTAGACCACCATCAAAGAAATTAAGACCAACATTGGTAAATCCAACAGCTTATTAATTTACTGCTATGAATTTCAAAGCATAGAAAAAAAAACAACAAACCATCATAAACCCCTATAAGCTCCAGATTAAAAAAAAAAAGAAGTCACCTGATGACAATTATAAGAGAGACAATTACGCTTTTCAAGACAAAACTGCTGGCAGCAGGGATAGCTACTCATAAATAATGTTGTGGGTTAGAGGCTATTTAGTGACTTTAGGACCACAGTAAAGCCATTAATAAAACAAGATCACAAAAAGAGCTTAAAATACTTTATGTTCTGAAGAGCTTAGGGGAAACAAACAGCCCATATGTTTAAAAATATTTTTAAATAATATGCGTGAGAATTTTTACTCATGAAAGATGCCAGCCTGGAAGCTGAAGTCACCAATTTATACCCAGAACAGGTGCAGACTTCTGACACACTGCCTCCTTCCCCACAAACAGGGCTCGATTCTGACCTGAAAAACACTAACACTAGCCACAGAAAGCCAAAAGTCACTTCCGTGACCTTGAAGTCCCTTGTCCTCCTATTAAGCTCAGCACCATCAGCTGTGGTGATGACCTCAGGAACACACATGGGCTCCTCCTTAGAGAATATGACCAACACCTGGCAAACTCTTTCTACATACAAGGAACAACTTAGCCGAAACACGATAACATCCTACTTTTCCAAGTACATTTTTGGGACACAGACATGTTCAAAATGATCTCCACCTCTTAGACAAAACCACCAGCTGGGAAATTTAAAGGCGCTCAAAAGTACTTTCTACTGTTTTTCCTGGTGAAAACAGGAGGCAGAGATGGGAAATCTGTCACTCTAAGGAAGCAGATTTTAAATTATCTGTTCTGATTAGAACTCTATGTACTTCTTGGAAACACGGGAAGGGGAGATTCTAAGCACTATCTGTATGCAGGACAGAATTTGCTTATCTATCTTAACTGTGGTTTCAGCACTGCTGTATTGATTTATGTCATGGAACTTAACAAGAAAATTATTTGATATAAATCTCAGCACAGTTGTAAAAGTCTTTAAAATACCACCCTGGATACTACATCAAACCAAGTCCCTATATTATTGCCTTTGATCCCAAACAAAATCTATAAACATAACAGAATAATATGAAAGTTATAGCCACCTCCTGAAGATCTGGCTCAAACTGCCACAGCTGCACTGATTCCAGTGAAGTGAGGACATTTTATATCAGCTGGGGACTTGGCCTGACAAAGGTGAAGGCACTCAGCAGCATGCCAGATTGAGTGCGTGTGCATTTAAGCTCATTTTACTTACCACTAAAGCCTTCGTGCTTTGAAATAGACCTTTGAAAAATAGTGCAGAGCTGTAATTCTTGCAGAAATGCAGACAATTAATTTCTCATCTGGCTGAGAAAGCAATACAAAAATAAGACCCAAACCTACATTCACTGAAGTTTTGAGGAAGTTTCTGCTAACTTTTGCGAGACCTTCAATAGTGAAAAAACACCATGACTGTTTGTTTGGGAGACCTGAGATAGGTTTCTAGCAGCAGAAACGAGCTATAGCCCAGTCTGAAATAACTGCTAAACATTCAACTTCTCAGGCCATAAGCTAAAATCCTTATTTCTGCATTAAGTATCATCTGATCCATGGCCACGACCAGTCAAATCTTTTCTATACGTCAAGAAAAGAGGAAGAGTCAACACAAGGAGTTATTTCAGATGACCCACAGATAACTTCAGTGTTTTGTTTTTTTTAAATAGTGAGAGCAGTCAGTGCTAAAAGTTAATATCATAACGATTCAGCTCCCTGGAGCAGGCTCCAAAGTCCATGAGCAGCCTTCCAAAATGCCACCGCGTCAGCTTTACTTACCCCTAGCCATCTTGCTCCTTTGTTGGCAGCCTGCTGAATCTGCACTCTTTTCAGGGTGACGTGGTAAATAGCTCCCTCTTCTACCTCTTCACCCCCGTCCTGAATTGTGCTCTGCCAGGAAAAGGGGAAACAA
>VYZM01020994.1:8180-37999 GCA_013398915.1 Dromas ardeola
CACACTCACTGCCATAGAGAGGCACTTCGGAGGACTGAGAAGACACTTCCAGGGTCCTGGAGGACTAAACTGCCATGGAGACGCGCTCCGAAGGACTGAGGGGGCACTTCCGGGGTCCTGGAGGTACACGGGGCCACAGAAATAGACAGCTGGAAGGCGGATGGGCACTGACGTGGACCCGGGAGCGCGTAAGAGCCGGTACTGGAGCGCCGATGGCTGCTCTCAGGGCCAGGCGGGCAGCACAGAACCTGCTCCGGGTGGCGGGGAGCCTGCTGGAGCCCCGGCGGTCCCGGCTCGCCCTCTGGCTGCTGCTCTTTGGGGCCCTGCGCTGGTCTATGTCTGCAAAACCACGTGTGTGCACGAGCTGCGGCACTGACACAGGGTGCCACCGTAGGGCGGGGTCAAATCTGGAAGGGGACGGGGCCATGGAGCACACATGGCAACACCCCATTAATTATCCCACTTTCAGCACTCATTAGGGTGATGAGCAGTGGCAGCTCTCAGCCCACTTTACTCCAGCCAGGGACTGGAACCACTTACCGGGGTGCGGGGCTCCCAGCTCTCGGCCCTGCCTGCACTCACAGCCCAGGTAGCGCCTCTGCACCAAAAGCCTGTGGAACAGGGGGTTCCCCCCCAGAATGAGCCTCAAGGATGCTGCATTGCTCCGCACGCGGCACCAGGGCCAGGGGAGTGACAGCAGAGAGTCTGCCGGGGACCAGGGAGGCAGGGGTGGCACATTATCCACAACAAAAAAATTGGTAATTATGGCTTTTGAGCATGAAAATTGTTTTATTTATTTTTTCCATTCTGGCTGCACAAATCCATATACAGCATAAACATTTACACTCATGTATCTATTTACACACACATATATATATGGAATTTATATTATCTGTTTACACTTGTATAGAAAATCTGTTTAGACTTACATATTAACACTTCCAATATAGAATATCCGTTTAGACTGTCTGCTTAGACTGTCCCCTGGTGGAACCGCTTTGGCCGCTGTGCCAGCTGAGGGCGCAGGGCTTTGCTGGCTGTGGCAGGCCAAGCCCCGGGCCCCGACGCCAGAGCAGCAATCAAAAATGCTGAACAGCCAGGCCTTGCGCCCCCAGCCAAGGTGCCAGGGTTGACAGCCCGGGCTCCTTCTCACCCCCCAAGGGAACCACTTCTGCTGCTACGCCAGCTGCAGGGCGCCGGGCTTTGCTGCATAGAAATGCTCTTCAGAGGGCTTAAGGGGCACTTCTGCGGCCCTGGAAAACTAAAGTGCCATAGAAGCGTGCTTCAGAGAACTGAGAGGGCACTTCCGGGTCATGGAGGACTAAAGTGCCATAGAGATGTGCTTCGAAGGACTCAGGGGGCACTTCCAGGGTCCTGGAGGACTGAAGTGCCATAGAGATGCGCTTCAGAGCACTGCGGGGACACTCCCGGGATCCTGGAAGACGGAAGTTCCATGGAGACGCGCTTTGGAGGGCTGAGGGGACACTTCCGGGATGCTGGAGGACTGAAGTGCCACAGAGATGTGCTTCGGGGAACTTAGGGGACAATTCCAGTGTCCTGGAAGACTGAAGTGCCATAGAGACGCGTTTCAGAGGACTGAGACAACAGGCTGACAACCCTAAACGGCCGGGCCTGGCCCCCCTGGCCAAGGCGCCAGGGCCGACAACCCGGGCCTGTTCTCACCGGCGGCTTGATGAGGCTCTGAGCAACCTGATCTAGTTAAAGATGTCCCTGCTTACTGCAGGGGGATTGGACTAGGTGACCTTTAAAGGTCCCTTCCAACACAACACATTCTATGATTCTATAAGCTGGTGTTCATAGAGGGAGCGGAGCATTCACCCCATGTAAGCTACAGCCAGCTCTCACAGGGTCCAGCGCTCCCAGTTGACCAAGAGCTCTCTGGGCTGGGATTTAGACCAGAAGGTGGCTTTGGTGATTTGAGTCATTCTGTCAGGGACCCTGATTCCCTCTGTTGGTGATGTAGGAGTCTCGCGTATCCTGTCTCCTAAGCTGACCCCCCCTCCCACCTGAGCATGAGGCCGTCCAGCTCGCAGTCGGTACCGTTCCTGTCCTCCTCACATGTGCTGGAGCCATCTAGTCCCTTATAGATATGAAAAAGAAACATCTCAGACTGCTCCCAGGCAGGCTGCTGGCTTGTTTTGGAGAAGCAGGGACCCAACAATGATTTTATTTGGTCTGTTCTGTGGCTGTGGCTCTCCTTTCCTCCTCCGGATTATTTTTTTTTTGCCTTTTCTCTACTTCTTTTGATTTTGCTTCCTGTTTTATCTTGTTTATTGCTCTGTAGAGAAGGAGAGCGAGGGAGAGGGACTCCTTTGAATAATCTGGTTAAATGAACCACTGTGGGAGTCCGAATATTCATTATAGTCAAGCAAGCTGGTGGAGAAGTGAGTGCCAGAATATTAAGCTGCATGCTGAATGGTGACGCCAAACCGTAGCCCGCTTAGGAGGGGGAGAGAAGGGGACAGGGACGCTCATTTGCCCAGAACTCAATCGCACTCTGAAGGCACAAGCCCAAGCCTTCAAAGAAGGCTTCCAACAGTTGATGTCTGGGTTGTATATGAGTGTGGCAAATGCATGTTTTGGGTTTGGTTCAGCCATGGCAGCATCTACATTTTGGTTTTCGTTTGCTTCTAGCAGGCTGCACATTTCTGTGTCTAGCTCCGCTACGGCAAGGTCTGTATCGGAGCTCTGCTCCTGCTCACTCCGGCAGAATGCACATTTTTTGGCTGCTACATGTTTTTTTTTCGTTTTAGTCTTTTTTGGCTGTTCTGGAAGCAGCTGGGCACAAATTACTTACGTTCCAATATCGTTACTTTCATACCACAGGCTCCCAGCTAGTTAGAGCTATACTGAGGAGAGCTGGGGGGGATGGCAATGACATTTCCCTTCAGCACAGAAATTAAACAAACTCATCAAACCAGAAGCTTTCAAGAAAGATCCTGTCACTTTTGTGTAACCCCAAACACCAGCTGCTTTTCTGGCACTGCAGCTTCACCTGATGTCACCTGAATGTGGCTTGTGGAAAGCGGAGGGAAGCCCATGTATAATACAGCTGCCTTTTTGCAGAGACAATTTTGAGTTTCGTGGCCTCCTTCCCTTACTTGGGGGGATCTTGTGGGAGTGGGCACCGTAGATTCCCCTGACTGTAACGAACCTTGTTCATACAGCCCGCTACTTCTGAGCTGTGAGCCTTGATCAGCACGTTTGTTCTGTTTCCTCTATTCTTGACAGCACTGTAAGCAGCATGCCCACGCCAGCACGGCATCCGATGCGGTAGAAACAGGTCCCATCAATTGAAACAGGTGATGCTGAGGCGCCCACGTTTCCACAAGGTGTGCTTTGGGAGGTTTATTTCGGGAGGTTTAGCCTGTGGTGCTGCGCAAACGCTGCGGCGATGCGTGTGGTTGAAGACTTGGTGGAGGGGAAGCTGCCTGCACAGCCCCGCTCTCTCAGCTGCGGCCCCTCAGGACAAATTCCGGGCAACGTCACGCCATCCCTTTGTCTGTCTGACAGGTCACGGGGGATGGCATCCCTGCCACAGCCCCACCATCGCTTCCAACTGCGGAAATAAGCCCGAGTTTGCTCCTGCTGGGGCTGCTTCGGAGCTGTGCGGTGGTGGATGCCACTCTTCCCTCCCACTCCAAGACAAGGCAAAGCACCGGGGCAAGAGCTGGTGGACAACCAGTGAGATAAATCCCTTCTGTCCAGCGTAACACATTCTGGCACTCACCCATACAGCCTTTCCAGTGCTCTAAAAACACGGTGCCTGCAGACAACAGCAGCATGGGGGGAGTCAACGGGCTCAGGCTCCTGGACAGATGCCCTTTAAATGCACTCTTGCCCCTCTGCTACAGTTCTTCTCCCTGTTTCCTCCCACTCCAAGGGCAAATAGGTACTAGATACATTGCAGAGGCAGCAGCAGAGTATTGACTGGCTGCCACGGGGTGGAAAGGACCACCAGCATCCTTCCTCCTCTGAATTCCTGCGGCTGTGAAAAGACAGGCTGCTGTGTGAAGGCAGGGATTACGGCCGGCTCCCACCACCCTCTGCCCTCCTAGCCCCATCCCTGATTCACAGAGGTCAGGCTCTTTCCTGCCTTGTGCTTTTGATCTATAAAGCTTTGCTTGTCAGCAGTGACCCAGCCACGTCTCCACGCATTTCCAGTACGCTGCAGGGACCCTTCGTGAATGTCAGTTTGCATTTAGTCCTGGGCCTGTTAACCTTGACCCCCAGCCCAGCGTGGGCTGTGGCCATTAAACCTGGCTGTCCAGGCACTCATCACCATGTGGATCATTTCCGCAGTGCTCTGGTGCTGGTGGCCTTCTGCTGGTGGGGATGGCTGGGGACATGCGGGTACGTACAGTGGCCGTGCTGTGCTGGATGGGCCCCTGGCACCACAAACCCACCCAAGCGCCTGTTCCTGGGCACCTTCACCATGGGGTGTAGCAGCCCGTGCTGCAGCTAGCCTTCTCCAGAGGGAAAAGCTGAGCCCAGGGCTTTCACAGTGCCTTTTGGCAGCTCCTCTCACCGCGCAAGATGCACCTCGCTCTTCTTTCGTGGCCTCCAGGGCACGTATTGCTGGGAAGCCTTGGGCTGTAGTAGCCTTCTCTGGGTTTGCCAGTCGCAGCCTCCTGCCCCTCCGCGTCTCTCAGCTGGGACTGTGTCAGGTCCCTAAAGCAGGCATGAGGAAAGTCCTGCTCCCACAGGAGCTGTCCCACGGGAGCATCTCCCACAGGAGGGAGATGCTCCCGCAGCACATGGCGAATGCCCCAAGTGTTTAGAGAGATCCTGGGTACCGTGCAGAGGCAGGAGGATGTAGTAAATGCACCAACACAGCAGGACTGCAATGCTCCATCCTCCTGAAACCACTTCCTTAGAAGTCAGCACTCTAAAATACCTTCAGCGGTCCCGGGTTCTGTACCTGGGCCACGAGCAGCAGCAGAAATGCTCATGTGCCTGTAAGAAAAGAGCCTGCTGATGGAAACTGAGGATATAAGGGCTTGCCCCCATGGGCTTTAACATCTCTACTTCACCCTGCCCAAGGATCCAGCTCATATACTTCATGATAAATGGTCTTGGAGGCTGTTCCACTTGCCTTAGTCTCGCGAGAGGTTTTGGTTGCCATTAAGTCTGACTCATTCTTTCAGAGCTGCTGCTGGGATGTGTGTCTTTACACTGCCACAATCCATCCCCAAGGGCCATTTGCGCAGCAAGAGCCTGAGAAGTTCAGTGTACAAAAAGAAAAGCAGCAGCAGCAAGGGAAGCATGGCTGTGGTCACGGCAGAGCTAACAGCCGAGTTGTCTTTCCACACCAATGCCCCAAGAAAACAGGAGAGCTTTGCCAGGAGCTGCCAGACAGCTCGAGCCTGTCTCCATTGAGGACCAGCCCAGCACTGTCCGCAGCAGCATCTCCTCCCAAAGTGCAGGACGGGAGGGTTTGTGCTGCCACAGCCCTGGCCAGGCAGGGCGAGCAGACGGTCCCAGCACCTCAGTCCTGCTGCTCCCAGCCCACTGTGTAGGCAAATGGGGTATTCTGTCTCCTGACAAACTTGTCTGTTTGGTCTGTCACAGCCTCAGCCATCGCCGTCCTGCTTTATCTCCGCTCTGGTTAAACAGCCTGACACTGCAGCGCAGCTGCAGGCTTTGCTGGTTTTTTTGCATGTCTCCAGACCTCTTTTCAGGAGCTGGAGGGGCACAGGCACCCAGCTGACAGCCCCATGAGCTTCACAGCCACCTCCTGTAGCAACAGCCCATTCCTTCATGTACCCATACTCAGCACAGCTCAGGTTTGACAACTGTTACCCACTGCTGGAGATTTGCTTATAGGGTGAGCTAACAAGTTGATATAAGGCCACTGTGAGTTTAAACTAATCGATGGACCAGAAACTGCATTTGTATAGACTGCCCGAATAAATTCAAAACCCTAAAAGATGCTAGATGGTAGAAGGGAGATATGCTTGCCAAATACTGTTGTGCTTATGTGGAGAGAAGGAAGACACAGTGATGATACTACATGAGGATGATGAGAACAAATGCACATGGGTTAAGAGGACTTGGTAGTGACGCTTGTGAGCCACTGATTGCTACTGCTCAAGCAGGAACATGGTTTTGTTCACTAACGTTTGCAAAGACCCTGCAGAGTAAGAGAAAAGTACTGTGATGCTGAAGGCTGTTCTTGGCATAGTGCCTTGCTCGGTTTCTTTCCTCCCAGGCTGCAGATGGGCATTTTCATGCTCTTGCAACCTGCACCCAGCACAACACCCAGTCATCGCTTGAGCTTTTCTTGTGCTGGGAGCTCAGCTGCTCTGATTCCCAAATAGCCTCCATGATACAGCCGAAGTCTAAGACCTGGGTGGGAGAGTAGACACAAAATATTAAGTCAAAAGCCGTCTTCATGTGCAGCTACTGACACAGTGAGGACTTGGGCAGCTCGCGTCAACTCAGAGCGGTGGATCGGGCATAGACAACCTGCAAATGCTCCACAGTGTTTAAGGGTTCAGGATGGAGTGAGAGGTTATTCAAGGCAGGTGTTTCAGCTCCAAAAGGAATACATGCAGCTAAGTCCTCTGCATTTTTTCACTCAAGTATATGTGTGAGTGTATTTCAAGAATCAGAGAGATACATTAGGACACAAAAACAAGTTAGGCAATCAGACATTTTGAGAGGATGCCTGGTTTGACTATTGAAAATGAACAGAGTCAAGCACTGTGCATTTTCCAATGCTGTTTATTTGTTTTCTGTAGCCCACTGACACAGCTGCATCTGGCAATGGAGCACATTCTTTTTTCCTTAAAGTGTCTATGTGACATTAAGTCAAGGCTAACACTGTAGTTAAAGGCATTTAGAGAGGGCAGCAGCAGAAGCAATGAGAGGTGTTGGGAGGAGGCTGTACAGCAGGGCAAGAGGTGCAGGGAGGACCTTCCCTCCCACTGCCACAGCGGAGACAGGGTGTAGATGCGCATATCATCTTTTTGGTTATCTGTATCAGACAAACACAGCACCATGCAACACAATCTGCAGCTGGAAATGGGTGGAGAGCAGGATATGGATAGTTATTGCAGTCTGCTTTTTCGGAAGCGCAGCTGCCGGTGGCAGGGAGCAGCCTGATGAGTAACCAGGCTGTCACCAGCTGGGACACCAGCTCCCGAGTAGCGTTTGCTTGCTGAAGGGAACCACAATTCTCAGGATGCATCTACTGGGATAGACCTCTCCCTTGGAGCCAGTTCCACTCCACTGCATTTCAAATGGAGTTCAAGTATCTAAAATACTGTGTAAGAGCCACCTATCTATTTTCTTCACAGGAGGTGGACCACCGTGGTGTCTCAGCAGGTTAAGGTTCCTTCACAAGGTGCCTTCCCTCCCAGCTCTGGCCCAGACCTGCACCTTCCGTGGCGACTTACTCTCCAGCCTAGCTGAAAGGCAGCACCACTTCAAACATCATTTCTCTTCTAAAGGAAGATTGGAAGAATACCTTCTCCTGATCGTACTCTGCTGCTAGCAACAACACCCACCTCCCGCCCTCCAGTCCGGGTCCCACGCAGCCCGCTGCCCCACGCTGTGTGTGCTGTATCGCTGCGCAGAGGCTGGGCTGTGGGTGCAGGAGGGTGGCATGCACAGGCAATTGCTCCCATTTACTTTGTTTCACCCAGTCACAGACCTTCCAGCACCTGAATAGTCCTCTGCCAAGTGGTTCCTTCACCCCAAGCAATCCGCACAGCAGCAGCCAGCCCAGAAGTCTGCACGGTGGGGGTGACTCCTGCACCCCAGTTTGCAGCCGGGACCTTTGCTCAGCCCTAAAGACTGAGAGAAAGGCTTTGGAAAGGCGAGCTGGCTCCTGCAGCCAGCACCACGCCCTTGTCTCAGCCAGTAACTGTACAAAATGGACAACACACACACATTATTTACAGCCTGTTTCTCACATGATGGAGCAGCTCTTGGCTCGGTCTTTCCTGATCTCTGTGTCATTCAGTAAGTCCGTCCTGCCAGACATCTGTGATGCCCGCTTCAGTCCCCGTTTGGAGTTGCTGCGCTTCAAGTTCTTGTGCACCCTGTTGATGGAGGCAAGCGTGGTCACGTGAAACACATCCCGTACGCTGTTCTCCGAGACCTTGGAAGAGCACTCTGCATAGGCCACTGCCCCGATCTGCCGTGCCAGTGCGCTGCCCTGCGGTCCAGAGAGAGTGGGAGGAAAAGGGAGGAAGGTTAGGAGACCAGAGCTCTGCAAGGAGCACCCTCTCACATCACCGTCAGCCCTGCCTGTGCTGGCAGCCCCGTCAGAGCACCGTGGCACAGCCGGAGCAGCTCGCTCATAATGCTCAACTCGTCACCTCTGTAAATAAAGCACAAGCAGCTAAAGTGCAACACAGAGCTGGGCACAGAGCAGCCCAGAGCATAGCCGCCTCTGCACTGCGCCACAGAGGCTGGGTCTCTGTGCCAGCCTGGAGACACTGCGGGGTCCCCCAGTGGCCACAGCAGCCCCTCAGACCCCCCTGGCTGCGGCTTCTTCCCGCCGCAGTGTTTCCCCAACACAGAACCCAGCAGGAGGGTCACTTGGAGCAAAAAGAGCTGCACTGAACTAGGAGATGCAGAAGGACAACACTCCCCTTTAGCGAGTCCAACTTGTCAAATTGGGCACCTCCACCACCTTTGAGGAAAGACTTCTCAGCTGCTCACCAGGAGGCTGTTCAGCGGAGCATCAGGAATAAGTCAAGGTCTGCCAGAGCTGGGAAAAAGCGTGCTGTACGTATGAGCAGCTCGGAGTCCGTCAGCTAAGATCAAACCAGCTTGAGACCAAGACCTGGCCACAGCGGGTGATTTGCCACTGAGCTTCCTTCTACTATTAGGTCCTGCAGAAACGTCCCACCTCACCTCCCCAAGCCCCGTGGGGACGGCTGCTCAAACACACCTGCTCGTGCGTCACAGGGATGAGGCGCTGCTTGGAAAGCTCCCGCAGCGTGTTCAAGTCCGTCCGCATGTCCAGCTTGCAGCCCACCAGCACGATCTTCGCGTTGGGGCAGAACTCTTGAGTTTCCCCTTGCCACTGGAGAGGAGACAAGAGGGAGAAGGTGCTCAGGGGCTGCTGGTGGACTAGACACTTCAAGAGGCCCGGCGGCACCTCCATGTCAAGTTGATTTTGTCAGCAGGCAGCCTGCGAAAGGGTCAAGGTTGGAACAACAAAGGCAATCACAGGGTCTCAGCTCGTCACTCCCAACCCCATCCAAGACCCCCAGCCATGGAGGGAAGGATGGGCCAGGAGAGTCGTGCCATCAGTTCCTACCAGACAGCATCATCCAGATGCTTGAGCAGGGCAGGTTTAGATTAGACATTAGGAAGAAGTTCTTTACAACGAGGGTGGTGAGACACTGGCACAGGTTCCCCAGAGAGGTGGTGGAGGCCCCATCCCTGGAGACATTCAAGGCCAGGCTTGATGAGGCTCTGTGCAACCTGATCTAGTTAAAGATGTCCCTGCTTACTGCAGGGGGGTTGGACTAGATGACCTTTAGAGGTCCCTTCCAACCCAACACATTCTATGAGTCTATGATTCTATGATCCAGCCAACGCCTCCACACATCACCGCCACAGCAGAGCCCACCACCCTGCTGCAGGCCCCCCAGCTGCTTCTCCTGCTCCCATCAGCAAATGGCTCTTCCCTCTGCCCCAGCGAATGGCAGCGGCGGCAGCCGGGGTCCCAGCACCGCCTGAGCATCAGCACGCGCTGCCAAGGCGCCATGGCCCGGCTCGTCTGCACAGGACCAGTCAGGGCACCAGCACTGCTGCTGGCAGCCACCGCAACGCCACTTTTAGGTCTCTTGCCTTGGACCGGCAGTGCCTGATGCCAGCAGTGAGGCCAGCCGTGGCCCTGCTGCAGCCGGCATGGCCAGGCTTCAGGACGAGGGGACGGGGCACAGGCAATGGCAGTCACCTGGTGAGGACACAGGCCGGAAGCGGTGCTGGAGGCTGAGCTGAAGGCGGGAAGCACAGGGACAGCCACCTTCAGTGTTCTGGATGGAACACGAGGCTCTAATGGGACTTCAGACCGTGCACTCTGCTGTGTGTGGCTTTTCCAAATAGGGGTTGCAGCTGTTTCGAGACTGATTTCCCCAGGGGTCAGTACTGGGCCCAGTCCTCTTCAATATATTCATCAACGACTTGGATGAGGGGATAGAGAGCACCCTCAGCAAGTTTGCTGATGACACAAAGCTGGGGGGGGTGGCGGACACACCAGAAGGCTGTGCTGCCATACAGAGAGACCTGGACAGGCTGGAGAGTTGGGCAGAGAGGAATCTTATGAAATTCAATAAGGGCAAGTGTAGGGTGCTGCACCTGGGGAGGAATAACCCCCTGCACCAGGACAGGTTGGGGGCTGACCTGCTGGAGAGCAGCTCGGTGGAAAGAGACCTGGGAGTCCTGGTGGACAACAGGATGACCATGAGCCAGCAATGTGCCCTTGTGGCCAAGAAGGCCAATGGCATCCTGGGGTGCATCAAGAAGAGTGTGGCCAGCAGGCCGAGGGAGGTCATCCTCCCCCTCTACTCTCCCTTGGTGAGGCCACACCTGGAGTACTGTGTCCAGTTCTGGGCTCCCCAGCTCAAGAAGGACAGGGAACTGCTGGAGAGGGTGCAGCATAGGGCTACCAAGATGATTAGGGGACTGGAACACCTCTCTTATGAGGAAAGACTGAGGGAATTGGGTCTATTTAGTCTGGAAAAAAGACGGCTGAGGGGTGACCTCATTAATGCTTACAAATACTTAAAAGGGTGGGTGTCAGGAGGATGGGGCCAGGCTCTTTTCAGTGGTGCCCAGTGACAGGACAAGAGGTAATGGGCACAAACTTGAGTATAGGAAGTTCCATCTCAACATGAGGAGGAACTTCTTTCCTGTGAGGGAGGCAGAGCACTGTCACAGGCTGCCCAGAGAGGTGGTAGAGTCTCCATCTCTGGAGACATTCAAAACCCGCCTGGACACGTTCCTGTGCAACCTGCTCTAACGTGACCCTGCTCTGGCAGGGGGGTTGGACTAGGTGATCTCCAGAGGTCCCTTCCAACCCTATGATTCTGTGATTCTGTGATTAGCTCATCAGGGCACTTTAATGACTGCTGCAGGCAAGGATGGGTATGGCCGGAGTGCCTCTCGGATAACTTTATGCTCACTTGCTCCAGACATGCCCTGCAAACCTGCTAAATCTGAGCTGTGGTGCCCCGCGCTGGGCCAGAGGAGACCCCTCCTGAGGAAGACCGCAGAAAAATAATGCCCACACAGTCTGGTGCACACATCTGGGACCACAAAGGTCAACTCACAGGACCTTTTGAACTGTGGTCAGCGGGGAGCTCTTTGCACAGCACACTCATTATTTGTTTATTATTGGGAGCCACATGTTAAAAACATTGAGGCATTCGGAGCGTAGCTAAAGCCAGGGAGATGAAGAATTGAAGCAATGGAAGGAGAAGGCCAGGGCAAACATCCACTTCCTTCGCACTAACAGTCCCTTTTCAGAGCTCCAAAAGTGAATGCCCAGTGTGCAGCTAAGTGTCCCCAGCAGTCAATAAAACCATCGCCTGTGAGCTCCCCCCCAGGGAGACCTGCACAGCCCATCAGTGTGTCCACACTTATCTGGTGTTTCTGAAGTAGGAGCCAGATGATAAATAGAGATTACCCCTGGCTAAAGATATCACTTGTAATTAGGAATTTCCTGCTGCGCTAACTGATGGTTAAGCATATACCCTAGGCAATTAGAAGAGGAAAGAAAACCAACCCCCCAGTCCTGGGGGTCCATAATCTGGTGGGGAATGGAACTGCCAAGAATGACCCAAGTTTCATTCAACCAATATCACACCAAAGCAGCTACAAAATATGGAAAAATCTTATTTTCCATCAGGAGATGGGCTCAAGCATCTTCACCATGGCCCCCTCCTTCCCTGCTGCCAGGGACCTTTGTCCACTAGGACCCATACACATCCCAGCACCCGGGCAGCACGCTGAGTTCACAGCCCCTGGGAGATTTCTGGTGTCACGGCCACACAACATCAAGGGCTAACACACCTGCAAGAGGAGGATGATGCAGTCCTTTTGGAGCTGGAATTCAAAAACCCTGATTTACCTGAAGGATGAAAATCCTTGAAGGGATTGACCTATAGGGTCTGCTCTTACCAGGCAGGGGTCACAGACTCATGGAATCACAGAATCACAGACTGGCCGGGGTTGGAAGGGACCTCTGGAGATCATCCCATCTAACCCACTGCCACAGCAGGGTCACCCAGAGCAGGGGGCACAGGAACGCGTCCAGGCGGGTTTGAATGTCTTCAGAGACGGAGACTCCACCACCTCTCTGGGCAGCCTGTGCCAGGGCTCTGCCATCCTCACAGGAAAGGAGTTCCTCCTCATGTTGAGATGGAACTTCCCATGTTCCAGTTTGTGCCCGTTACCCCTTGTCCTGTCACCTGGCAGCACTGAGAAGAGCCTGGCCCCATCCTCCTGACAACCCCCTTGAAGTATTTGTAAGCGTTGATAAGATCCCTCCTCAGTTGTCTTTGTTCCAGACTGAAGAGACCCAAATCCCTCAGCCTTTCTTCATAAGAGAGGTGTTTCAGTCCCCTCATCATCTTGGTAGCCCTTTGCTGGACTCTCTCCAGCAGTTCCCTGTCCTTCTTAAATAGGGGACCCCAGAACTGGACACAGCACTGCTGCAGGTCACGGCTGGCAGTAATGACGTGAGGCTCCCCAGTCTATGGAGAGAGGCACGACCCTCTTCCCACAGGACTGACACCTTAGGGAGCCTAAGACTTGCTGTGCTACCAAGGCTTGTCAGAACGAAGGCATCACCCCACGAAAACCCGCTTTGTCTGAAATGAAGAGCTGCTTGTTTGCATTCTCTCAGGTGGCTCCTTCCCTTCAACTGTACATGCTCTACAGGCAGCCCAGGCATCAGAAGGGCAGCAGTAATAAAGATTTCCTCTGCTGAATTAGCATTTTTGCCTGAGGCTTGAATAGAGAGTGTTATTTTCCTTATTCGCCTGATATCAAAAGCTAAAACCCATTTCAACTTCATGGTGTCTTAGGAATTTTCCCCACCTCCATAGGCTGCAAGCCTGCACCAAAGGAAACACAGCATCTACTCAGAGGCACTTAAGAAATCCCCTGTGATTTAGGGTTTATTTTAAGTCACCGTATCAAAAAGACATTGCCTAACAGTGCTCAAAGCATCTGCAAGGTTGCACAGGGAAGACCTTGCACTGAGCAGCGTGGACCCACATGAAGTATGTGCAGAGAGACATAAACAAATCCCAAACCCAGCTAATTATTGATGGGTTTGCATCTCATTAAGGTATAAGTGATTTGCTTGCATTATTATTCTGCTGACTCCCAAGCTGAGCTGTGAATTCTTTCAGTCCGCATGAAAACACGCCTCCCTCAACCCAGCATGCCTGGTACCCGGGACCCGCTTCGGAAACAAACACTGAGCCATTGACCGAGTTATCTGAAGGGTCTTTGTCCCCTCACCAGGACACCGCTGAGACACAGACCCACTTCTCAGCCCTCCCAGCAGCTGAGTAAGAGGCACTTGCTTTGGCACAACATTTGGCAAAACGCAGAGAGGCCAAGGGGGCAGTCAGTATAATGTGACTTGTTCAGAGAGTGGCCAGTCCAGCGCCAGCAGCCTGGGGCTCACTGGGGAGAGCAGCAAGAGGAATCGCTGTTCTGTAGTGCTTTTCACGCCTCGGTGTCTTAGTGAGATTCACAAACGAGATGCCAGCCAAGACTCGCCTCTGGGACAGGATGAAGCCACCAGTGAGCTGTCTGCAGGTTTGCTGCACAGTGGCGAGAGCTCGCTGAAACCACAGCTCCTGAATTCCATGGAAGGAGGCAGGGAACAGCCAGAACCAAGGGATGTGAGTGACCAGGAGGCCATTTACCCTGTCCCCTGAGCAGCATCCTGAGTTGCTGGACTTCATGCCATCTCGGAGTAAAGCCTCACGTGGGGACCTCTCCCTGAGTGCCACCTACTCCCCCAGAGCATGGCAGGCAGGGACCTCTGGGAGGCCAGCCAGCGGTGCTCCATGGCAGGTCCCCAGCCCCATGGGGCTCTCCAGGCCCTGCCAGACCTGCCAGCTGGAAATACCTGCTTTGCCGAAAGGCGCTAACCTGCAGGGAGAAAACTCTCAGCTGCTAATGCAGAGCATGGCCGGGCAGCTCCGCAGGCAGACAGTGCTCAGGGCCCTGCTGTCCAGTCCAGTGGCATTCTGCCATCTCATTTTTTTCATTCCCGGGCTTGAATTCAGTGCCACAGCTCATTATTCTTGTTGTCAAGCTACAGAGAACCGACTGCTGTCTTTCTTACTGTGCAGATGCTGAACTGAGGGAACAGCCAAAAAAACTGAGCTCTCTGCTTGCATGGAAACAGGCACCAGGGGCCAGTACTCCACTGCTGCAAGCAATCCACGGCACACTCACCGGTAGTTATGCTAACCAGAGATGCACACCACCTTCCAAGGTCTTCATGAAAAACAGAACAAACCCCCTACATTTCTCTCTGTCCCCACATTTGTACGTGCATACACACAGGCGTCCCACACATGCTGCAGGCTACCATTCACTGGGCTCCTTTCAAATGGAAATATCTCGCTTTCTGCTGTCAGCAGCGGCAGACCAGTCTCATCTGAGCACACAAACTCCAGCCAAGGCTTGGCCACAGGGCCAGAGCTGTGATGACAGCTGCAGGAAGCAGGGACCCCAGGGCAGCTGTGGCAGGGGACCTGTCTTCAGCCAGAAGGCACGCTGGGTACTCACCTTCTTGAGCACACTGTCCAGCGTCTCCGGGCGGCTGATGTCAAAGCAGATGAGCACAGCATCTGAGTCCGGGTAGGCCAAGGGACGGACATTATCGTAGTACGCTGAGCCTGCAGAGGGGAGCAGGAGGAGAGCGGTGAGCAGGAAGTCCCATCCCACTGACCACTCGTTACCCGAAGGTAGGAGCCCCAGCCCTCTCTGCCAGGCAGAGATCTTTAATTCCAGTAAGAACTGGAGACATTGCCACACGATGCAATGCTCTGTCGGAAATACAGGCTGTTGACCCAAGCTTTTGACCAGTGACCAGACACCATTAAGGTTCAGCAGAGTTTGGTTTGCAGAGGATTTGGTCCCTTTGTTTAGACAAGAAGTCAGAGGTTTGGTCCTTGTGCTCTTACATTTATCCCTTTGTGAGGATATAAATGCGAGTTTTGCATCCCTCTCCCTCCCTAGGAAGCATCTGGCAATCCGAGGCTGGAGCTGTGCTGCCAGGGCACGTGGGCTCATTGCAGAAAAGGGACCTTGGCAGGGCTGCGACACCAAAGAGCAGCACCCGCCTCTCTCCACCACTTGCATCCGTACCCAGCACTTGTCATGCTGTTGCCGTACCACCGATGGGGGAAGGGTGTGGCTGAGAGAAGACAGGGAATGCTGCTGCTGTTTTTTATCCTCTCTTTCTATCTTTATACAGGAGAGCTTGCTCACATGGATTGTGAGAATTTAAGGCAGGTAAAAAAAAAAAAAAAGGATTGCCTTTTGCTCTAGATTTGTGCTGGAAAAAGTCAGACAGATTCTTTTTGGTGCGTAAGAGATGCGACAGGATTTGGTGAGCGAGCTGGAAATTAGAGGGGATGATTCTGTATGCTGCAGGATTTCTCAGTGAGCAGGCAGAGAGCCCAGCCTGGATCCTGCACAGCTTCTGCCACACACATGCGCGCATACAGACACACACACACACCCACACACCCCGCTTCGATGCAAATTTCAGGCATTACAGTCATTGTCCCATAATGTTTTTTTTTGAAGTGCATTCTGTGCACGATTGTAGATGCCTCAGTAAACAGTAATGGAGCAATCAGCTCATTGCTACTTAAAAACACTGTTTCAGCTTTATATTTGGCTTTACAACGGCTTAAACTTCCTGGAGGGATGAGAAGCAGATGTTTATTTATGAAAAGGGGAAGCGGAGACACCAGAGTCCTTGTTGAATCTGCCTCCTCTGAAGGAAGGATTACCCACCCCAAGGCCGACGGAACCGGATGCGCATCCTGCCCCGGCCCCTCGGGATGCCCGGACCCAGCACTTTCCCACTCCGGGAGGAGGGTGGAGCACACAGCCCCGGTGTCAGGTGGCTCCTTGATGAAGTTCAGCACCTGATGAATTATGGATGATGGTGGCTTATGTTTCCGGGAGGATGGGAATCCTCCTGGGATAAGCGTGAGAGGAGAATAGGCTGATTCTCCGCAGGGGCCCCAACTCTGGCTCTTGTCTGCAGGGGGGCTCCCAACTGATGTACAGCACAGAGTGGGGCACAGCCCCTCGGCACATCTCTGCACACCAGGTGCTTTGCAAACACCCTGCAGCCCTCTGCGAGACTCATCCAGGAGAGCAGACCTGGCTGCAGCTGCTCCTTCCTCCGCCCAGAGCCCACACAGGCAGGCTGAGGGGATGCACTGTCTTCCCAAACCCTGCCCAGCTCCGCAGCCTGGCCACGCACTCTCCCCTCAACACCATCCGACAGCAAAGTTCCAAGGGCAGCCACCACTGGGACCTCCACAGCACAGAGCCTGGGGCACGCACAACCAGCTCAGCCGTGCCCACGCAGCCCCCACCACTCTCGTGGTGGGGTTCTAAATCATCTACAGGGATTCTAATCACCAGGGATTCTAAATCACCTACAAAATCACCTACAGGCATCTCCAGCTCTTACAGGCAGCCACACTGCCGCCAGCCCGCAGGAGCAAAGGCACCCCCTGCTCCCATCAGGGAGAGAAGCCACAGCCCGCGTCTCTGTCCCTGCAAAGTCACTGGGAAGAGAAGCAGTTGGGATCCAGCACAGAAAAAAAAACAGACCCTGATCTCTGCAGAGCCCGGCCCTCTTCCCAGAGGGAAAGTCATGTTCCCTGCATGGAAAGGAGCCAGCCCCTGCGGTGCCTTGGCCAGCACCAGGCTGGTGCACCGGGCACAGAGAGCCGGGGCGACCCTGCATCCCAGGCGTGGGGATTTCTGACCTCGCTTCAGGCTGAAGCTGCTTCAGTCCATGACTGGCAGAGCTGGCACCAGCGAACGCGTCCTCCCGTGCTCCTGCAGCACAGCAAGGTGACCCAGCTCCCGATGAGGACGCTTTTGAAGGCAGCACCAAAGCTCAGTAGTGCCGAGCTCCCCTTTGGGCCAAGTTTTCAGTCTCGTGCCTGGTGTGGGTTTAATGGATGGAATGTGAGAGCCAGCACTGATCTGCATGCTTGGATTCGCTGGGTCCTTTATCAGAACCATGCCCTCTCCCCCATGCACACAGGGGCTATCTGCCTCCAGACAGGGCTCCCCAGCATATGCTGGAGGAAAACATTCCCATACACATGCTCTCCCTGCAGCTCCTTAGTTTTACATAAACACTGCAGATAAATCTGCCCCCTCCCAGCCCAGGAATGCTCCTTTTGTAGAGGTGGTTTTGGCTCCATTCAGCACAGACATTGCCACAGCAAACCGTATCATAGCAACCCACTGCTCTCCTCAGCAGCCAGCCAGCTCCTCGGCCACAAACGCGCAGCGGAGCAAGCCCCTCTGTCATCCCGCAGGACTACCACCATCCCCACCCCAGAGACAGCAATCAAGCTCTCCCCACCTGGGACCACAAGAGGAAAGACCCTTGTGCTGGTGAGAGGAGCTGATGGAAGGGATGCACCAGGTCAAGAACCTCATTTTCTTCATGAGATCAAAATTGCCTTCACATCTATTAACTTTCTGCTCCAACTCCAAAGCACAGGAGCAGTCCCTGGCACCTTTGCTGGTAGTTCAACTCACCAGCTGCTCCGGCAGTGGTAACAGCCAGCACTCCCGGCCTCAGCCGCAGGAGACTGATGGAGACCAATGGTCAGAGCTCCCAGCAGGGCAGAAGAGCTGCTGTCCCCCAAACTTAGGTAATCTCCAGCTTTCTTTGGACATGTCTCTACCGAATCAACAAATTCTTTCTGTTTGGGGGATTATTCTTCTAGTTTTGGCATCTATTACTTTTTCATTGAGTACAGCAATTTAAAAAAAAAAACCAAAACAGTCTCGGTTCCCTCAGCTCCAGGTCTTGAGTTTCATTGATTCTAAGCACTCGACACCTTTCAGATATTCCATCAGGACACCCCAGAGACCCAGAGTCTGGCACTTCTGAACACAGAGGCACCCAAGGTTGTGTGTCTGCAGATCCAGCCTTCCTTCGCTGCGTGAGTCATTCTCCCACCTGGCACCCAAGTCTGCAAGAAACAGGACCTATGTGCATCTGTTCATGATTACAGAGAGAAAACTGGAGAAAGCCAAAAACCAGCTTAAAAATAAAATCCATGCGGGTTGTTGTCTGAAATTCGGGGGCAGACACAGCCTCTTTCTTATCAGCTGGCAGCCCCTCAAAATGCCTGGCACTGTGATGCAGGGACGCAGCTCTCAGGCAGGGGACTGAAATGTGCTGTTTCATCTATACCAACATAGTGTTAATCTTCATTTGTTCCTTATTAGCTGTTCTGAGCGATAATGAGCCTCCTCACATGGGCACCCTCCATCCAACAATAGCACATTACAGACCAGGAAAGCAAAGACGCACGCAGAGCCATGATCTGCTCTGCGAGGGGCTCCTGCAACCCCAGCCAGCTCTGGCTCAAAACAGAGACGAGCGCTGCCAAGACCTAAATTTTTCAGCATTGCATTTGTCTCAGAGGGCTCACTCTAAACCCTCCCCATAGAGCCAGCAACGCTGCGGCGCACGCTGCTTTCTGCGGGGACAGCCAAGAACATCCTTCACAGAATGAAGCAGAAATTCATCCCAGCTTTCTGGAGTGCTGCATTGACAAGCCCGAATTGCTTCGAGTTACCTCCCTGCACAGCAGTGCCAGACAAGCAGCGGTCTTTAGGGACTACAGAGGATGTTTTCTTTGCTTGACAAATCCCACCACCAACTCAGCCAAGCCTTTGTCCGGAGGACAAAGCTGTCAAAGGAGGACCAAGGTGCAGCTGTCTCAGTATACTTTCCCCATGCATGGCAAGAAGCCTGTACCACCTCTCAGCCAGCATCAGACACGAGGAGACCATCCCCTCCGCTGCCAGGGGTCCACATCGCCAAGCTCCACCAGCCGCGTGTCCCTCCAGCACTTCCCAGCACGGGGGCTCACAGAATCACAGAATGGCCAGGGTTGGAAGGGACCTCTGGAGATCACCCTGTCCAACCCCCTGCCACAGCAGGGTCACCCAGAGCAGGGGGCACAGGAACGCGTCCACGAGGGGTTTGAATGTCTCCAGAGACGGAGACTCCACCACCACTCCAGGTAGCCTGTGCCAGGGCTCTGCCACCCTCAAAGGAAAGGAGTTCCTCCTCATGTTGAGATGGAACTTCCCATGTTCCAGTTTGTGCCCGTTACCCCTTGTCCTGTCACCGGGCAGCACGGAGAAGAGCCTGGCCCCATCCTCCTGACACCCACCCTTGAAGTATTTGTAAGCGTTGATAAGATCCCCCCTCAGTCGTCTTTTTTCCAGACTGAAGAGACCCAGATCCCTCAGCCTTTCTTCATAAGAGAGGTGTTCCAGTACCCTCATCATCTTTGTAGCCCTAACCCTTTGCTGCTAACCCTTTGAAGCTGCCGCGTACCAGCACAGGTGCTCAGCATTTCCTGAGGTTAAGCAGAGCTTCTGGAGCTGAATTCACAGCTCTGAGTGGCCTTTTGTTGCAGAGAAATTTATCCGAGTGACTGCTTCCTAGCAGCAAAGGCCCTGGGTGCAGAGGCCGTGGCTCTGAGCCCCCTCTCGCCAGCCATGACTCCTCAGCTCAGCTGCCGCAGCTCTGATGGGGAGCAGGATGCACGTGTTCCACCACCGCACACTCTCCCCACTGCTCCAGAGCTGCTTAATATTACATAAGGTGCCAGTGAATGTGGTGGCTTTCATGATCAGTTGTTCCTTTGCCAGGGCAGATGACGAAGGTGTTAATAATAATAATAATAATATATTTTATTTATATCACACCTTTAAGGCTAAGAACGAAATCTCTGCCCGATTCACGGATGTGCTGGGCAGGGAAAAACCCACCCAGCTGCTCCTGGATGGGACCGCGGACGTGGGCAAAGCAGCAGCCAGGGAAGGGGCCAGCAGGAGCCCGGCAGCACTGGCCCAGCCCCACACAAGTGGGCTCTCACAGCCAGCCACCATTTGCATCAGAAAGGTCCCCAGCCCCCTCACAGCCCTGCTATTGTCCCCTCCCAGGGCCCACCGAGGGGAAAGCATAAAAATGCTGGATGGAAACCCTGGCAGCGAATGAAAGGGCAGAAGTGGCAGCTGTCCTAGACACCCGGCGCAGAGGCCAGTCCCCATGGTGAGCCCGCAAAAATCTTGGCTGTTTTTTGCTGAGACGTCCAGGATGCTCCAGAGCTGCCATTTCCTCTGCAGATGCAACAAGAGGGCACAGAGTCACCCTAAAATATTTCTCACTGCTAGAAAAAGGGAAATCAGCCCAGAGAAACAATGGCAGAGTTTACGGCGGAGGGTAAAGAGGAATTCAGCCTCAGGGAACACACAAGGGCAGCAGTTAAACAGCCCCAAAGGTCATGCCCGCTCCCTTTATCCTACTGGGGGCAGGCTAGGAACAAAATTTTTCTTCTGTGGTCCTTTTACTCAATGCAGTGACTGCACCACAGTCCAGCCAGTGCCTGTGGGCAAGTCACGGACCCAGCCAGGAGCTCCCTAATTAGGCACACCACACGCTCAGATCTCCTTTGGGAGGGCAAAGCTGCCCGTGATGACAAAACACGTCCCCCGTGTCCACTGGCAGCCACTGTCCCCACGGCCCCCTCCACCCCGTCCGCTCCCGCGACGCGGCCCCAGCAGCTCCCCGGGTATCTGGGGGTGCCCCCTGCGTGCGCGATCCCCCAGGCCATCTCCCCTGCGAGACCCGCTGCAGCCACGGCCCTGGGCATCCCAGAGCCCAGGGACAGGCGTCCACAACAGAGAGGCCATCTCTCACCCAGGAGGAACCACAAGCGTGGTCAAATCTGCAGACACGGCTCCCCACCTCGAGGATTTACTGTGTCCAGTTGTGGGCTCCCCGGTTCAAGAAGGACAGGGAACTGCTGGAGGGGGAACAGCAACGGGCTACCAAGATGATGAGGGTACTGGAACACCTCTCTTATGAAGAAAGGCTGAGGGATCTGGGTCTCTTCAGTCTGGAAAAAAGACGACTGAGGGGGGATCTTATCAACGCTTACAAATACTTCAAGGGTGGGTGTCAGGAGGCTGGGGCCAGGCTCTTCTCCGTGCTGCCCGGGGACAGGACAAGGGGTAACGGGCACAAACTGGAACATGGGAAGTTCCATCTCAACATGAGGAGGAACTCCTTTCCTTTGAGGGTGGCAGAGCCCTGGCACAGGCTGCCCAGAGAGGTGGTGGAGTCTCCGTCTCTGGAGACATTCAAACCCGCCTGGACGCGTTCCTGTGCCCCCTGCTCTGGGTGACCCTGCTCTGGCAGGGGGTTGGACGGGATGATCTCCAGAGGTCCCTTCCAACCCTGGCCAGTCTGGGATTCGGTGATTCTGTGATTTTAGTTGCCTTTATAAAGGCAGAAGGCAATGTTTAAAGAGCAATAGCTCAGTGTGTCTGGTATACGACAGACCAGAATGTGCAAATGCTCTCCTTATTCCCTGTATCATTTGTGCTGATGGGCTTTATATAAACAGGAGACCAGGAAATCAGCCATTGCAGTCTCCCAGACTGCAACAGCTGCACATCAGGCAGACAATGATCTGAAGCATCATAAGTTCAGAGACCGACTTCATCCTCCCAGTGTGAAATCAGACCCTCTCTCCTGACAGAAAATAAGAGGATTTTTTTTTTGTTTGAAGATTGATAAACTGCAGCAATATTCCTGAGCACCCTGCAGGTCCCTACTCAGCCGGGGCTCGGAGGCGGGTTAAGGATCCCTGACCCTGCCTGTCTGGTTATTGTTTGGAAGGGGAGAATAACGCAGATCCCACTGATACAAAAAACATGTTCCTGACACTAGTATAGTGATCATTAGAGTCCAGCCCAGAAGAGTGGCAAGTGGCAGAGACAGGAATTAAAGTGCTGGTGACAGACTCAGAGACACTGGTAACGACGGGCTCCGGCAGCACTGCGGTCCAAAGCTGAGACCTGACAACTCTGGGGTCACAGTTACGAAAGAAGCAGCAATTAGTGACATTAGAGATTAAAGTGAGTGGCACTAAGTGCAAAGCAGACCTGGCAAAATAGAGTCAGACAGAGGTGCCATGGCGCCGCGTTCCACTCCGCAGTGCAGACCTGGCTTTCCCTGGCGAAATACGGGCTGACAAATCCATCCCGCTGTCCTGCCCGCACTGAGTGTCCTCTGCCGCTCCGGGTGTCCTGGCTCTGCCCGCACCGAGTGTCCTGTCCCGCTCCGGGTGTCCTGGCTCTGTCCACACCAGCTGCGCCTTCCCGCCGAGAGGCCATCGCCACCACAGCCCAAGGGGCAGAGCTTCCACCAGCACGTCCCCTGCGCCTTGCCATGGAAAACCATTGCTTCGCCACAAGAGGAGACCCACCATCCTTGCAGGCGAGGCCTCAGAAAAGTTTTACTCCAAGTGAAGGTCATGATTTGTTCTTCAGATGTTAGGGTATGACAGAGCCGTGCCACGAGGAGGGCCTCAATGCTCTGACCGTGGCAGGCAGCAGAGTTGTCTTGAAATGACACAAAGCCCTACCTGCCAGAGAGAAAGTGGGAGAAACAAGGAGAGACGAAGCATCCCACCAAAGCTGGAGGGAGACAGAAAGCAGCAGAGAGAACGGCTGGCCGCTACTCCGAGGGACCGAACGTAGCACAGCCATCCGCCCTGGGACTTTTACAAGCTTCTCCCATGGCCAGACTGTGACGTTTCTCTTGTTTGTGCGACATCACTGCAAAACCCTGAAGCGTAGGAAAGGAGGAAAGGTTTCCATGACATGAAACAAGCAACCGTCTGGAAAGCACATGAGTGAAACAACAGCTAATCAGCTTGGACAATTAACCTCTGCTCTTAATTCTTACGATGCACATACAAAAATGAGTAAATGACTAAACAGCCCAGCTGGCATACCTTCAGCACAGACATGATCAGGATGAAGGGAACAGTATTCACATGGGCTGAGGTGGCATTTCTGGGCCCCTCTCCAGACCTTATTACTGGAAACCTGTCACTCGGGAGGAGGCTGTTCTGCTGGATTTACCGGCAGAGAAATCCCCAGCCCAGGCAGGAACAGGCTACTTCTGCCTTACACAGCTCCTGCACCCTGTCTCACACATGCTGCTCGCAGAGGTTCAGAGGAGCTTCCTCAGGTGCAAACCGCACTCTGGCAACTGGGAGGCAGCTCTGGAAGCTGCTGTCTGCTCCTTGCGGAGGTTCCTGCTGGCACCTCTGGGTGCTGGGGCTGCAGGGAGCAGCTCGACCAGACTTCTCCCAGTGTGCTGGAAGTCCCGCCTGTGGCAGCTGACACGGGAGACAAATGGGAGCCAGAAGTCCCTTCCTGCCACTCTTGCCATGTCACAGGGGCAGCTGGCATTGCCACAACCTGCCTGCCATCCTTTCTACGGGGTACAACAAGGACTACGAGTGGCAACAGATTCCCACAGCACGGCACAGCCAGCACATGCTCCAGCTCCAGGGAACAGGTCCGGGGACTGAACGACCACAATTATCTTTATACAATGTTGCACATTTCAGGTTTGCTGTGCATAAGCAGCAGATCCCTCCCTGACTGCTCGGCTACCAGATAAGGTTTCTCGCCACAAGGAAGGCTGGGCCTGCACACTTGTGAAGTTTTGTCAAGTGGAGATTTTATCGTCAGAATCTGGGGCAAAAGGAAAGCTGCAGCCACGTCCTCACCGCACGCACAGGGCCTGGGGCACACGCCAACCGGCTCCTTCAGAGCTCTCCCTCCCACAAAGCCTCCTGCCGTCCTCCATCCGCCATCCCGAAGCACTGCATGGTGGGGCGAGAGGGGCATCCTCGGCTGAGGGCTAGTAGAAAGGCAAGCCATCGCAGGCAGAGGACGGGGCATGACCACCCTGCACCAGGGAGTTTCTGCAGGTCTGTTTATGTGATCACCTCGTTAAGCAGCTTCCGCTTGCCCTAAACATGCGTTAAAGTGGCATCAGGAGGTGCCACGGGTGCCACAGAGCAGCCAGCCTGGCAGAAGAAATGGGGAGAGCAGAGCAGTGCTGTCCTTGCCCACAGGAGAGAGTGGATCCCCTCCCTGATGCGGGGAGGGGGTCTGTGTCACAGCTGGGAACAAACCCACCCCACAGAGAGCCCTTCCTTGCTTACAAGGTCACAGCAGCCAACAGGGTCGGCTGGTTGTCACTAATGGCATCGTTCCTACTCAGCACCCCCCGTGACTCCCAGGACACCCCACCGCCCCGCTGAGCCTCCTGGCTCCACAGGGGAGACAGAACGGATGCTGCCACGGGGCGTGCTGCCCTTGCTGAGGGAGGTGCAGGAGGAGCAACCTCTGTCCCTAAGCCACACAGCAGCACGCCCACGCTGCGCCCAGCCCAGAGAGATGATCCTCCCAAGGACTGTCATGTCATGTCATATCATGTCATGTTATGTCATGTCTTCTCAGGTCCATCCTCCACCCACTCCAGCATGAGCATTTCTGGTGCTGTTTCTGCTGCAACTCTTTAAACTTCTGTCCGACTGGTTACTGACCTGCCTGAGAACATGACCCAGCTGCACATATTTTTAGGCTTAACTATGTATTTGTGCTGAGGCAGAACACAAGTATGCTGGTTTCAGGCTCCCAGCCTCAACAGGGAGCATGGGAGGAGCTATTTTGGTATGGAAAGAACAACTCCACATTTTTTCTCTGCCTCAGAGTGCAAGTGGCATTGAACTCTTCCCAAGACAGAACTTGCTCTTGCAGTTTGGAAGAGGCAGCCATGGCAATCCTGGAGCCACGCACTGGGAATCCAGGCACAGACAGCTCAGCATCCATGGAGATGCCATCGGTAAACTCGGCCCCTTTCGGCTCTCTAATCTCACCAATGTTCCTCAGTAGTTCCCCTAAAAAAGGCTCTGTTATCACAGCCTGTAGGTTCCCACACAGGCCATACCAAGGCAAACTGTTTGCTGAGCACAGGCTAAGAGGGAAGAGGGGGATTTGCAATTCACAATGTTATTCATGTCTTGAAAGCACATCTGCTTAAGAGACAGAAGCCCTGGCGAAGGACTGGCAACTCCCTTGTAAGCCGCAGCAGAGGGGGCAAAGTGGCAGCGCTGAACCTGCGGGCACCGGTTGTTGCAGGTTGTGATAGACACCATGGCTCTCGGCAGCACTGCATCCTGCTGGTCCACAAAAGACAGAAAAGTCCTCTCCAGCAGCTCTCCAAGAGGGCAGAGATCACGTGCGAGGTGCAACGCCAGGCCTGGGCACAGAGGACACAGATGCCCCTATCAGAAACGGGCAGCTCCACACTGCACCAGGATCTGCATTAGCAAAAGATGCACCAAGCAGGTAAATGGCCTCAGGTCACATCACTGCTCTGCTGCCTGCACCTGGAGGCCACAGACACAGAGGGCAGGCAGAGCCTCCCAGTATCAAGGGGTGTGCACCAAAATCAAAGAACTGAGCCCAGGCTGCCATGCACAGAGCAGCTTCCTCCCCATTATTACTGGAAACAAACCCAAACCCCTACCCGGGTACAGGGCAAAGCCTCGGACGTGCCAGCATGGATGCTGCAGCACCCTGGCCTTGCCGAGGCGCTGGGCAGCTGCATTGCCTGAGCCCATCTCTTCCCTGCTGGTACCCGGCGCTGGGGAAGGGGCTCTGTGGGGCCGCCGGTGCAGTGTGTGGGACGAGCAGGGGCATCGGGACAGTCCAGAGTCGTGGGCAGCAGGTCTGGAGTCACCGCGGAGCCCACTGAGGTCCCTGAGAAGGAGGTCAGCCAGCGCTGAATGTCCTCACCGACGCAGAGCTGCGGAGCACCGCAGCAGCTCTGCTCCAGGCGCGAGACCTCCCGGAACAGGCAGGCCCATGGACGCTCCCCAATCCCACTGGGAACGCAGCTATTGCATTGCTGAGGGAACCAACCTGCCCGAGGCACACCCAGTGGTAATTGCATGCCCTTTCCCACCTCTGAAGCACAGAAATGAAACTCGCCTACTCTTTGCAAAGCATTGCTAGCGATCACAAAACCACCCGCCCTTCCTCTACCCGGCCACGAGGAAAAAAGCTCCTCCTGACAGGTCTGGGGCACTCAGCGGGTCCGGGAGGCACCCAGCCCTTTGGAAGCAGCACTCTCAAGCCACCAGGAATCCTGTCGAACAGGAGTTTCCCCACTCCACATGATACCGGCACCATGCAGAGTTGTTTCTGTGCCGAGCACATTTGGCCAACAAGCAGCAAAGAAAGAATTTGCCAGAACGGGAGCACGAAGAGCAGCAAAGAGACGTGTCCTCCGTAAGGCTCAGGAGCAGAGGTGCCAGGGCATGGCAGCTCCCTGGAGCCCCATAGGGCAGGCAGGCTCCTCACCCCTTCCCTCACACACAAAGATGTCAAACTGCTTTTTAGTTGAGGCTTTAGAAAATGGCACATAGCGCAGGCTTTCAGGGGGACGGGAGGGAAGGGATGTCCCTTCTGTGCTGTAACATGTCACCTGAAGCAATTTCGCTCCCACCGTGTGCCCAGAGGTAGGACTAACTTAAACAGAAACAAACATGAAATCCAACCAGTGCCTGCAAAGGATGGACAAGGGGTCAAGCTCAAACTTGGTTCACTTTTCTCCCTGGCAGGTTCCAAGATCTGAGGCACTTCAGACAGGGCCGAGTCCTCGCGTTTGCCCTGTCTGAGCAGCGCAGATTTCATCCTTGTGAAGGATTATCAGTGCTGGAAACTCTCCAGAGTCACCCTCCCGCCTCAGAAAAACTAATCAATGGACAAAGGGATAAAAGACATTTAAAGGAAATCAGAGGTCCCAATACAATTTGAGAGCCGTTCAGTTCTCCATCACTTCTGTCCCTCCTTTGTCAGTATTCTCTAACTGGATTTACTGCCTGCCTGACAGCTGCTAATGTCACAGCTGCATTTGCCACTTTGCACGAGGGGCAAATTCACCCTGAAAGGCTGCATTTTCCAATGCACTTATATCACTACAAGCCCCGGGGAGCCGACAACATCCCGGGTTGTACAAAGATTATCAACGGGACTTCGGAGCGGCCAGGTAGGCTGTGGCCAGGCTCGGTCGCAATAAAGGGAGTTTTCCAGGCAGATTGCTCTTGCCCCGACACCCATTGCTGGGTGATGCTCAGCTCACCCTGCGCAGCTTCCAGAGTCTCTGACCACTTTCACAACTAACTGGGGGGGAATTAAANAAAAATCAATAGTCAGCTCCTCTGTCCAGGTCCCGTCTGAGTTCTGGAGGAGACCTTCAGCTCCACTTATCTAAGAGATGGTGAGTGTTTAAAACATAAAGGGCGATCTTGACATGAGGAGGGGAGCAGTTTCCCAGCATGTCCCTTCCTGCACTTGCTGGGATGGAATTTATAATGAACAATAAGCCCCTGCGTGCGAAGATGCTCAAAAGAGACAGGAGGCAGCACAAAGACAAGGGAAAGTGCACCCCGGTGCCCATCCTTCTGCAAGAGGAGGGCAATTAGCCACTCTCAATCCCTTCAGCTCAGCTGGTCAATTCGCTATTGTGCAAAATTTCTTTTGCCACCAAAGCTCCAGTTTACAAGTGTCTCCGAAGGGTAGTGGAAATTCAACAGCAGCTTGCAGTCTACTGCTAAAAATATCAGTTTACCAGGGAAAATTGCTGTGTATTGCTTGGCAGGACTGTTTATTGAAGAACTAGCTCCTGTGTATTTCAAATCAAAGCTGCAGTGGAAGGGACTTTATCTGGAAAACTATCTAGCAAACTCTATCTACAACAAAGCTGTTAAACAAGTCTTAGATTTTTCATAAGGAGAAGGGAAAACAAATCAAAGTCCATCTTCTCTTGGCTATACAGATAAACATTAGTCAAACTTCTATCTTTTGTTGAAAAGGGTAAAAATGAATGGGTGACAGCATCAGATGCAGGTAACAGATAAATATACACAGCTTTAAAGACTTTTTCTCATGTCTTTTTCTTTTAACATTTGTAAGATCAAAGCCAAGCATTCTGGAGAATTCCTAAAAAGCAGACAATGCATCAAACGTGCTTCCGCACCCTCAAAAAGTGAAGTTTTTCACATGAAATACAGACACTCAGAGCAAAGCCATGCAGTGCCCAATAGACACACACACCCCAGTCCCTTTTTGGAGGCTGCCCTTGATTCGGAGCCCCCCACAGCCAGGGGGGGTGCTCAAGCCACAGGTGCACAACAAGCACCCCGGTGACACGCAGGGTCGGCCACCCCTCGCTCCCAGCGCACCCTCGCCCAGACTCACCCCCTCGGAGCAGCTGCGGGGACCCTCTGCGGGGCAGCCCCGTTTGGCCTGAATGACTTCACTGTTACCACACCTGAAGGACTTTGTGCAGCCACGTCTGCCCAGCACCATCCACCATGCAACACCTACACCTCATAGCCACCATTCTGTGCCACAAGCACAGCTCCCCGGCAGGCGCTGAGAGCGAGCCAATGCTCCATCCGCAGCTCCAGCACCCAGAGCTGCCGGATGAGCCAGCATCCTTGTGGCTCACAGCACAGCACACATCATGCGGGCAAAGCAAAAGGCCCCTTTTTGTCTCAGGGAATAAAAAGCAGCAAAAGCAAAATCTCCTGGGTCAGAAAGCTCCAGAGCAGACTCAACAAACACATTTTACATGTTAGAGCTAGTCCAAGACTCAGTAAAGCCACTGCTCTAAGTAGAGTTGTGCTGATACTACAGCTGTAATTTGACAGATATAAAATTATAGCAAGGAATTGAGAGTACAAGAGCAAAGAAAGTCCTAGGTCACATTTTAATTTACTATTGCTCTTGGACACTGAGAGGACTGCATTTGTCCTTAGGACTCTAGAAATTATGGGGAAAGAGCATCAGCGAGCCTGTGAGGTATGCACACCAACATATGCAGAATTCAGCCGCACCGTGTGTACACAGCAGTCAAAACAGGTTGTCAGAGGTAAATTAAAAGGTGCCCATAAACTTTGCTGGATGCCAGTATTTTTACGAACTCTGCATCAAGCACTTCACTTGCAACTCACGCCTCCACAGAAAGACAGCATTAAGTATGGGAAGGGTCCCGGGGGGGGGGCTGGGACAGCTGTGCCCGCAGCTTCATGCACAATCACAAATGAGGACACAAAGAGCCAAAACCAAAACAACAACAACAAAAAAAAAAGTACCCCAGACGCTCTGTCAGGGAGTGATGAAAGGACAGTGCATTCCCGCAGCGCATTCCTCCCCAAGGTGAGGTCTCTTCCCAACCTGCGCCTTTGCCGCTTCCCCGTTCCACCCCTCCCGGGCAGGGATGGAGCCGTCCCGGGGAGGGGGGGGGCTCACGGCTGCCGAGCCTCGGAACCACCCGGAGCGGCGGGGGCTGCCCGGGACCGCCCGGCCGGGAAGCCGGCAGGATGCAGGATGGAGCACGGGGCTCCGGGGAAGGGGGAGACCCTCGGCCGGAGGGACGATCGCGACCCCGCCGCCCCCCCCGCGCCGCCCCCGGCCCACCTGAGGTGTCCCACATGTTGAGCTCAGTGCGCTGCTTGTCGATCTCGAAGCTGGCCGTGTAGTTCTCGAAGACGGTGGGGACGTAGCTCTGCCGGGAGACAGCGCACGGTCAGCCCGCCGCCACCACCGGCCCCGGTCCCAGC
>VYZM01020994.1:79614-99712 GCA_013398915.1 Dromas ardeola
GGGGGGGGCGGGTTGGCTGGTGCCCGCGGGTGAAGCTGACCGGTGGCCGGGGAGGGGTTGGCCAGTGCCCGGGGATGGGGCAGCCCCACAGCTCTGCGGGCCTGTCCAGGTGCAGTCCCGGGACGCCAGGCCTGGTAGGTGCCTCCCCTGCGGGTCTCCTCCGTTCATGACCAAACCCCCCACGAGCAGCCCAGGGAGGAAAAGTTAAACCTGCTTAAAAGTCTGGCGTGCACCGTGGTGCCCTCAGGGTCCATGGCCGTCCCTCCGTCTGCTCTGAAGCATCAGCAGGAGCCCCGCAGCACCTAGCACAAGCGCCACAGCACCCAGCACATGCTGGGCATTTGTAAATGTCCTGTCAGCACAAAAAAAAAAAACAATCTGAGTGAAAATCTTTTTTCCCGTGTCCAGTGGCCCTCAAAGCTGTTGCTTGCACGTCTCTTCCAGGACAGCATCTCATCACTGCCATCGCAGAACAGATGTTTGGATTCAAGACAACTTCATGGTGAGCAGGGAAAAGGCTCCTTTTGACCCCAGCCTTACCTTGTTTGGTGTGTGCCAGCATGCTGGGCCACAAGGAGCTGAATAAATGAAAAGTAGTTTGCCCTTGGACACTTCGCTCTCGCTCAGAGGGACTGGCAGAGTTGACTGAACTGGAGAGAAGCTGTGCAAAGTATTTGCTCTGCCTTCTCCACCTCCAAGTGTCTGGTATGGGTCTGGTGCTCCGTAAATACCAGGGAGAGAAGGGAAGCATATTTTATTTCAGTCACCATGTTCCCAGCAGCGGGATGGCACTTGGTGCTGCACAGAGGGACCTTCCAGCCGGTCTTACCTACAGCAGCAGATGTTCTTCATCCGTGCAGGGAGCTGGGCCACCAGCGAAGTGTCATTGAGCTGGACACCCCCTCCATGACAGCAGAGCAAGTAGAGGCCCTGGAGAGGAGTGTGAATGAGAAAATCCGGGAGAGGGTACCCGTGACAGTGCGGGAACTGGCTGCAGATGACCCTGAAATTGAAACAGTGAGTGGTGGGGAGAGAACTGATGATATCGGTGGGACCAAAGTAACTGCAGTGTGGATGTCACCCTGTTTGCCATTGTCCTCCTTTGGCTAGGTGAGAAGCCGTGGCTTGCCAGATGACCACGCGGGGCCAGTGCGAGTTGTTGACATCGAAGGCATAGACTCCAACATGTGCTGTGGGACTCATGTCTCCAACCTGAGCGACTTGCAGGTGGGGGACTGCAGCAGGAGCCTCGTGCCACACATTCAGACCTGGCACAGCAGGTCCACAGTTTGCTGGAAATTGTCCCGATGGTAAAGGGGGCAGCGGAACCCTACGCTGGGTGAGCCCCGCCAGGGCCGTACGCACGCTGACGTCTGTGTACAGGCAGGCTTTTTCCTGCTTTGTCACAGAACTCAGCCCTTGTCTGCAGCAGTGACATTTTCTGAGCTGCTGCCGCTGCCTCTGCAGAGGGCGCATGGTATGGTGCTGTTTTGGCAGTGCATTGCTGGGTTGCAGCCATTTGTTCCCTCTGCTTAAAGCTCTGATATTTTTGAGTGGAGATAAAATTCTTGAGCTACCTTTAAGTGTCTTTTCAGTCATTTGGTGGAGTCTGTATCCCAGCAGAGACATCCAGATGCACTGCAGAGCAGCCCATGACTAGCAAATTGTATTAATTCCACTGTGTCACCATCCTTTTTGGGTTTGGGGTTTTTTTGGTATGGTGACCTTATGGCTGATTTTAAGCAGTTTATTTTCACTGGCAGAGAACCAATATTCACAAGAAGACATAGTCTGGTAGGAACTGACCACATGTAGGAGTATAAGCGAAATACTGTTCTTTTCTGACCAGGGTGATTTTCTTTTGAAGGTTATTAAACTCCTTGGCACAGAAAAAGGGAAAAAAAACAAAACCAACTTGGTTTTCCTGTCAGGAAACAGAGTGCTGAAGTCAATTGAGCAAAGTCACAGTACTGAGAAGGCTCTCACCTCGCTGCTCAAGTAATACCCTTTCCGCTTTCATTATTTTGTTTTTACTATTCCTTCTAACAAATACCACGTAAGCCTCAGGGTACATCTGTGTGGTGCTTTTTATGATGTTACCTGCTTTTGCTCCTTTCAGAAATTCTTTATTTGTCCTTCAAAGTGGCGATGCAGATTTTCCTTGTTCTTTCAGAAATGGCCCAGGTGAGCACGTGGAGGCTGTGAAGAGGCTGCAGAGTTCTGTGAAACTGCTCCAGAAGGTATGAGGGGGACTGAGAAAAGCGGATTGCGGCTGCTTCCTGTATACCTGAGCTTTAGTCGTGATAACTGGGATTTGAATCATAGACATCAGTTTTTGTGGGAGCTGCGCCCATCTCTGAGAATGCAACTCAGTGTTCACGCTGACATCTCCATCTGCAGTACGGTTTATTTGCTTTTCTTTCAGAATAACTTGAACCTGCTTAGAGACATTGCTATTTTGATAGCCCGGGACTTCAAGAGCAAACCTGTTCAAAGTCAGCTCTTTGCGTTACACAGGTATGGGGGAGTTCAGGGAAAAGGGTAAAATGGAATCTTACACCTTTTGTGGCAGTTGGATCTCTCTGACATCTAATCAGGCTTGTTTCTCAAGGAGAAATAGAAACACGGTGAATAGAATATTAAACTGCCTCAGCCTGCTGGAAGATTGTGGAGTTAAAGGAATGTGTTAGTAATTTAGTCACTGAATTCTTCTGGTTTGATAGCTAAGAAATAACTGTGTCTATCTGATTTCTCCCTGCCCTTGGTATTTTCAAAGAAAACTGAGGAGCTCTATTTCTTAAAAATAAACACTTAAATAATTCCTAATATGTCCACAGGAATGCACAATGAGGATTTGGATATGTAGGAAAAAACCTACTCTCCATCCTAACAGCAAGAGGCCAAAATCCCAGGCCCGATCAGGCCTTTGGTTTCTGATTGATATTTTGGACTCCAGAGGGGACTTCTGCTTTTTTCTGAAGTGTTGGTTTTTTTTTTACCCATCTGTACAGGAAAGAGGGTGACTCTGAATTTATGAACATCATCGCTAATGAGATTGGGACAGAGGTGAGTCACTGATGAAGACTTACCTGACGCCACTGGCATTTTCACTCAAGCTGTAGCACAGGCTGGGCCAGGCTCTTCAGAGTCACGAGCCGTACCAGAGTCGCGAGTTACAGGTCTGTGTCCTTTCAAAAGTACTGTGTCCAGTTGTGGGCTCCCCAGTTCAAGAAGGACAGGGAACTGCTGGACAAGGTACAGCAAAGGGCTACCAAGATGATGAGGGGACTGAAACACCTCTCTTATGAAGAAAGGCTGAGGGATTTGGGTCTCTTCAGTCTGGAAAAAAGACAACTGAGGGGGGGATCTTATCAACGCTTACAAATACTTCAAGGGTGGGTGTCAGGAGGATGGGGCCAGGCTCTTCTCAGTGGTGCCCAGCGACAGGACAAGGGGTAACGGGCACAAACTGGAACATCGCAAGTTCCATCTCAACATGAGGAGGAACTTCTTTCCTGTGAGGGTGGCAGAGCCCTGGCACAGGCTGCCCGGAGTGGTGGTGGAGTCTCTGTCTCTGGAGACACTCAAACCCTGCCTGGACGCGTTCCTGTGCCCCCTGCTCTGGGTGACCCTGCTGTGGCAGGGGGTTGGACGGGATGATCTCCAGAGGTCCCTTCCAACCCCGGCCATTCTGTGAAAAGCTACATGAGGTCATTGTCCCCAACAGCCTCAGCCTGCGGGGGAATCCGCAACAGTCAAGAAATACAACAGTGAAAAGTCAGAGCACCGTAGAAGAGCCTGTCCCCCAAAGAGCTGTACAGAACCTTATCGGTTGTTTAGACTAGACTAGACTATTCTGGTTGAAAGGGACCTACAACAATCATCTGGCCCAACTGCCAACCATATCCAACTTCAGGATACCCCAGTACCCGTTCTGTCCCCCACAACATATGATTGAGCATAAAGGGTTCAAAATCCCTCTCCCTTTTGCTTTCTTCAAATCGAGTCTCCGTCTCAGTAGCGCACACAGACTCCTGAATTGTCCGCGTGTGGCCAGTGTCTCTGTCCTCTTCCTGGAGGAGGAGGCACTGGTTATTCTGGAGCATGATCTATCTCTGTCCACAGGACACCCTGCTGTTCCTGACTGTGGGAGATGAAAAAAAAGCAGGACTCTTTCTTCTAGCGGGACCTGTTGAAGCAGTTGAGAATTTAGGTCCCAGGTAACATGTTCTACAGTTTCTTTAAAATTAGTAAGAATTCTAGTATTGCAGACTAAGCAGTTGAGGGGTATCATTAGGGCATGAATCCTCCTTTGCTCTCTGGAGCAGGTTAGGCCAGGCCACTCTCTTCTTCGCAAGTGGGTGGTCTCCAGCCTGTGCTGGTCCTGCAGGGTGGCAGAGCTGCTGGGAGGCAAAGGAGCTGGGAAACAAGGCCGCTTTCAGGGCAAGGCAACCAAGATGAGCCAGCGAGGAGAAGTGCAGACTCTGCTCCAGGAGTTCATCAGCCATCGAAGCTCTGAAGCGTAAGAACCAATTCTCAAAGTAGGGCTGTCTTCCCTGCTTCATATGAGTTCCACCGGCTTTTCTCCCAGAGAATAAAGACATAAACCCAGCTGCGGGTGTGCACACGCTCTGTGGGAGCTGGTTTGGTGCTCATGGAAAACTGGGGGAGAGGATCTGCCACCCATGCTCTGCTGCAAGCGTTCTTTAATTTCTCCGGATAAATGGTACACACTCAAGTGATTAAACGTAGACGTTATTTAACCATTTTGTAGGCTTCCTAAAACCAAGAGAGGGGCCCTCCCATTTGCAATTTACACTGTGACTTTTTGCTGAGGAATAATTGCTTTGTGAGCACGTTTATTTATAATAAGCTGGATGCATTTAAAAAGTCAGAGGGTTTGAGTATGATATTTGCCAACCAGTGCAGAGAAAATGAATCGCGCTTTTGCCGCTGAAATTTGCTGTTGCAATCTCAGATGCAGAAACTAAAGGGCGCTGTGGAGCCACAGTGTGAAAAAGCACGACAGGTAATTTGGGATTTCCCCCCCCCCCGCCCTTCTTGCTAGAAATGGTAGGTCCAGCTGTTGGTAATAAACAGAAGAAAAGAAAGCCCTCTCTCAAGGAGGTTTACCTGTCGTGTACACAGGTTGGCAGCGGCCCCAGAACACAGGGTTTCCACAGACGGCTGATGTGGCACCATTCGGCCCCGAGCCCATTGGGCTGCTGGTAAGCAGCAGCAGCAGCAGCAGGCACAGGGTCCTGGCGGCGGGGGAACAGCAGCCCTGTCTCCCACCACACACAGTGGGGTCCCAGCGAGGGGCCTCCTGCAGCCGCCTCCATGGGGTCTGGCTGCCCTGTCCCTATCCATCCTGGCTGGGACAAGCGCTGCGACAAGCCTGCCCGCTGCCCAGCTGGAGGAAACTATCTTAGGGCTACCACGATGCTGAGGGGACTGGAACACCTCTCTTATGAAGTAAGGCTGAGGGATTTGGGTCTTTTTAGTCTGGAAAAAAGATGACTGAGGGGGGAATCTTATCAACACTTATAAATACTTAAAGGGGGGGTATCAGGAGGATAGGGCCAGGCTCTTCTCAGTGGTGCCCGGGGACAGGACAAGGGGTAACGGGCACAAACTGGAACATGGGAAGTTCCATCTCAACATGAGGAGGAACTCCTTTCCTTTGAGGGTGGCAGAGCCCTGGCACAGGCTGCCCAGAGAGGTGGGGGAGTCTCCATCTCTGGAGACATTCAAACCCACCTGGACGCGTTCCTGTGCCCCCTGCTCTGGGTGACCCTGCTCTGGCAGGGGGTTGGACAGGATGATCTCCAGAGGTCCCTTCCAACCCCGGACAGTCTGTGATTCTGTGAAACTTGGGGGTGTGTGTACTGACCCAGGTGAGCTTTCTACAGAGAATTAGGGCCACAGCTGCGCTCCGTACCAGGTGAGATTTACAGCAAACTTTGCCATGGAAGGCGTTCTAGCATGGCTGGGTTTTAGCGCGGGGTTCTGCTGGTGAGCAGTTCGGTCAGGGGGAAGGTGCTCTCTTGCTGTCAGTGTAGCAGCGGCGGGAGGGCTCCCATCAGAGGCTGGGAACGGCTGCAAAGCCTCCATGCTCAGCAAAGGCCCATCCAAGCCGCAGCAAGATAAGGGACATGAGCACAATGCTGCTGGACACTATCTCCCAAAGGCAGTGCAAGATCTGGGCAGGGGAGGTGGCATCTCTCAGGTGGCCACAGCAGAGAGCGCAGCTGACACTTACAGCTGGGTGTGGGGTAAAGGCTGCGGGAACTGGTGTTTGGGGAGATGCTGCACTTGCACACATACGGTCTGGCAGGAAGAAAATGCCTGTACCTTCTAATCTATTTTAAACCGGCTCGGACTGAAAGAGGATGTTTACTAACTGAGTTAATTGGCATCTGCGCAGCCCAAACGGCTTTGATGTCGGCAGGGTGAGCCCGCAACCGGCTTCCTGCTACTGAGCAGAGGCATGAGCCAGGACGCGGCTGCTGGGGAGCTGAGCCAGTGGCAGCCGCACAGCTGGACCCCGCATTGGCACAGCTGGTGCAGACCTGGCACTGGGGTGAGTGGCCCCAACCCCCATCGCAGCCCCTGCAGTCTGGGGGCTCAGCACAGCCCCATCTTTGACTGGTCCCAAAGCCACTCTTGCTTCCATAAACAGCAAAGTGACATGGGTGTGTCCCTGAGCCTGGCACAAGGTGCACTCAGAAACCCTGGATAAACAGTGCAAAATGCAGCTCGGTCCCCCACCCCCGCTGTGCTGGCTGTGTCCAGCTGCGCCTGAGGTTGAGGACCAGGGATCCCGGCACTGCCTTTCCCCGTGGATTGACCATGCCTTGCAGGTGATGGTGGGGCAGCACACCGGGAGAGCCATCTCCCCCAACACCACCAGCAGCCCCCGCGCCTGGGAGCCGATCCCCCATCCCAACCATCAGCCAGTGAGACATTGAACTCACTTGCTAAACACAGCCTCAGCTTTAGTTAAATACCTCGTTTACAGACATGCCCATATGTATATGTGTATATAGATCTGCATCGTACATGTATACACACATATGCATCGGTGTACCCCACAGTACTTCACACTACAATGAATACTGAACACCCTGGGGCTGGGGGCTCCCGCAAAAGCCGGTCCTTTAGCTCCAAGTCACAGTGTCCGCCCATTTCTGTAACAACCGCTTCACCAGCAGACCCCGAGCACCCTGCTCCCAGTGCTGCTGTGCCCGGTCCTGCAGCATGGAGGTGGCACGTCCCCATGAGCTGCAGGGGGGCACAGGGTCTTCCCCCCGCTTGGCCGCGTCCCAGGCTGGTGACCCCCATCCATGGGCATGGAAGGGGCAACAGGAGAGCCCTGAGCTTGCTCTGCCATCAGCTGGCCACTCACTGCCCGAGACTACGGCACGACTGGCATTGTGGGTCTGTGCCACGGGAGCCACCCAGCAGCGCCACCAGCCTGGCCCTCGCGGTCCGCTCCGGAGCGGAGTCAGTCTGTGCGGGTTTAGCGGGGAGCAAACAGTGGCTGGGGGCACCCATGGTCCGGCAGCTGCCCCCGAGCCTGGGCGCAGTGTTACCTGCAGGGACGGCCCTAGGCAGCCTTCTTGTCCTGCGTGGCCAGGAGCTGGGAGACGCAGTAGGGGATGAGGCCAACGGTGGCCAGTGGCACGGCTGCGCTCTTGCAGAAGGAGAGGATGTAGAAGAGCAGCTGCATGTGGGAGGGCGGCTTGAAGGCGTCAAAGAGGTGCAGGATGAGGAGGGAGGCGGTGATGCAGCCCAGGCGGAAGGGCAGCTGCCGGCCCTGCTTGCCCCGGCAGCTCTCCAGGTACATGTGGGAGTTGAGGGCCAGCCCCAGCCCAAAGAGGATGCCCAGGTTACGCAGGAGGCTGGCAAAAGGGGTGGTGTCGATGTGGACCCACTTGGGGTGGGCGCACCACTTCCGCGCCCTGGCCAGCGTCCAGAGCAGGTCCACACCGACTGCCCGCAGCAGCAGGTAGAAGCCCATGGCGAAGCTGAAGAGGAAGAAGGTGATGCCCAGGTACCGGCGGAGGCTGGCATGGTAGATGCTGTGGACGTGCTGGAAGGTTTTGGCCACGGCCATCCCTGCAGATAACAAAGCAGGAGAGGAGGAGGCACCAATCAGAGAGCAATCACCTGCCTCGGGGCAGAGGAGCCAAGCAGAGCCCACAGCCCTGGGTGCTCTGGCGGGGACATAAGCCGGGGGCTACCCAGCTGCTCCCGCACAGTGCCCACTGCCCCGACGGCCACTGCTGTGCCCCGCTGCTCACGATTCTGCTCCCTCGCCCAGTGATGACCCTCTCACACCCCAAGCCTGCCCTGCCTGTGCCTTTGGGCCACCGTCCCTGTCCCTCAGAGCTGAGCAGTGGCTGGCAGTGCCCTGCCCGCCCGACTGGGACTCGTGCCTCAAATGGGATGGGGACAAAGGCACATCCTGGAGGGCATCCTGCCCATGTCGATGAGGCAGTAACTGCAGAGCCACGGATGCCACTTTGTGTCACAACCCCGCACACATCCATCAGGCTGTGCACCTGTCCTGGCCAGCACTGCAGGTGCTGCCGTCCAGCACGGTGGTGCCACGGGGAAGGGGGCAGAGGTCCGAGGCACTCACCTGAGATGACCCCCGTGATGACCTGATGGGGGAAGTGGGCAGCAATGAAGACTCGGGACAGGCAGACGCAGACCTGAACTGCCCAGAATCCCGTCCAAAGCACCATCCACAGCACCCTGCAAGGGGCAGGTGGCCATGTCAGTGCCAGGGCTGGCTCCTGCTGCCTAGGGCACCACCGTCACGTACCCCGAGCGTGCCTGGCCGCCTACCGAGCCCGTCCTCCTGCACACCCCACAGCCCAGCTGTCTGATCACAGCCTTGTGCCTTGATGGGCTTGGCTGCGCCTGCGCCTGTCGGCTCTGGGGCAGCCTCTGCCCAGCATGGGAGGGTTTGGCACACAGCTTACCAGTATTTAAGTGTCCTCGACCGCTTCTTCCCCATGGCAGCAGAGAGGAGGGCCGTCACCATGGTGTAGTACACGCCTGCTGCGCCCATGGCGTGGCCAGAGGGGCTCCCTGGGCAAGAAGAGAGTTCCAGGTCAGACACACACCCCCTCTTCAGAGCGGGTGTCATGGTTTCAGCTGGGATAGAATTAATGTTCTTACTGGCAGCTGGTGTAGTGCTATGTTCTGGATTTGGGACGGGAAACGGCACCCAGCACCTGTACCCTGGCAACAAGATTGGGAGAGGGCACTGGCTGTCCCTGACAGCTCGCACTGAGTGCGCCGGGGATGCCAGCAGCCCTTCCCCGGCTCCCGTGGAAAGTCGCAGGCAAAGTACAGCTAGACCTGCTAGCTGCTCCGGAACTGGGCAAGCCCCTTCCCCATGGAATGGCTGCCCGCATTTGTGGCTGGGGGCCAAGTGTGGCCTCGGCCTGGGGCAAGGCTGGGCTGAGCATGGGGAGGGGTTTGTGCTGAGCTGCCACATCTGCGCCGAGGGTCAAGGTCTGCGCAGGGGCTGCCCTGCCTCCACCCGCCGCAGGCATGGCTGCCGTCCCCGCAGCGCGGCAGGGGCCAGCACCAGCTCGGCCATAATGGCCCCCTCTCGAGAGCTAGCAGGGGCCTGTGCCGCCAGCAGGCTGCCAGCCACGGCCATGGCCATGCCAGCACCCCCCACCCTGCAGGAATCGAGACCCAGAGTGGGAGCTGCATGTGCGGCTGGGGACAGGGGACCCTACCGGGGATGGGGGACCCTACTGGGGACATGGGACCCTACCGGGGCCGGTCTCACAGGTGAGTGGGAACTGCTGGATCTCTGGGGCAGAGGTGTTGCTGTAATAGTCTGTCTCGTGGACCCACCAGTACGGTCTCTCCCCGAACAGGATCCTGAAAAGAAAGAAGAACAGGAGCTGTAGGGGTCCTGGGCACCAGAGTGGGTGGACATGGCTGTGGTTTCAGCTCTGGCCTGGAGCTGGAAGAGGCAAAGGAGCCATGAGTGGTCCAGGGCATCCCGACAGATGCAGCACGCAGCTGGTCGCTTGGTCGTGACAGCCGACACTACCTGTCCATGTCCCCAACCCCGGCTGCTGAAGGGGAAGAGCAAGTCAATGCTCTGAGAAAGAGGAGCAGCGTCTGCTCCCTTGAAGTCTTTTTCAGGCCTGGAGCAACTGTCTCATGGTGGCATCAGAGGCAGATGCCACCCATCCCTGTCACACATGCAGGCAGCGTGGGCATCCTGGGGGATGTGAGCAGTGGGGCACACACAGAGGCCAGCACAGCCCCGGCCACGCTGCGGGGTCCTGCCACCAGGATGCGGGACACAGTCCGAGCCGTGGGCACACGCAGCCCCGGAGCCTGGGGACGCTGAAACGCAGCTGTAGGGATGGCTCTGTGCTGGCACACTGGTACCACAGCCCTGCGGGAACAGCACCCACCCCTACCAGCTGGCACCCAGCCCTGCCGGGTGTTGGGGTGTCAGGGTGGATTGGCCCCATGGTACAATTAACGCTGATGACAGGTCTGTCCTGTGCCTGGAGTGCTGGCAGGTCCCTTGCGCGCTCCCCACAATGGCTCCCTTTGCGGCAGCGATGCCAGCGTTACCAGCCGTGGAAAGGAAGGCGATATTGGTGTCCTAGTTTACCCACGGGAAATGGTCCCCTAAAAGATCCGGGGAGCACCAAGCCCTGGTCCTGTGCATCAGAGCCGTGCCAGGCCCCCACCCCACGGTGAGAGGCTCTGAGCAGCCCCTGCACAGAACTGCTGCCCCGGCTGACAGCAAAGGGTCTGTTTGCAGGAGGGTCTGTTTGCAGGAGGTTCTGTCCCTGCCCGGCTTCTGGGGAGGGGGGAGACGCTGCTGCAGGCTCGGGAAGGAGCAGCCATTCCTACTGCCAAGCCGGGGTCTGAACTCTGGGCTTTGTTTTACACCAGCGTGAAGGCTGAGAGCACACATCTGGCCCGCATTAGTCCAGCTGTGCCAACACGCCCGCAAGGAGCCGTGGCACGGGGCCACTCACCACTTGAAGACGAGGTTGAGCCAGTCGCCAATCACAGCCACCCAGATGAGCCTGATGCCCACCGACTCGCTGAAGTGGAACCAGATGGGGAAGAGGACGAAGAAAGCATTCCTGAGGTCGGCAGCGAAGGAGATGAAGAGGAACCAGTCCTGGGAGCCCTGGAAGTGCTGCTGCAGCCAGTGCGTTGCCTGGATGCCCATGTCGTGCAGGAGGTTCATGCTGGCCTCCATCCTTCCCTGCAGCTGCTGCCTCTCGGCGTGGCTCCGGCTCTCCTGCGCTCCACTGTGCTGCCAGGGTTTTATACTCTGCGGGCTCTTGTTTGCTGCAGGCAGGTCACTTGTCCCAGCACCGATCTTTGGACCCAAAACCACTTTTGCCAAAGGTGCATCACCGGGGGGTTGTTACAAACATGTTTGGAACACCTTACATAAAAGGGAAAAACAGGCTTCGGGAGTGCGTGGAGCGTGGGGTGCTCCAGCACCAGCGCCTTAACCCTTCCCCGCACCATCCCTCCCCACAGTGCTGGGGGGATCCCGCAGCCTCTGCTTGTCCTGCCACCCTAGCGGCTCAGCTGCTCCTGCTGCCCCCCCGCCATCGCTGTTAGCAGGGGGTAGACTGAAGCACCCGCTTGCTGTGTGACCCAACTGCGGAGCTGCTGCAGCTCCGAGCTGAGACACTTCCCCCATCCCTCTGCCATCACCCCAAGCACAACTGGAGCATTGCAGGGATGCCCAGGAGAACGGACTGGGCTATGCATGATGTGGGGGACAGGCTGCACACCCCCCTCCACTACATCAGCTGAAACCCATGGCTGATGAAAGAACACCTTGCTGCCATGGCATTCACCAGGCTGATTTACCCAGGGCTCTGCATGATGGGAAAACTTTCAAAGCCCGAGAGAGTGAGGCTCGGGGAGCTGCTGGCTGCCAGCCACGTTTTTCTGATCTCTGGTGTGGGGTTAAAGGACCTTTGCAAATGAGGTCCCCTGGGAGGGCAGACATTCCTCCCAGCACGGCTCTCCTGCCTTAATCCCCTCCTGCAGAAAACTGCCCCGCCAGACCCCAGCTGCGGGGACAGAGCTGAACACGCCGCTCGTCCCGCCAGAACTGGGTCCCTGCCCATGGCCTTTCCCCCACCCCAGCCATGCCACAGCGTGGTGCCAGCACCACAGCTCTGTTGTCCTGTCCCTCCCCGGGAAGTAACAGTGAATGAGTAACATGGAGAGCTATTTCCAGGAGCCCGAGGACACAGGGTCAGCCTGGCAGGAGGCACCTCCTTCCCCAGCTCTGGCTGCGCAGCCCCACAGCCACGGTGTGGGGAGCCCATCCAGCGCCCGCCACAGCGACGCAGGCAGCTGCCCCTGTGAGGGGAACGGGCAATGGAGGTGTTAATGATTAGCAGCCAGTGAAAATGCATCACTTATCTCCCTCCTCGAGAAAGTTCGGGTCAAGATCCTTGAACCACTGCTCCGGTGCTGTTTGCCAGGCACAGAGCAGGCAGAGGTTGTGTCCAGCGCCAAGTCCTGCCCGCAAACAGCAGGCTCTGCAGGCCCTTTGCCTGCATGGGCGCTGCGGGGTCTAAAAGGCAAAAACACGGCAAACGTTCCTCCTTGGAATACAGGCCAGGCCAAGGAAGAGGGATGGTGTTTGCAAACGCCTGAGCTCTGAAGGCACAGGGAGTCGTGGGCCGGGTCCAACTCCATCTGCAGGGACGGAGCGCGGCAGGAGCATCCTTGCCGTGCTGGGGAGCCCTGGGGCAGCGCAGCGGGGGATGCAGCACCAGGGGGTTCACATTGGTCCGTGCCATTTCCCAGCTGCCCTCAGTGAACGGGAAATGTGTGTGAAGGAGAGGACAAGGGGCAAATGCTGCAGGATCAGCCCTGGCCACAGGCACATCCCTCCCTGTCCCTCCCAGCCTGGCCTCGCTGCGCCCAGGGGAGAGGGACCCAGGTGTCCCAGCCCCTGACTGAGCTCCCAACCTACATTAAAAAAAAACAACAAAGCAGAATTTTGCACAGAAATTGAATTACTCTTGCAAAACAAATTCCCCAGCATCTCATCCCAGGGTTCTCAACTCAGAATGGCTTTGGCCAGCGTGAAGGAATGCAACAGACTTGGCTTCCACCTCAAAAATATTTTGAAACAGTTCAGCAATAAATTCTCCCCAAGAGATTTCACAGCAGAAAATGGGGGCAAAAGGTGTTGGGGGATGGGGAGTGGCGTGCTCCGGTCGCCTTGGAAAAAGTCACTGCAGGAAAACTGGGGCCGCAGCGGGGAGAGTCTGGGAAAGGGGACAGGCGCAGCCACCTCCTCCCTGCCAGCTGGCGCGGGAGTGAGCAGAACGCTGCCCAGAGCCCTGTGCCAGTAGTCTGGCGTGGGCCAGTGTCCCCTGTGCGGGGGCTAGGCTGCACATGCTGTGGGACAGGTCTGTGCCGGAGCTGCCAGGGCCTGCACGGCAGAGATTTCCCAGCGCCGGCTCCGTGTCCTGCGCTGCAGGTGAATCCCCGGCCTCGCAGCCGCTGGATGGAGCCAGGGCTGCAGGGGTTGCTGACCTCCTGGGCACCGTGGGGTTTTGCACCCCGGATGGTTTGGCTGCCGGCTCTGGGAGCACCATGCCAGGCTCTGGCTCATCCCCTGCACCGTGCAGCCACGCTGGCAGCACCGCCGGCCAGAGACAGGCCTTGCAAAATGGCCAGGGTGGCTTTCCCAGGGGAGGAACAGGGCCAGGCTGGGGGTGCTCTGTTTCTGCACTGGGGTCCGTGCGCAGTGAGTCTGGCATCAGCTGGCAGCCCAGGAGCCTGCGGTGTGCCTGCTCCGGGACACTGTGTCCCTGCAGTTCCCAAGGCACCAGATGCAGCTGCAGGAGGCGCAGCACACGTGCGTGCTGTAATGTGATGTGCCGCACGCGGTGCCAATGCTTCATCCAGAAAATTCCCAGCCTGCTGCAAGGTCTGGGGCCGTCTGCGAGCTGGGTCGCTGCCAGCTCGGGAGCGCGCCTGCTTGCGTCAGCACACGGGCAGAGTCCGGGCAGCTCGCAAACACACGGGCACACAGTGGCTGGCAGTGAGCTGGCTGACGGCCACCTTCCCCTCGCAGCATCCCGCCTGCTCCCCCAAGCCTTGGAGATACCTCTGTGGCACGGTTCCTGCTGTCACCCCAGGGAGAACCAGAGCCTCGCGCTGAGCCATGGCCCGGAGCTGCCCAACATCTCCTCCCTGCACTGCAGCGAACCCAGCTGGCTCCCAGGGGAAAACACCGCTGCCATTATGGCTTCTCAAGCCCATTGCAGCGTGGCCCTGGGCAGACCCAGCTCCACAGCAAGGGTTCAGAGGGGATGATGCCCACGCCTGGGATGATGCCCACCCCCAGGATGTCCCCCCAGGGACACATTGGCCAGCGCTTGGCAACTGCAGCCACATGCCAGGGCTGGGCCATGGGGCTGGAGCTGAACTGCCCTCACCAGCCTCTCTATGTGCCCAGCCTGACGCAGCAGGGATGGACTCTGGAGGCTGCGTGATCCCACAGCCCAGGGCTGTGCACACAGACGGGCAGCAGCCAAGGCCAGGACCGATTAATGGGGCTCAGTACAGCCGTTACACATTAACTCCCTTGTTTGTCCCATATTCCCCAGCAGGAGCCTCCTGCCAGCACCCAGGGGCCAAGAGCACGGCCGGAGCATGCTCCCACAGCCGTGCCGGGCGCTGCACTAGCCCCGTGGCCCTTGGACCCCGTGAGCACCGGAGCTGAGCCAGGATCCTCCGTTACAGGGCACCAGCACCTGCAGCCTCGGCAGCCACCAGGAGCAGCAGCAGCACCCATGAACTACACAATAGTTTAGTCAGAAGAAGCACCCGAGTGCCCATTTATTGGGGAAGGGTGGACATGGGCAGCACAGGCAGGGAATGTCTGTCCCATGCTCCTCCCGTGGGCTCCCAGCGCAGCCCAGAGCACCATCCCTGTCCCCAGGGCTTGGCACCACGGCAGCTGCCAGAGCTCAGCGTCGCCTGGGCCCCGGCAGCCCAGGAGCTGCAGTGGCCACGGGGCTAGGGTGGACATTTCAGGCTCCCCACGGCCCCTGGGCTGCAGCCAGGCCACAGCGGCTGCCATGCCGCCCGCTCCCGCCACCCCGGGCAAACCCTCGGCGTGGACCATGGCTCCAAGGGAGCCGTGGGTTGGTGCAGTGCCCAGCCCTGGCCAGCACCATTGCCCTGCGTGCACCAACCTACCTCGGCAAGGCGGCAGGAGCACCTCTGGTCCCAGTGCAGGAGAGCAGCCGCAGACACCCCGCAGTCCTTTGGGTGGCCTCCTGGATGCAGTCTCCAAAAATCACTCCCTGGGCTGTTTTTCAGGGGCTGTTTTTCAGAGGCTTCGAGTCTGCCTTTGGTCACAGTCCTGAAACGAGAGCTGAGCTCCTCCGAAAACCTGACCCCAAGCACGACATGTCCCAGGGACGGGGAGGGCAGGTCCTGGTGCGGTGGCAGACCCAGCCCGTGCCCGGCACCAGGCACTGCCCGCCCGCACCGGCAGGGATGGGGCAGTGGCAGCCCTGTCCTGTCAGAGCCCGCTGGGCAGCGGGGCCAGGCTGAGGTTGAGGAAGCCCCTGTATCGGAAGGGGGGCAGGTGGGGGGCGCAGGCAGCAGCCGGGGGCAGGCAGGCCAGCGGGTTGGCCCCGTACGCTCCAGCGTCCTGCTCGCCGCCAAAGTACACGCTGTCGGGTGAGTCCACCGAGGGGTCCTCGTCGAAGTAGTTGTAGGGCCTCAGGAAAAAGCCGACGCCGTTCCCCACAGTCACCGTGTTGGGGACATCTTCGGCGTGGGGGACATGCAGGAACCCCACGGTGATCCAGGCGACCAGGTCCTGGGCAGGAGGGGAGCCGGGTGCCCCATCAGGCTGAATAGGACCCTCCAGCCCAGCGGCCACCCGGTTTGGCCACGGGATGGGTGAAACCTCTGGCTGGGGCAGGAGCCGGAGTGGTGCCCACGGTGCTCAGCTCCCCTCAGCCTGGGCAACCCCAGCTCACCTCATTAGTGATGGTCTCGTTATCAATGAAGTCAGCAAAGACAACGGTGGGCGTCCAGGGGTCATTCTGGTTGTAGACGCTGGTGCTGGTGGGGTCCTCCTCCTTCTGCCGGGTGATGGCCAGCTGGTACCTGCCGGCGTGGGGGGCAGAGGGGGCTCATCCATGCCGGCATGGGGTAGGGCAACTGCGGCATCGCTGCCAGGGGATGCACCAGCAAACGGGGGCTGGATGCACCCTCGGCGTGTGCCCGGGGACATGGTCCCTCCTGGGTCAGGGAAGGAAGGGGCTGGCAGCGGCCAGCGTAGGACTGACAAGCAGCAGCCCTGGCACCGTCGGGCTCATGGGGGTTCACTCACTGCCCGTGGCTGCTCCGGCACGGATGGGAAACACGAGCACATCCAGGCGCAGAGGCTGCTGCTCGCTGCCTGACATGAGCAGCCACGGCCATCTCTAACTCCCACAGCCTCCCCCAGAGCGTGAGCCCTTAAATTTCACCCCGGCAGCAAGCCAGCTACATGTTTGTCCCAAGCATTTTCCAAAAGACATTCTGTCCTTACATGAAGATGTCAAGACCCAGGGATGCCAATGCTTCCCTTGGGAGTTCATCCTCCAGCCTGGTTGTCCTCACAGGGAAAACACACATGTGATGATTGCTCTAAATTAATCTTATCTGGGGTCAGATTCCTGCCTGTGAACTATTATGAACAGATGTCGTTGAGCAACTTTTCAAGGGATTTTCAGAGCCAAAAAAATATGCATGTTGGCTGTTTAACCGTTCCCTGCAGCCCAACACAGGCTTGCTGGGAGGCAGGAGCAGTCGGGGACATGGTGGCAGGGCAGGGACAGGACAACCACGCGCACCCCAGCACCCACCCGCCCCAGCTGATGGACCTCTCCATGGGGCTGCTGATGGGCAGGTGCTCCCCGGCGAAGCTGACGATCTGGACCCGGTAGCTGCGTGGGTGCCCCCACTTGTTGGCCTTGGAGCCGGCAAAGGAGAGGTAGCAGGGCATGGGGGTGTTGAGGGGGAACGCCGCCTCGCCCTCCCTCTCCAGCCTCTCCCTGTGGAGGTATGGCCGCTCAATGGTGTGCTGCATGCTCCAGGGGTCTTTCACAAGCTCATACTCCATGTCCTGGGTCTCCAGAGAGTTCAGCTGCCCTGGGAAGCAGAAGGGAAAACCCTCTTGAGCTCCGCGCCCCGGGCAGAGCTGCAGCCCAAAACGAACTGCGGCCACACACAAAGGCACCCAGACCTACCATCGACATCCAGGTCCACCTTGTAGTGGATGTGGTGGAGCTGCATCGTCCCCAGCGTGTGGGGCCCGACCCTGTTGCTGTAGTCGGTACCTCAGCCATGGAGGAAGGAGGAGCTGATGTAGCCGGTGGCGTGTACCCGGACCTCCATGGCCCCACTGCTGTGGAACATGAAGTCCCAGATGTAGTCGTAGTTGATGAGAGTGGAGACTGCACGGATGACCAGCATGTTTTTCTGCAGCCCGCCATAGTACAAGGAGTGTGAGTCGGAAAAGTGGCGCCGCAGAGGGAGGGCAGTGTCGTGCTCAAAAATGCAGAGTGACTTTTGGTTGGTTTTGGGGGTCTCTGACTCCGCCAGGTAGTGCCGGTCCACATAGGTCGCTCTGTAGGGACAGTCAAGGCCCCGGACAAGCTCGTAGGCAAACCTGCCGATGCCAAAGCTCCCATCAAAGTACCGGGTGGACATCCCCCCAGGGCAGTTGGAGCCGTAGAGGGCTAAGGCTTCCTGGAGACTCAGCTCGTAGACAATCCTCTCCCCATGGAATCTGATGTCAAAGAGGCGCGGGCCGGTGTTGGGGTTCATGCTGAAGGCGATGCTCCAGCCCTGAAAGGTGACGCGGTTGTCCCTGATGCTGTAGCGGGGACCCTGGGGCTCATACTGCAGCGGCCCCAGGGAGCCAGGCGGGTGCCGGGGTCTCATGGAGCCCAGCACCGCTTCAGCCTGGGGCTTATCGATCCTGACGACCTCCAGCAAGTTGGACTCAAACGCATCCTCCAGATCCCCCATGCTGGCAAAGTACTGGCCATTGTAGAAGACTGCGTAGCTGCCAGCGGGAGATGTGGAGGTCCCCGTGCTCCACCAGCACCCCCAGCCCCACCGGCGAGAGGTAGTAGCCCGTGCCAGCCACGCCATGGAAGAGGACAAACCAGGTCGCACGGTCGCCAGACTTGAAGCCCCGTGGGGCCGTCGTGAGGATGGCCAGATCGGTCCCGTTGGACTCACAGCACGCAGCAAGGAAACGGGGTGCCTTTCTCAGCTCCTGCTGGATGAGGACGTTGATATCCACGTACTCCTTGCCAGTGACGTGTCTGCGGTGGTACGGCACCTTCCCCCCGTACTTCTGCACCGTGATGTCCCGGTGATACACCGGCATCGGCAGCGGACCCACCACATACTCGGTGACGTTGGGGTCCGGCTGGTTCCCAAAGTAGAGCACAGCCAGCGCCTCCCGGGGCGGGCGAGCCCCCCCACCATCCAGGAACTGCAGCACCTCTGCCTTGGTGGGGACCTGCACGTCCACGGAGGCGATGCAGTTGTCTGAGGGCTTTGCCCGCGAGGCGTCAACCAGCTGCACCCCAAGGTTTCCCTGCAGGTACCGCACCACTTGCGCCAGCTCTTCGGGTGTCAGATCGGCAAAGACCAGGCTCTGGCCGTCATCGGGGTCCTCCTGCTCCGGGGGCTGGTGCTGGCAGGTGCTGGGGGCTCTTCCTCTGGTCAGCAGCACACAGACCAAAGCAAATATCGTGGCTAAAGCCAGAACAAGGAGGATGAGCACGGTTTTCATGTTCATGTCTGCCGAGGCACTGAGAGCTCCCACAGTCCGTCAGGGCGGGATTCCAGAGGCAGAATCCTCCTAGCGACCCGCCGACAGAAGGGGCTGGGTTTGGTTGGGTTTGTTTTTTCCCTTGTTTTCTCAACAGGGAACAGCCCAGAGGAGCACACAGAGGGATGTTCTCAGACATGCCCGGGATTTGCTGGGAACCATAAAAGGCAACTTTGCTCTGCTTCCCCCAGCGGGTCATAATTTTCAGTAAACTTAATGCTTCTGCATCTGTCCTTCTCCTCTTGTCCCACGTGCTGCGCTGCAGACCTCGGAGAGGACACATCCAGTCACTTGGGGGAAATAAATGCATCTCCCTGCACCTCCTTCGCTTAACCCTGCAGATGCAAACAGCCAGGGGCAGCGCAGACTGCAAGGACGATGCTCCTCTGTGTAGAGCTGCCCCATCCTGCCATGGCTCTGCCTTCGCCAGCGACACCCCTGCAGCCTGCACAGCAACAGCGCAGCATCACACGCTGCTGCCAATGACCCACGTGCAAGAAGGCACCATCCTGCAGCCGGGAGGGAGGGGACATTTGTCACCCCCTCAAACTGCCTCCTGATCCTGGGATACATCCTGCCACAGACACGGGGCTGCGAGGAGGGGGACAAGGGCTCCGGAGTCCACCTGGCAAACAGGCAGCGGCACCAGCCATGCTGCACCGATGGCAGCCGCGTGACCCTCCCGCCCCGGCTCGAGCCTGCAGGAGGGCTCTTGCGTGAACCCGGCCACCATCGTGTTGGGCTGGGCCACACGCTGCCCACAGGGCTGGGGTTCAGCTGGTTGACGCAGGGGCACCCGTGGGGACAGTGCTGGCGCAGGGACAGCGAGACCCCTCCCCGCAATAGTCCCCTCCGTTCCTCTCACCTGCAGCGAGTGCCCGAGAGCTGCAGCCCAAGTGGGTCCTGGCTGTCCCCAGCCTCACACCGAGCACCCAGAGCTCGGTGCCAGCACCTCCATCCTTCCCTCCCCCAGACCCCTGGGACTCCCTGGCCCGTCCCTCCTGCCCTTTGTCTGGACCGTCCCTGTGCCCGACAGCTGCCCTAAGCCACACTGCTGGGTGGTTTGTGGGTGCAGAAAACACAGCGGAGACCCAGCATCATGCCCGAGCAGACGCTGCTGTAAGTTGTAACAACAAGACACTCAAGAGAGCACTGGACCAGAATCATTTTCTTTTTTTTTTT
>VYZM01020994.1:99740-119462 GCA_013398915.1 Dromas ardeola
TTTTTAACCTGAGATAGGCACTACACAACGCTTGCTTCTACAGCAGAGGAACTGGATTTTCTCCATGCTTTCCTCCTGCGACAAACTCAAATTCAGCAATTAGTAGAGATAATGTAGACTCCCATCTGGCACCATGCCAGGAAGATCATGCTTCCCTTTTAAAGAGCACTATTTTAAAAGCAACGATAAGAAGTGAAGTCGTCGCACGACTGGAAATTGAGACAACTTCACTAAAAAAAATGAAAATTTGAGACAGAACAGTCAGCCTGGTGCCTCTGACTGTGTCTCGAACACCGTCCTGTAGTGTTAAAACCTGCTCATATTTTGGAAACCATCGTAGGTGAATGGGGGGAAGTTTGGCAAACAAGAGGCAGTTTTGGGCAGGCATGCCAGAGGGTTGATTTCACATGCCGTGAAGTCCTGCTTGCTGGTGAAAAACACGCCATCGTGCGAGTATATGGAGGGGTCCAGGTCATAATAGTTGTAGGGTCTCAGGAGAAAGCCAACCGAGTTTCCCACCGTCACAGTGTTGGGAATATCCTCAGAGTGTGGGATGTGAAGGAAACCAGCGGTTATCCAGGCAACCAGGTCCTAGGGCAGGGAAGAGCCACGAGACCGCGGTTATTTCGGAAGCCTGCAGCGGCAGCAACCGAAATCTGGGCAGGGGCCATGGAAAGAGAGACCGAGGGGACCTTCATGGGCACCAGCCCAGCCGCGTTCCCATGCGTGATCTCCCTGCTCTGGGAAGGATCCCCTTCCTTCCCCAAAAACCTGCCCATAGCTGCAGACATCCACCCAGCAGAAGGGCCCTTGCCCTGACCACCGCGGCCAAGCCCTGGCATTGCAGCGATCTTCCTGACATTTTGCCAGCATTTCTCCATAGGGAGAGACAAGCTCCTGCTCTGCACTCTGATCTACACGCTCTGAGCAGATCCACAGGAAAGGGGATGCTCAAACCCTTGTTCCCCGGGGCTGCTGCTCCCCCAGTGGAGCCCCTGCTCCTGCGGGCAATGCCGGGGTCGCTCAGCGGCTCCCGCTAAGCCCCGGCACTGGGTATTACAGCTCCAGCCCTGGGGACCCCAGCTCACCTCGTTGGTGATGGTCTCATTGTTGATGAAGTCGGCAAAGGCAACGGTGGGCGTCCAGGGGTCGTTCTGGTTGTAGATGCTGGTGCTGGTGGGCTCCTCCTCCTTCCGTCGGGTGACAGCCAGCTGGTACCTGAGGACAAGAACAGAGATTGGAGCAGCCCCTGGGGCAGGGGAGAGCTAGAACCAGCTCCTCCGAGAGCCTGCAGAGCACAAGCCTGCTCCTGCGGAACAACCCCAGCCCAGGGAAGCATCTGCCCAGTGCCTACCCATCTAGGAACACTCATGCGATCTCTTGCCCCTCTCTGAGAACCCCCCATCCCAGTTCAAGCAGCCTGACCTTGCCCAGCTGATGGCCCTCTCCATGGAGCTGGCTTCGGGGACGTGGTCCCCCGCAAAACTGGTGATCTGGATCCTGTAACCACGCTGGTGGCCCCACTTGTTTTTGCTGTTGGCCGCGAAGTAGACATATCGGGGCATCTTCGACTGGAGCCGGAAGGCAGCCTGGTCCTCCGTGTCCAGGACTTTCTTGGTGAGTCGTGGCCGCTCTATCTGCTGCTCCAGGCTCCAGGGAGCCCGCGTCATCTCAAATGCCATGTCGTGGGCCACCAGGGAGTTTTTCACCCCTGCAAAGCAAAAGCAAAGTCGCTGAGGAGCATCCCCTGCAGTCCCCTCTTCCCCACGGACATCGCTGCAGCCAGAGCTTGCTCTCCCCATTCTGCGTTCCCAACTCCTGGCTCCGAGCAGCGGCTCCTGCTCGCGAAAGCAGCTACTGCTCCGCAGCTCCACGGCGGCACAACGGTAGCTCAGGTATGTTCATCCATGGCTGTGGCTGTACAACTGTATGTTTGACCCAGACAACACCACGCTGTGGCAGACACCACCATCCATGGGGACTCTCACCCTCTGAGAGGGACAAGAGCCTCATCCCAGTGCAGAAGAGCTGGTTTGCTCCCCAGTGCAGGCACAGTCTAATTAACTCAAGCACCTGACAACCCAGACAGCGCGTTTGCGCTCCATCAGCATGTGTCCCCATGAGCTGGAGAGCACTGGGCAGGGCGTTGGCACATTTGCACATCACAGAACTGGAGCAGCGCCGAGCAGTTCGGGTCTTTCCACAAAGAAGAGTCATGAGCCGGAGGCTCAGAGCGACAGGAGGGGCATAAGACCAAGGAAATCCCAGGACGAGATGGCAAAGAGCCGGCTGAGAGCGCTCAAGGGCTGGCGTGGCTCTGGCAGAGGCACCGGTGCTGGCCCCTGCTGCTCGTCCCAGCCGGAGCACACAGTGTAACACCCCCTGCTCCCCTCCCCTTGCCCCACACATGTTTCCAGCTTGCACCAAGGCTACCACAGAGCTGGACCTCTGGCCACCCTTGGGCCCGAGCCCCGGGGCCACCATGGAGGTCAGCGCCAGAGCCCGAGCCCCATGGAAGAGGATACACGGCCAGCAACCACCATCATGATCATTCTCTTCCCTTTTCTGATGCGAACAAAACTCTTAACCCCACACCTCCCCTTCTAGTGACAGTAGTGACACTGACTTCATCTGCCTTTTCCCTGTTGCAGTTTTGCCATCCCCCATTTTTACCTAAGTGCTCAAAACTCATCCTAAAACCACATGGAACAGCCTTTAAATTTGTGTTTCCCAATCGAAAGGAAATTGGGATATTTTTAATAGGTGGCTGGAGCATGCAGCAAACGCAGTTGCAGCAGCAGCAGCATGAGGACAGATTTGTGGCATCAATGGTAGGGGAAGACCAAGAAAACTGCAGCCGACGCACCCGTTGCTGCTGTGAGCAAAGGATCCCTTGTACCCTGGCAAAATGCAGCCCAGCCCTGGCTCGGAGCTGGTCGCCAGCCCAGCATCCACCTGCGGTGCCCACAGCCCCACGGAGGGGGCAGCCAATTGTCCCACTCGCACATGAGCGGCAGGAACGGCTCGACAAAGCTGTAGGAAGTAGGAATGTGAGCTGGAAACCACATCCAACAAACCACCTTGAGAGACGCCGACTATCGTCTGGGGCTCGGGACAGGAGGAGGGTGTGGAAGGAAAAATCCCAGATTCTGCAGATTCCCAGAGGCGTCGAGGGCCACGGGGCAGGGTCGGGGCTGGGTCTGTTGGCCCAGGCGGAAGGGGAAGGACCCTCCCCATGGGTGGCAGGGGCTGGGCACAGGGCAGCGCTGCCCTTACCCAGCCACAGCCCTGCACTGCACGTCGGGGAAACCACAGGGGACAGACCGGGAACATCTCCCTGTAGGACAACAGCTTCCCACTGCTCTAAAAACAGAAGGGAGGCAGCTCCATGTCTGCACACCATCCTACCCCACACACCAAGAGAAAAAAACTGTATAAGGACCAAAAAAACGTCAAGTTTGGGGAGTATAAAAGTACTCAGGGAGGGCACAAAGGAGAGACAAAGACCCAGACCTACCTCCCACATCCAAGTCCACTTTATAGTTGATGGAATGGGTGCGGATCGTACCCAGTGTGTGCTCCCAAACCCTATTGCCGTATCTCAGACCATCCCCATGGAGAAAGGATGAGCTTGTGTAGCCCGTAGCCTGGACCTTGCCTTCGATGGCTCCGTTCTGGTAAAAAATGAAGTCCCACACGTAGTCGTAGTTGCCCACAGTTGCAATGGACCGAACAACCAGAGCAGAGTTGACCAGTCCCCCATAGTAGAGCGACTGCAAGTTGGAGTAGTGGCGCCTCAGAGGGGAGCCCAGGTTCTGCTCAAATATGCAGAGAGCATTTTTACTAACTCTAGAGACCTGGGAATGAGCAAGGTAGTGCACATCCAGGTATGTTGCTAAATAGGGGCAGTCAACCCCTCGCACCAAGGGGGAGGTGTAGCGCCCGATGCCAAAGCTCCCATCCATGTACCTCGTGGACATCCCTCCGGGGCAGTTGGAGCCGTACACTGACAACGCCTCTTGGACGCTGATTTCATAGGCAACCCTCTCCCCCTTGTGTCGGATGTCAAACAGGCGCAGGCCCGTGTTCACGCTCATCCCAAAGGCAAAGCTCCAGGCCTGGAAGAGGACGTGGTTGCTCCTCACGCTGTACCGGGGACCCTGGGGCTCGTACTGCAAAGGGAATAGCGCAGACGCTGGGGCTCGCGGCTTCATGGACGAGAAGTCCCCATCCCGCGGCGCCTTCCTCACCTTCTCTACGCTGATGCGTCCCTGCATGTAGGCGCTCTCCAGCTCGACCATGTCCCGGTAGTACTGCCCGTTGTAGAACACTCTGCTCACTGCCCACCGGGAGATGTCCAGGCTGCTGTGGTCCACCAGCACTTCCAGCCCCACCGGGTGCACGAAGAACCCGCTCACGTTCTGGAACACAATGAACCAGGATTTACGGTCTCCAGAGCGGAACCCATGAGGAGCTGTGGTCTGGAATGCCATGTTGGTGCCGTCATACTCAAACACTTCTTCCAGGAAGGTCGGGGCTGCAGCAAACGCCACTGTCTCTATGAATGCTCCCACCTGCTCATACTCACTGCCCAGCATTGGTCTGCGGTGGTACGGCACCTTCCCCCCGTACTTCTGCACCGTGATGTCCCGGTGATACACCGGCATCGGCAGCGGACCCACCACATACTCGGTGACGTTGGGGTCCGGCTGGTTCCCAAAGTAGAGCACAGCCAGCGCCTCCCGGGGCGGGCGAGCCCCCCCACCATCCAGGAACTGCAGCACCTCTGCCTTGGTGGGGACCTGCACGTCCACGGAGGCGATGCAGTTGTCTGAGGGCTTTGCCCGCGAGGCGTCAACCAGCTGCACCCCAAGGTTTCCCTGCAGGTACCGCACCACTTGCGCCAGCTCTTCGGGTGTCAGATCGGCAAAGACCAGGCTCTGGCTCTTGGACCCCGTCTTCTCCACGATGTGGGGCTGGGATTCACAGCTGGGTGATCGCCTGCCCCTGCTCAGCAGCATGCAGGAGAGAATGAAGATTATCACCGCAGCCCCGACCAGGAGAACGTAGGGGAGTCTGGGGTTCATCTCTGCGAGTGCAGAGACAGTGTGCGGGGCTCGGTGGCAGGCTCCAGAATACGTCCCTCACCTGCAGACCAGGCTCTTAATTCATTTGCCGACTGTAGGCGTAGAGGCGTCACTTGTGAGGTGGGGAGGGAGCCTGGAGCTTGCATGGACTCCCAGAGCAGATCACAGGTCCCGACCAGTTCAGCCTGTTTCCTCCCCACCCCAGACACACCGAGGAAGCCACTGGAGAGCCAGTGCCTGACTCACTCCCCAAGCCACTGATGGGTTTCTCCCCTGCAGGGTGACACCATGAAGATCTCCATCTTCAGTCTGCCCGAGGGGCTTTTGCTTCTCCCAGCATCTCCCAAGGCACCCCATCCTGTCTCCCGTGGGAGCACAGCGATGCTGTGGGCACTGGCTCCCCTGGCCCTGCTCCTCCCACACCCTGGTGCCCTGGGACCAGACCCGCTCCCCCGAGGAGCCGTCTCCCAGCGCCTCCATGTGCCTGTTCTCCCTGTCGCCTCCAAGTCCCTCCCAACCCTGAGGGAAGGGACCTGGCAGCTCCAGCCCTGCTCCAGCTGTGGGCAGACTGGCCAAGACGGGAGGAAGCTCCCTGGTGAGAACAGGCAGCGCCCGCCGAACCCCTGGCAGCATCTGCAAGCAACCGGCAGCACCTGGAGCGGCTGCACCTGTAAGAGCAGAGGCTGCAGGACGACAAACAGGACACATTGTCCCCATTCAGCCATCCCAACCCCACTCCAGCGGACATGATCCTCGGAGAAGAGCTGTCACGGACAGAAAAGGTTACTGCCAGGAAACCGTTCGGCACTCCCGACCACACGACGAACCCTCCCCGGGGAGGAGAGCAGCCAGCAGCCCTTTGGAGGCAGCCACCATGGGGCCAGGGCACCCGGGCCACCCCATCGTGGTGTGAGGCCACTGCTCCTGCATGGCCACCAGCCGCTGCAAGGCTGGCCCCACTGCGGCCAGCCCCACGCGAGGCAGCAGCGATGCATTACCCATAGCTGAGGACGGCTTTCCAGGGATCGTGGTCCACTTCACGCCCTTCTGGTGGAGACAGTTTGAGGCACAGGCAGGATGGGACTGGGCAGGGTCTGAAACCACTACAGCACTGGATCAATTTGCCACACTTGTGCCAATGTTAATTTAGGAACTTATGTTTTCATTCTCACTTCCAGCCAGGGAATAATTGCCCCTTTTTCCCTGCAAGTCCCACACCAGCCTCAGACCAGCATCCAAGAAACCTGTGCGGGAGATGACCCAGTTTTGCCTTCCCGGTGCTCAGAAGGCGGGGAACCTGCAGGGCACCACTCAAGAGCCCCGCATGGCCCTGAGCCCGGCTGCCTGGGACAGGGTCCCCCTCCTTCGCTACGGAAACAAGTCTGGGATCTTACACAACTCTTCTCAAGAGCGTTTTTCGCAGCAGCCAGAGCTCAGGGGCTGTAAACAGAGCAGGGAGCTGAGGGGCGCAGAAAAGGACTTTGTCACCGTGCAGGAGCTGCATTTTAGCATGTTTTCAAGCCTTGCTTACAGAGAGGGAACCAGCATCAGCCCCGTTTTTGACCATAAAGACAGCAGAAGCACCTTTCAAGGCCACACAAACCGCTGCATCGCAGGCAGGTACAAGAGAGGACACGTGCTGGGACCGAACACTCGCACTGGAGTCAGCCGCAGCCTGATGTACGGAGTTCTCCAATTACTCCCCACAGTCCCAGAGACAGCACAGGTTACTGGAGCTGCATTCCTCCTCAGGCTGGAAAAGACAAAAACCGTTGCCTACCAGCGAGCTCTTTGGTCCTGTGCAGATGTTAAACAGTTTCCCCCTACTTTTTACAGAAGCAGGTTTCAGTCACAGACACCTGATGCTGCCAGGCTGTGCCCCCAGCACCACTACTGCCCTGCACCTTCCCGGACTGCAGTTACTGGAATGGCCTTTAAGGGGAAGCAAATCTGTCCTTGGGGGCTGAGCATCCTTGTGGCTCCCAGGGTGGCTGCCAGCACTTCACTGCTCAGCCTGCCAGACAGTGCAGCAGGAGCTGCTCCTGGACTCAAATAACCCTCCGCAGGGATCCGCTGCCAAAGACCGTGACTCTGTGCAGGAGCTGGGGAATTCACTGGCTCACCGCAGCAGCTTTGTATCTGAGACACAGGATCCAACTTACAAGCATTTCCTCAAAAGAGAAACAGGGATAGAAGCTGCATGAGCTCAGCCCTGTAGAGCACCAGTCCAGCCGCCCTGCTTTATGCTGGGCAGTCGGGATACAAAAAAGGACTTTCCCAAGTTAGAAGGAGCACCAGGACCAGCGTCAGGCGCAGGAGGAGCAGGCTCACACCTCCATCCCTGCAGACAGGGCTGTGGCTGCCCGGCCATGCCTATGGCAACACGCGCTGTGCCAGACATGAGGCGTCAAGGAAACACAAACATTTTTCAGCTGCTACCTTTCATACTTTCCCTGGGCTGAACACAGAGCTCCCAGACAATTCGCACCGCCTTCAACTCCCTGACCTTGATGGACTATTTTATATATAGAAAAATAATTTTGCAATGAAAGAAGAGGTTAGGAGAGTGAAAAAGCAGTTCTGAGGTCATTATGAGGGATTCTACAGAGTAGCAGGCAATTCCACCAAAGCTTTGGGGTTTACGAGTACAATAGCAGACATTAAAGGAAGACCCAGACCTACCTCCCACATCCAAATCCACTTTATAGTTGATGGAATGGGTGTGTATTGTACCCAGTGTGTGCTCCCAAACCCTATTGCCGTATCTCAGACCATCCCCATGGAGAAAGGATGAGCTTGTGTAGCCCGTAGCCTGGACCTTGCCTTCGATGGCTCCGTTCTGGTAAAAAATGAAGTCCCACACGTAGTCGTAGTTGCCCACAGTTGCAATGGACCGAACAACCAGAGCAGAGTTGACCAGTCCCCCATAGTAGAGCGACTGCAAGTTGGAGTAGTGGCGCCTCAGAGGGGAGCCCAGGTTCTGCTCAAATATGCAGAGAGCATTTTTACTAACTCTAGAGACCTGGGAATGAGCAAGGTAGTGCACATCCAGGTATGTTGCTAAATAGGGGCAGTCAACCCCTCGCACCAAGGGGGAGGTGTAGCGCCCGATGCCAAAGCTCCCATCCATGTACCTCGTGGACATCCCTCCGGGGCAGTTGGAGCCGTACACTGACAACGCCTCTTGGACGCTGATTTCATAGGCAACCCTCTCCCCCTTGTGTCGGATGTCAAACAGGCGCAGGCCCGTGTTCACGCTCATCCCAAAGGCAAAGCTCCAGGCCTGGAAGAGGACGTGGTTGCTCCTCACGCTGTACCGGGGACCCTGGGGCTCGTACTGCAAAGGGAATAGCGCAGACGCTGGGGCTCGCGGCTTCATGGACGAGAAGTCCCCATCCCGCGGCGCCTTCCTCACCTTCTCTACGCTGATGCGTCCCTGCATGTAGGCGCTCTCCAGCTCGACCATGTCCCGGTAGTACTGCCCGTTGTAGAACACTCTGCTCACTGCCCACCGGGAGATGTCCAGGCTGCTGTGGTCCACCAGCACTTCCAGCCCCACCGGGTGCACGAAGAACCCGCTCACGTTCTGGAACAAAACGAACCAGGTGATCCGATCTCCAGACTGGAATCCACGGGGAGCAGCCGTCAGGGCTGCTAGATTGGCTCCATCGTACTCCATTACTTGGCGCATGAAAGATGGAGCTAGGGGGAACACTTGGGTTTTTAAAAACCCTGCAATCTGTTTGTATTCAACAGCCAGGGTTGGTCTGCGGTGGTACGGCACCTTCCCCCCGTACTTCTGCACCGTGATGTCCCGGTGATACACCGGCATCGGCAGCGGACCCACCACATACTCGGTGACGTTGGGGTCCGGCTGGTTCCCAAAGTAGAGCACAGCCAGCGCCTCCCGGGGCGGGCGAGCCCCCCCACCATCCAGGAACTGCAGCACCTCTGCCTTGGTGGGGACCTGCACGTCCACGGAGGCGATGCAGTTGTCTGAGGGCTTTGCCCGCGAGGCGTCAACCAGCTGCACCCCAAGGTTTCCCTGCAGGTACCGCACCACTTGCGCCAGCTCTTCGGGTGTCAGATCGGCAAAGACCAGGCTCTGGCCGTCATCGGGGTCCTCCTGCTCCGGGGGCTGGTGCTGGCAGGTGCTGGGGGCTCTTCCTCTGGTCAGCAGCACACAGACCAAAGCAAATATCGTGGCTAAAGCCAGAACGAGGAGGATGAGCACAGTTTTCATGTGCATGCTGCTGCTGGTCCTGAGGCACTCCCAGCAGCTTTCGGAGCAGGGTTTCTAGCTGCTGCCTCTGTCAGTTTACACTGCGCTGGATGGATTAGCACAAAAAGTACAAAAGACTGGGAGAGGCTAGGGGAGGAGATCTGAAATTCGTGGTGACCAGAAAGGGCAGATCTCCTCTCTCAGCTGCAGCCTTCTCCGTCCTCCTCGAGCAGTGCCCTGAAAGAACTAGTGGAGATGCTGGATCAGTGACTCAGACACGTTTCACATAATTCTGTTACTTTTTCAGTCCAACCTAGCTTCCTGAGGCTGCCTGTAAAAACGAAGATCCTGTAGTCAGCCCGAAGTGGCTGGGACCAGTGTGAAGCTCTGACAAACTGGGAATTGTTGCCACCCTGTAGAATTTCACCTCTTTGCAACTCACCGAATTTCCTTGTTTATCAGGCTGTTTCCTTGTAAACATTCTCCCTGGCAGCATGATTCCAACCTTGGAGTTACTTTTTATTTTATTTTTTAAAATATTCCACGTGGAAGCCCTTGCTGAAAACACATCCATCTGTGTAGTAGCAGAGAAACTTTGGCAGGCATGGAGAGATGTAGTTCAGGATGAGATTCAGGCCCCAATGCACTGTGAACAACTAGCTCCTAGTTTGCACCTCTGAACAGCTATCAACTAATTAATCCCCCAGCATTCCACTGAAACAAGATCACACAGCTTTTGCCTCTGCCTCTGATTCACGGATAAACTGAGGTGCAGCTTCTGAGAAGCTCCCTCAAGGACAAAACCACCCCCAAGCTGTGGCATCAGAGCAGGCAGCCACGCAGCGCCCGCTGTCATGCTCCTGCCAGGATTTCTCCCAAAGGTTGTGACAACTGCCCTCTGCCATCCCACCAAAGGCGTCTCTGCTGGTCTGGCAGCACTGTTGAAAGGCCATGGCAGAACAAGAGGGCCAGACAAGAGGACTCGGTGCTCCATCCTGCCACGCGGCAGACGCTTGGAGTAGACCAGACACAGCATGTTAGCTACAATCCCCGCCTGTCCCTCAGCTGGTGCTGAGAAGCACAAGGCATCCAAGAGAACCAGGGCTGGAGATTCAACCCAACATTTCCACTCCTGCTGCCAGCCTCACCTCACCTCACCCTGGCCTTCTCTTCCTCCTCCCGTCAGGGTTTCCTGGTGGGAGACAGCCCCCCCCCAGCCTCAGCACTGCCTCCAGTTCTTCCTCTGCAGCGGATCTTGCCCTGGACTCAGCCCCTCCACGGTTCTCCGGCCGTGCTTACCAGACACCACACGGGCAGGCAGAAAGCCATGTTGCCATAGGACACACTCCATTATCCTCACCGCCACTGACAGCCTCAGCTTTCTTTAGCCCAGGCTGCAGCTGCGCAGGCCAGGGACACTCATGTCCACTCCATGCCAGCACACGTCATCCCTGCCGCACCGACCAAAGCCTGCAGAGCCACAGCAGGCAATTCATGTGGCCACTGTGCCAAAAGAGGGGCTCACTCTGTGGCATGGACATGAGCAATGGGGAGAGAGGACGGACGAGAAGAGAGCCTGGGCTACATGGGATGCAAGACCTACAGGGCTCAGAGGTGCCCTGCTCTCACCGACCTTCACCTGGCCTCCAGTGGCAGAACCGCGTGCCTCTGAGTAGCCCCAAATTAAGCAAAGCAGCCCTGACTTCCAAGTCAGTCTTTCGACACATGATGTCAACAAGGCTTCGAAGATTATTTGGGGTTAGCTTAAAAGAAAAATTCCCTTTCGGTGTAAGCCTAGAAGATGGCATCCATTTCACAAGAGTGCAGAGAGAAAGCGCTGTTGCCACAGTTCAGGTTTAGAGGAGAGCCAGGACTTGCCTCCCAGGAATTCAAGCAGCGTTGTGCTGCAACACACACCTAACCACCTGAGCCAAGGCTGCATGCACAACACTCACATCGACATTTCCTTAAAGAAATACAAAACAGAGCAGATCATTCAGTTTTGACTTCGCCTCTTGGTTTTGCATCCCAAGTCCCTAAAGGTCAAAGCACAGGCTGCAATTACAGTCATTTTCCAAGCAGCACAGCGGTAGTTTAAGAGAACTGGACAAACTCCACAGGCCTTACTGCCCCACAAATCACAACTCATCCCTGCAGCTTGCCTGGGAGATGTCTGAAAATGAAGTGTGGGAACACTCTTAGTCATGTGCATGTCGGGTGTTTGGGGAAAAAAAGAGAAACTCTAAACCTGTAATGACATCCTCACGACAAACCACCCCACAGCACACACCCCAGCTCTGCAGGATACAGATGACACAAATGAAACTTTCTACACTGCCTCTGCCCCGCTGCAGGATACATCCCGTGGATGCCATGTCTAATATTTAATACTGTTCATTTCCGCTGTACCTTTCAAGCTGGAGACTTTTAAAGCTTATTATAAGCAACACAAGAATCAGCCTGCGCTTTCTGGGAGCTCTGTTTCTGAATAAACAGAACAGCCCGAAATCTACCTCCATCTTGCAGTAGAAATTTCAGGAAGCAGAGTAATTAACTGAACCCGCGAAGTCAGGAAGTCTGTGTCAATACCTTACTGACAAAAAGCGATCAGGTATCTTTAAGAGCAATTGCTTGTGTACCTTCTCTTAAAGAAGCCCGAAGCAGCTTAAAGCTAACCTAGAATTTAAAAAAATTACATGTCTCACTAACAGCAGCATAACTTGTTTATGACCTGCTTGGTGCACATACCTCTTCCCACAACTCAGCTCCCCAGCCTGATTAGCCCATCACTCTGTCCTGCACCTAATGTGGAGAATTCACATCCTACCAATGTTTATTTTGGCTACACGCTTGCTTTTAGGTACTGCCCATCAGGACATCTTGTATTGGCTAAATTGCCCACATCTCCCAAACAAAGCAAGGAAAAGAGGAGTCTGCTGGTTTTCACTCGCACAGAAAGGTAGAGGTGGCAAAAAATAGTCTCTGAAATTTATAGAAACCAAAAGCAGAGCCAGCTTTTGGCTCGGGGAAACTCGGAGTCAGTGACTGCCAGACAGCTAGGTAAAGAGTACAGTACAGGAAAAACCCCTGCCAACTCTCCTGACACAGGCAAGACTTCAGCATACCCCAAGCCAGACCTCAGACTTTGGAGAACTCCCACTGCCATTCCCTCAGCTCGTAGGGCCAGCTCATGTAAAACAGAAAGCTGGAAATTGCTTGACCCTTACCCATGCGGTCTACATTTCTGGCAGTGTTTATGTCCGCACACTACTGCTGTGCCCTAATTCTCCGCTCAGAGTTTTAACTGTCACTGCATATAAGCTGTCTCAAGAGCCCGTGCCAACATGCTGCCACTTCTCCTGGAGAGCAAAGCAGAAACCACCGGGCTGAGACTGGGGGGTGACCATCACCAACAACAAACCCTCCCCTGCTCCTGCAGATGAGCCATGCTCCTGCCAACAACCGTCCGGGATGCTCCGTCTTCCCACAGGATGCTGGCACAGGTCTCCCAGGACATCAATTTCTTCTGGCGGTGGTGAGGAGCCCCTCGCACTGCACCCCATCGAGTCCTGCCAGCAAGTCCTTCCCCTGGGCTCTGGCTCCAGCTGCCTCAGCCCCCAACGACCCGTTTCCACCTTGGCTCCCACTTTCCCCACGGGCGCCGGCAGGACAATCCCCACGGCAGGGAGCACAGGGGCATGGTGGGGAGCATGGCGGCCCCGCAGGCGGCTGGCAGCGTCTGTCCGCAAGCGGCTGCTCCTGCTCCTCAGCAGCGGGAGGGAGATTCCCAGTCTGCGGCAGCAGCTGCCGAGGCCCCACCTAGCGGCACCGGGGGGACAGGCGCTGCGGGGACAGGAGTGCCACCGGAGGGGTCTCACACCCGGGGCTGTGGTGCAGCAGAGACGGGAGGAAGCGCAGCCAGAAGGAGGAGACCCCTGGGGAGAGCAGAGGACGCTGTGGCCGGGGGACAGCGGGGCGGCCACGGACCACGACAGGTACAGACCCTGCACCGCACCGGGACAGCAGCAGACAGAGGTGCGGCAGCAGCCACGGAGCTGGTGCAGACTCAGAGAAACACCACACACATCTCCTGTGTCTGTTTTAACCCAGATGGCCAGAGTCCCACACGCTGGGCTGAGCTGGGACAGGTCACACGAAACCCAAGACCGTGAGCCTAAAATAGCCCATGCTAAAGAACAGAAACCATCTACGAAGCATAGCACAGTTTTCACACCACAGTCAAACACAATGAAGAGAATGCAGGGAAGGAGCAAACGGATGCGAGAAAGGCAGGACCAGAACAGACGTTGACACTGCACAGCCTCAGAGCTCAGTATCACACACAAGGGGCTACCTTAAAAGAATTCCAAGTACCTTATTTTAATTCCTTGACATGGTAAAAGTTTACATACTTTCATCTGGCAAAGAGAGCTGAACAAATTAAAAGGAATCAATACAAAGAAACACAAGGGGAAGTGCTGCTTCCAGACAGCAGCTAGAACGCAGTTGGTTTGTTACTGAATATTTATTAGCGGGAAGACTAAGAGTCGACTTACTACAAACAACAACAGAAGAGTCTATAGCAAGGGCCAGCGACCCTCCACACTCTGGGCAAATCCCTGGGAAACCAGCAAGAGACAACATGGCTCTTAGATGTGGAAGCAGAAGAAACAAAAACAAAGTAAAAAAAAGGAGGGGAAAGAATTCATTCCATTTGTCACTGTTGTTACAATGAGGTTAACACAACTATTAAGGCTACTGCACAATAAGAATATAGGGGTGTAACAGCGAGACCCGGGAGACAGCAAGTTTCCTGAAACAAACAATTTAACGTTCCCTGAATAGGGGACTGAAGTAGAAATACTATAAATAAGAAAATTTTGGAGCCTGCAGCGTTATGGGCCCACTTGCCACACACAAAAACTGATGCAACGCAACCAGTCATTCCCAAAGGGGTTTGTAATGGACCATGAAACGTTCCGGCGGTTTAGAGGAGTCACCAGGCACAGAAGCATGCCCTTTGCAGGGGAAAGACTACAAGGTCTGCAGTGGTAGCAGGTGGGCATGGGCCATGCTCACCCCGCGCACCACCGCGGCTGGCCTGCTCAGCCCGAGCAGCGGGGAGCACTGCCAGAAGACAGCGGGGCTCAGGCTGACCGTGTGCGGAGACTGTCAGGGCTTTAGCAACGGACCTCCGGCCACTCCCTTCTCTCAGCCTGGGCAGAAGCATCTCGTGCTGAAGGGGCACTAGGACGTATGTGAAGTAATGTTGTTTTTAGCCACGAAAAGTGGCTCTAGTCAAATTGCGAACAGGAGCAGAAGCCACCTGAGCTCACAACCAGCTAAGGAGAGCAACCAGCCCTAGCCTCAAGCGCCACCTCACGCTCTGCGCTGACCCAGCTAGAACTGACAAGGCAGAGACAGCCGGGGCAGGCTCTGCTGAGTCACAAAAGCCAGAACAGGAGTGCAGACTGCTCAGCAGCACTGGAGCGTGGCTGCCACCACCAGCCCAGGAGGGGCGGGTTCCCTTGTCCTCACAGCAGGTCAGCGCAGAGCACCGTCAGCAGCGGGGCCCAGCAACAGCCAGCAGGGAAGAGCGCGAGCTCCTCCACCGCTGCTCCAACGCCTGGGCTTGCTCTTGTACTGAAGCCTGCCCCATTCCCAGAGACCCCAGTGAAGCCTCCAGACAAGAGATGGGACAGGGTGAGGGCTTGGTCTCTGGTATCCTTCCTACTCAGGTAGGAAGAAAGGCGTCAGGAATGTTCCTGCCTGGCTGGTGCTCTCACTCTGCAGAAGCCTCTAGGGCACCCCACAGCAGCACGACCTTCTCATTACCAGTTACTAGAGGGAGGGAGAGCTCCTGAGACCTGAACAAAACCAATCACAAAACTAGGCAATAATTTCTTTAGAGTTTAACTAAGAATGCGATACTATTTCCAGCCAGTTTCCCATCTCGATAGTCACGTAACAAACCAAGGCAATGACGGTCTTTAGTTGACTGAACAGTTCTTAAGTTCAAACGTTGACACTTAGTAGAGGGTCTCAGCATTGCTGCTCCGAGGCCTCTTGATCTTCTCAATGTTTTTAAGGATCATGTCATGCAAAGTGACCTGCAAAAAGGGAGAACAGGACTCAGGTAAGAAGGACGAAGTCATCCAGTGTCCAGCTTTCACAATGAGCACTGGTTAAAACAGCAGCACAGCTCACCTCAGCACCACCTTCAGCCCCTGTGCGCAATCACACGCCTAGTTAAGGTAAGGGCTTCTTTCAGCCAGACTTTACGGAAGCCATTGCATGCAATACCAAAAAGAGAGAATTTCTTTACAGATCCCAGGAATGGCTTGCATTGCATGAAGAGTTTAGGGTCACAGGTTCCCACAGAGGTGGAAGGAATATTTTGTGCTAGACTCCTGTGAACGCTTAGTTAGAAACACCTGCATCTCTGGGAGATGGTGGAGAGGCAAGAGTCGGCTCTTCTCGTTAGAGCCAAAGCGGAGTGGGGAGGAGACAGGCTCCTTGCCAGGACTAGGTGTACTCATCGGGAAGGGGGAGAGCAGCAGCAGTGGGGTCAAAAGGGCTCTCTCCGCTGCTGTGCAGGAAGCAAGTGCGAGCGCAGTTTTTTCACTTACATATTGATTCCTCAGCTCTGAAATGATCAGGCGCAGACTAATGTACTCCTTCTCATCGATCTCTGTCACTGTGCGGCGGTAGTCCTCCTACAGAGAGCAGACGCATGGCTGAGTGGCCTGAGCTGAGCTGTGCCTCCCACACACAAAGTGAAGGTCCTACCGTTTACAAAGGAATCCCCCCTTCAGCTTGCTCTCCTCTAACGCAGATGTTCTGCATCCTTGTACGATCCCCCACCTTTACCCCCAGGATCCTCAGCTCAAAAACGACAGCGATCAAGTGGCCCAAAGAGTCCCAAAAAGCAGCAGCACGTAACGTGTAAATCTCCACTTCCCCATTTACTTACCACATGAGGGTACTTAGCTATTTTGGAAACCAACTTTGCTCTTGTGATATAGTATCTGGTAGGAAAAGGAAGAGACTAAAGGTCAGATAAATAGCATCAAGATTTTTTCCAGGCCCAAGCTACCCTAGAAAAAGCTGGGGGACCTTCCCCAAGCACTTTATTTTTCCCAAGAGGATCCCGAAGAAGAGGTCTGTTCTTGCATGCCTACCTAGAAATCTGGTCCAGGTAGGATGCCGCCTCACTCTCCACAGTTCGAAGCTCAGCAACTGTTTCCTCCTGCAGGGAAGACAAGGAAGCCTTTAGCTTCACGCGACTGCAGCTGGCCCTCAGGGCTGCGAAAGCAACATGTCTCAGTAGTGCCATGTCAAGCTCAGGTTTGGGTTTTAAAACCTAAACGAACCCCATGACTGCAGCTGCTGGATACCATCAAATGAAAGATTCAGAGGAACCCAAGATTCATGTCCCTCAAGCAGAGCTCTCTCCTACGGCAGGGCATTGAGCCAGGGCTGCCTTACCTGAATAGAAACACCAAAGTTGTTTCCATCTTCTATCCTGGGGATGAGAAGCTGCACCCACATTTTCACCTGCGGTTGAAAGATCACAACACTGACCAATGCCAACATCTCCACAGAGACACCTCTGAAAAGTTTTACCAAAAGCAACCCCAGGACCCTGCCTTTGCCATGCAGTTCATGATAAACTCCTGCAGGCCCTTCATGCTCATGCAACACTCCTGAGGAGATCATTTCCCACATGGCTGGGACATCACACAAGCCCAGCTCCCCACGGGAAGCTCTCCCGGCTGTGCCACAGCAGCTCTCAGCAGCTGTCTGTGACTGTGCAAAAGCAGGGTGAAGAAATGCCTTAAGGAAGGAGCCTGTGTAACAGACAGCGTCCTCCTTCAAGAGGGGAACTCCAGAGCTCCCCGAGGGCTCAGAAAAGCATCATTTCCTTACACCTACCTCCCAGCCACTTTTAGACACTGTAATACCAATCCTGCCTTTCCTCATCTACAGAACACAGAGGGGCCGGCTCCTTCCACTCAGAGCAGCTTTGCCTCTCCAGGAGCAAAAACATCCTACTGTCTCCGCTCACTCCAGAGCTCATACCCACCGTATTACACTTCTCAATAAGCAGCCTGATTTCTGGTTTCACTTTCTCAATGATGTCCACCAGCTGCTGGTTGCTCTTCAGCATCCCATTGGGCATCACAAACACTTTGGTACCTAGGGGCAAAGAAGAAAAACATCTCGCATCAGCAACGCGTAGGAACGGCTGCACCAGGGGATCAGCCCGAAGGTCCGCCTGAGCGTCTTATCTCCCGCAAAGGCCAGTAGTGGCCACTGAGCCAGGCTATAGCTAACCTGTGGGGAAGGGAAAATTTGACATGGGATAACAGCGATTACCACAAAGGAAGGAAGGAAAAGAGAAAAGACGGAGCGGAGACAAGAGCTGAAGAGCTCTAGGCTGCTGAGGCTGGGCAGAAAGGATTTTCCCGATGCTCATGTATGAGGTGTTTCTGCCTCAGCTTAATCCAAAGCCTGGTATCTTCCTCCAGACAAGGAGAGCTTTCAGCACAGAGCCACAAGGAGATCAGCTCCCTCTGTCAACAGGCCAAGCTCAAGCAAGTATTACTTATGTCTATCAGAGAAGTCCTAATTACGCTTCTAAGAGCTGGAACCCGACTCCTCCACAACAGAACATCCGTAGGTCAGGCTCTGAGAGGCTGCGGGGACAGGCCTGCACGAGCAGCAGCTGCTGTCAGGACAGGGCAAGGGGGGTTCACATGATTTCATACCCCTAAGACACGGCGCACTGGTTCAGGGGGCAGGCAGTGACACAAGAGACTTGGGGACTCTTACCCTGAAAGGTCTCTTCGCGGTCTTCCAGCTTCCTCTTTTTCATATTTGGCTAAAACATACAAAATGTTTTACTCACAAACTAGTCGTAAGCTATAACAGTGTTGCAAAGGAAATAAGAAAAACTTTAGAGCCTCTGCTACGCTCCTGGTTTCTAAGCATCCTTCTTTAAAAACAAAGGAGGCCTGCAGAGCACAGCATTACCTCCAACAGACTTCCCAGGCTCAAGAGACCAATTCCTAAAGCCTTTGAGAGAGCCACTGCCTGTTATTAAACAAGAATATCCTACTCCAGCACAGAGCAAGCCATGCAGTTTTAATTAACCGAAGCAGGGATCACAGCCAAGAGAGTAACCTTACCCCGTCCAGTCCATCATGGCTGTTCGTGAGAAGAATTGGGTCAGGCACTGGGAGGTTCATGTCCGAATGGATCTGAGTGAGATCGTGAATATTCAGGATAGGCTCCTAGAAAATAAAGCAGATTTGTTACTTAATTATGAACTAACAAGTTCTGTCACACCAAACACAATGAGCAGACAAAAGATTCAGACCTCCCTCTTATCCAACCATAAAATAAGGATGAAGGGTAAAAAAAAAGCCTAACAATAGGCCTGTGACAAGATCTCCCTCCACTCAAGAACAGTGTGCCAGCTCCAGACTGCGATCAAAGCTACCGACTGCCTGCAACACTGGAGGCCCTGTGAGACCACAGCATCGCGAAGGACAGCTCGAAGTTGCCGAATCCGTAAGAAAGATAAATGTGGTGATCACACAAAGAAAAGTGAAAAAGGAAGCACCCCCTCTAGAGCTAACAGCACTCAAATGCACGCAAGCAACCAGACACTGCTTCAGGCCTTTGTAATAAGGTGAAATACGCAAGAAAGTATGCAGGATGAGACCTGCCACATCGCTTTCAACACATAGCTTGAAAATGAAGAAAGATACAGAGGTCAAGGTATATCTTACCTTAAGGAAGCCATCGAGCTCCAGCAGCTTCTTTGGGAAAAAGTTTGCCACCAGGTCTTCAGCCTGAGAGAGAAAGAACAGACGATGATGTGAAACAATGCTGCAACGTTCCTGCTAGCAAGAAAGAACACCGGGGAACCCAACTGTCCCAAGGCAGGAAACAAGAGAGGGCACAGGCTCTGCCCGCTACCAGCCACCATGCCACGCCAAGCTGAGGGGAGAAGACGCCAGGAGAGCCGTGAGGCTACGCAACCTCACTGCAGGTGCTGGCTGATGCTCTGAGTGCTGCCGAGCTCCCAGGAGAAGCTGAAATTGCACTCAGGTCTGTCAGAAAGCGACGGCCAAGCGGCGTCTCCCCCGGCCTGCTGCGCTCTGGGCAGCAGCAGAGGGACACTCACCTCACTCGTGATCCGCTCCCTGAAGGAGTCAACCTGCGGAGGGACAAAAGCGACAGTTCAGAGCCCCCTTAGGACGCCGGGCTCGGCACAAACCAGGCGCCGCGTCCCTCCGCTGCAGGCTCGGCCCGATCTCCGCGGGCGCCGCTCTCGGCCTGGCGGGAGGATCCTGCGACCGGCAGCTGTGCCGGGAGCCGCCCCGGGCCGCCCGCCCCGGGCCG
>VYZM01020994.1:120754-133127 GCA_013398915.1 Dromas ardeola
TACCCCCCACCGCCCCCGCACTCAGCTCCCTGTAAAATTCTCTCCAAGAATGATGTCGACAGAGAGCGCCAACAGCTTCACGCTGATCGGAGAGGCCTCGGATGGTGGCACCATGGAGAACCTCAGCCGGAGGCTGAAGGCAAGTCTGATGCACGCTGGTAACATCGGGCGCGTGTGAGTGGGGCCTGGGTTCTCCTGAGACTGAGCCGTGGAGCTTCCCGGAGTGCTGACCTCGGCCAGCTCCTGCAGGCGAGGAGCTCAGTAAAATCTGAATCTTCAGTTTCCAACCAAGATTTGACCTGCAAAAAGCACTTTGCTAGCTGAAGCACAGGCCCGTCTGTTGAAAACCAGCCGGCAGCTGCCCACGGTGCCACAGGGACTCAGGGGGGGCTCTTCCCGCAGGTCACCGGCGACCTCTTTGACATTATGTCCGGGCAGACGGACGTGGATCACCCTCTGTGCGAGGAGTGCACCGACACGCTGCTGGACCAGCTCGACACGCAGCTGAACATCACCGAGAACGAGTGCCAGAACTACAAGTGAGTGACTGAGGTGACGCGTCCCTTGGCGCCCAGGGAAAGAACGCAGCCCTGGTCCGGCCTTCCGTGGCCAGCGAGAGACGGCCCTGACTGCAGCCCTTGTTTTTCCTGGTCTGAGATGAAAAATGTATTTTTGGGAGTCCTGTGGTACACAGCTTCTCCGGCTGAAGTCTGTGAGCCCACCAGAATGAGTGACACCACCCCATAGCGCCTGCCTGGCAGCATTCCTGCATGGGCAAGGGCTTCTGAGAGGTGGCTGCTGGCAGGAGCAACAGTCCTCAGTCACCCTCTCGCTCCCCCGTTCTCCTGCGCGTTCCTGACTCACAGTGCAGGATCAACACGGAGAGCTCAGGATTAAGGAGAGGCGCACGTGAGAGCAGAGTTCGGTCTGCACTTCTGGTGGCCTGCGCAGGCTGTCACAGAACCGGGGGCTGTCGGCGGGGTCTTCCCAGGATCTCTGCGGTGGTAACCCTGTCCCTCTCCCGTAGGAGTTGTCTGGAGATACTGGAACAAATGAACGAGGATGATAAGGAGAAACTGCAGACTGAACTGAAAGAACTTGCGCTGGAGGAAGAGCAACTGATCCAGGAGCTAGAGGACGTCGAGAAGAACCGCAAGATTGTGGCTGAAGACTTCGAGAGAGTGAGGGCAGAGGCAGAGCGGCTGGAGCAGGAAGAAGCTCAGTGAGTGAACTACAACCACAGTTTATGGCAGGGATTTTAGGTAATAGATAAATGAGATTATAACCTGGAGAAACCTGTAAATAATGCCCAAATGCAAGTGGCTTGTTCTTTGCAAAATTGAAGTTGGCCAGACCAAAAAAACCCTAATATTACCGTGTGAGCAATCGCTTCTCTGTAAAAGCCTGCACTTAGCATTTCTTGTCTTGCTTTTATTAAAAGGTATCAGAAAGAATACTGCGAATTCAAGAGGCAACAACTGGAGCTAGATGATGAGCTGAAAAGTGTGGACAACCAAATGCGCTATGCCCAGATGCAATTGGATAAATTAAAGAAAACCAACGTGTTCAATGCAACCTTTCACATCTGGTAACGTAGACACTGAAAACTGCCTCAGTTCACTAAGAATCTGCCACGCGGAAGCGTTTTAAGTAATACCGCCTTTGAGAGGGACGGTGCTAGCCAACTCATAGTTATCCCACAACAAAGCGGCTAGTCACAGCTCCCAGCAGCGTCCGCTGGTAGAGGTTTGCGACGCATTGCAGATGTCAGAGTACTGAAATGACTCTGTCACTAACCCTGTTAACGAACCGGGCCCGACTGTGCCAGCCAGGGGTAGTGCTTTATCATCAGGCTTCACGGAGCAGGTAGCTCAGGGGGGCTGGGTGTTTGGTTTGGCGGGTTGGTTGTTGTTAAAAAAAGAACAACTGGTTGGTATTTATATGTGCTTTTTAACAGAGCCCCCAAGCCCTCCTTTTGCTCGGTTAGTAGTGTGTTCCATACCTGTTAGTACAGGGCCCTTGTTTGGTTAGCGCACTAGAAGCTGTTCCTGCCCCAATGCGCTTATTTATAATTCCTCTTATCACAGGCACAGTGGTCAGTTTGGCACAATAAATAACTTCAGACTTGGCCGTCTCCCCAGCGTTCCTGTAGAATGGAATGAGATCAACGCTGCCTGGGGGCAGACTGTGCTGCTGCTGCATGCCCTTGCTAACAAAATGGGCCTGAGGTTTCAGAGGTATACGCAATATAACGCACATCTCACTTGTGACATGGATAAAGACAGTTATACTCATGTGCCTGTGAATCGTATCTCCTTTCAGATACCGTCTGGTACCGTATGGCAACCACTCGTATTTAGAGTCCCTCACGGACAAATCAAAGGTAAGAGACCCTGCACAAACAGTAAGACATTGACCTTGAATGCCACAGAGCCCTGGTCATGCTCAGGGACACAGAAAAATTCAGCTTTTCATGAATTTATGGTACAGGAGAGCTAGCTGCCCCGATTTAAACATAATAACATCTCCATATCCTGTATCAAGCCACTCACTCCGCCATCCATTAGCATTAAAACCAACAGGACTCTCGAACTATACCCCGTGGTCAGAGGAAGGCAGCGTCATTGGGATGATCACTGGTGATTAGGAACCCACACCTGCACGTAGCAGGCACTTGCCACAAAACAAGTCACACTTACGTGCCACAAACATTTCTAAGCGTCCTATGACAAATTTAAGCCATACATAAGGCTAAAAAGCTGCAGCAACCATATCTAAAGGGGAGTGCTCAGGGTGCCTGAAATGAATTTCTTTTCCAGGAGCTCCCCCTGTACTGTTCTGGAGGCCTGAGGTTCTTCTGGGACAATAAGTTTGATCATGCAATGGTGGCTTTCCTAGACTGCGTGCAGCAATTTAAAGAGGAAGTGGAAAAAGGCGAAACTCGGTTTTGTTTGCCTTACAGGTGAGTGTTGCTGTATAATGTGTCAAATTAACATCTCTCTGCTGTCCCACGCAGAGCTACTAACTGTACCCTGGACCAGTCTACAGCAACGCTTGCTGTTTCCATCCTGTCTTTGTGGAGTTCTCTGGTGTTCTTTATAATGGGCAGGATTATCACATTTGCTCTTAGTTTAACTGAAATTTAAAGCTAGTTCCTCAGGTGAGGACCTGAGGCTTGCTAGATTTCCTTTAAAAACAAAGTATCCTTACATAGAATAATATGAATGTCAGATTTAAATTTTAGTACTTGATGTCATATTGAGATTAAATGCTTGCAATAGTACTGCACTAATAAAACTTTGTGTGCACTACAGGATGGATGTGGAGAAAGGAAAGATTGAAGATACAGGTGGCAGTGGAGGCTCTTACTCTATTAAAACACAATTTAACTCTGAGGAGCAATGGACAAAAGCACTAAAATTCATGTTAACTAACCTGAAGTGGGGTCTCGCCTGGGTCTCATCCCAATTCTATAACAAGTAACCATGTAAAGAACTCCTCCTGGCAGCTGTAGAGTGTCTGCGTTTCGTTGGAGAAAGTCAAATTAAGATGTCTCTTAATATTAACCAGTACAAAATGTTTACAATACCAAAAATCCACAAGACACTTTATTTAAAATACCATTATTACAAGTAGTATATAGAAAAGCAATATGTAAAGTTATATCATTGAGCTGAACAGAATAAAAAAAAATCAGCTATTGAATAGATGCTAAACTGGTACTTCTGGGGTTTATAGATACGCGTATAAATCACTGTCAAACTTCAAAACACCACTGAGTTTGATAGTTACAGCTTAACACATGGGTTAGAAAAGTGAAATGTTACAGTGAATAATGTCAAAGAACTTGCGGAAGCTCTGCTTGGTCATTAAAGGGTTACTACGGTTTGAAATAAAGTATTTTCTAAGTCATATCAGCACTTCTTTGTGCCACTGAACTTAACAAGGTTTGATACTGTTTAAAATACTGTTAGCTATGATGATACTAACTATTTGTAATACTTTCTGCAGCCTATTCTTGCACAGAGGTGCACTGAGTAAATAATAAAACACTATTCTACACAAAGAGTGCTTTCATCTAGCATATGCCAGGCACAGCATAAACAGCCCTTGGCACTTACAGAGATGTGCTGAATAGGCACCTGCTGTCGCAACAACTGCATCGCTTTCAAAATCGGTGGGATTCTGTCCTTTTCACAACACTGGTCAACTAGCTGGCTTTCTTAGGGTACGAGCAAACAGGCTCCAAGCACTGGCAAAGAGGGAGCACAGTAACAAGCAGCTGAGCTGCAGCAGGCTGCCTGAGACAATAATTAATTTTTTAAAGAGCGGCAAGCAGAGAAAGAAAGTACAGCCCTGTTTGTAAGGCCGGGTGTGCGAGCTGCTTCCAGCAATACAGATTGCCAAGCAGAACGCTGTGCACGTTAATGCCTTCTCAAAACAATGACTCTTCTTTTTCAAAGGAAACTTATATTCATAACTTAGAAGATGTAGCTCTTACAATAAATCTTTTGGTGCTGAAAGAGGTATCTCTAAATGCTACTTGGCTCCTGTGTGCCTCCCTTCACAGCACTACTGCACTGCCTGAAAGGACAAGCTTTTCTAATTAACACCTAATATACAAATGTGTTAGAATAGCTGGTGTTCAAAACCAAAAGTAAAACTAAATTGCCTTTGGTGCCCTCTGCAGTATCTAGGAAGACGGACTATTACCAGCAGCATAACAGTTTGCTACTGATACAGTTGCGACTGGCCGCAGAAGATAGTTCTATTTAAGAGGCAGAATTTTGTTCTCTGGGGCATTTGCTCCTTAGTTCCTATAGTGCTGCTTTGGAGTGGTGCTGCCAACAATGTGTTTCAGCACTGCATAAGAAAATTCTAAGATACTTTGAGAAGTAATGCCAGTGATACAGTTCAAATGCTCCACAACCTTAAAAAAAAAAAAAATGAAGATAGATACTTACAGTGCCTAAGAGACATTAGTTCACAGACGTACTTCTTAACCCTCCAAATCTAACGAGAATAATAGTGCTTCATGGGCACACTTCAAAAAAAGCTGAAGCCTCTCAGTATGTTTTTTTAATTTGGTTGGTTTTTTGTTTGCTTGTTTGCTTGCTTTGGGGTTTGGTTTGTGCCTTTTTTTTTTTAATTGCTTCTACTAAAGTAGTAAAATGAAAAAGCTACTATCTGTAATAGGCTGTTGGTTATAGTATGCAGTAGCAGTTTGGGCACATTGTCCCATGGGATTGCGTCTCTCCCTGTCAACGAAACTATGCCTGGGGGGGTTGTTCTGGCTGTAAGGAAGCTGAGACGTGAGGATAAGCTCGCACTAGTGCAAGCCCAAGCCCTCCTGCACAACTGTGCGTGTACCCCACAACGCTCTTACAAGAGTACACGCGCTTCCTTGCTAAAAAACCTGAAAGATGTCACTTCCCTCATGCTACTCCCAGTAGAGTCTACCTGTCTTCTTGCTGTGCTTAAACATATAAACAGCCTTCACCATTTTACATGTAGAATGACTGTGTTTAGAAGCGACTGTACCTGCTTCCAGTGCCCAGGGTTTAGTATGAACACACTTGTGCTGATTATTCCAACAGCCAAGAGCATGAAATCTTCCTTTACGGTCAAAAACTTCGCTCTGCAGAAATAAAAGCGTCTTCTGGTGTAAAATGATGCTAATTTTACACTTCTAAAGCACCTACTTCTGTAATCGCTATACAGCCTACGGACAGGTTAGCTTATTCAGTCCAAATAAAGCCTGATATGTTAACTTTAATTGACAGTGCTAAAGCTGGGTTTTTACAATTAAATTAAACACTTTTCTAGCTTGCCCCTAAAGCAAATGTGGTGAAGCGTGTTCCTTTGAACTGGTATATTAAGATCAATAAACAACGCTGAAAGCCCCACAGATTAAAATTTTTTAAAACATGCCCCCAAAAATAGCATAATGGGAATTATGCTACTATTTCTTAGGGTTTTTTAGGGTTTTAATTTCAACTAGTTATTTTAAGCAATAGTCATGTCAGCTACTTACACCTGCAGTTTGCTTGGTGTCGAATTTTCAATGGCAATCTTCAACAAAGTGTCGTAGATGGAATCTCTCGTAAGATACGAGAAGTCCAGTAGCTGCATACACATCTGATGCAATGGCTTTGCAGGAAGCAGGCAGCCGTTATGTCCTAGCACAGAGATCACACGTAATCAGCCATATGTTTTGAGTCATTACACTGAATTAGAAAGTTTTTAAGCGAGGGATGCAGCTTTCTGGTGACAGCTGCCCTTTGTTTCTGAATACCACAGGTCTTCCTCAAGCTCAGTATAATTTCACTCATTCTGAAATTCAGGTTGTCAGACCTGGGCAAAGAAAATGGTAAGTCATTGTAGAAAATGTGGCCTTACACCAGGTTTTGGGGGTTTAAAACTCTTTTACTGAATGAGTCATGACTGACTCTCCAATAACATTCATCAGATTCTACTAAGGACAAAGTTCTCATCTGAGAAGTAAAGCCCTGGACGATCTGAAAAGTTTCATGTGTCCTCACAGTATGCAAAAATCTGTAATAGGAGACATTCTGGTTCAGATCACTAATAGCTGTATTATGCTCTTAAAAAATTCTTTCCCATTCTCTCCTATTAATACTCTTACCTAAAACCTCTAGAAGCAATTCCACGTAAGCCAAGGGAGTTGACACGTTGATCTGGAAGTGCAGACTTTTTAAAACAGCAAGTTCCGACTCAAGCAATTCCTGTTTAGTGTATGAGTATTTTAAGGATTGGAGAAATTTTAAAGCTGTTTCACTGTTAACTATCTGAAGAGGAAAAAAGAGACAAATTATCTTCTAGGCAATAAGGAACTCACTAAGAACAAAGTACTTCTTCCTTTACGCCTCTCATTGAATTTAAGCGTGAGCCACAGCAGTGGTGATACTGCACGCTCACCCAGCTCTATTACTCAGCTTTTAAGCTGGCACGAGGAATCCAGCTCGGACCATCTTTCCCGCAGGTTTCCTCTACTCCACAAAACTTCCCCAGCTCCGAACCCTCTGCAGCCCCACAACTGTCGACAACCACAGACCGAGTATTCCTGCTGCCTGTACTTTTTTCCCCAGTACCGAGAACATTTCCTGACAAATTGTTACTGGATAAATGACAATTAATTTGCCCTAAACAGAAGGGATTGAAGTCTCCATTTCAATATCCTTTATATTTCATTATCACTACTGCCTTCCAGAGAGGAAATAATTTTTTCAAGAGAGATTAATATACTACACAATTTACTACACTGCTCAAAAGATGCTATCGGAAAAGCTTTAGCTGGCTTACATTATAGTGTAAGGAAAGTTTGCTTGCAAGCTGAATGCATGACACAAGTCGCAGGATAAATGTGTCGTATATCTGATCTTTCAGAGAGCTCCAGCTGCTGCCTTGTCCTTGTTCACGACTTTTAACGTTCTCTCTGGAGGTCTTACAGATTTGTTCTACTTGCTTAACCATAAACCTACAAAAAACCCAATTGCTCAGAAAACAGCTCTCTTCAGATAAGAAAAAGGAAGAAAAGCAATTCTGCGTGTACTCACAATATAGGGATAGCTGTTAATTTGAATGAAATGAGTAAAAAGGCAAAGCTCTACACAGGCAAAAAAACTATACCTTGTGCAGATGAGTGGTATAGAGCATGCACAGTGTAATCATGTGAGAGAAATGGGAAATGCACTGAGCATTCAGGATATTTATTACCTTTCAAGTAACTCTACCGCTTGGTACCTTGCCGATTCGTCCAAGTGCCATTTTTCAGACAAAAGGAATATAAATTCTGCAAAGAAACACAACAGTCATTCACTTGAGTCAACTGAAGCTAATTATACAGCTGTTAACCGCCTCAGGAGTTAGCTGTAATTGAGAAAAACAGTCTCACCCACTGTCCGTGTCTCCTTGAAGCATCCGGCATGATCCGACAGTTCGCTCAGGTACTGTTCGTTTTCTGTGGCCAGATGGATCAGTGTGTCCTCAATTATCTCAGGAGTGACCTCACCAAAGATGGGGTTTGGGTCATAGTACCGGGATGCAGCTCGCACCTGGGACCCCATTTAGCAGTTCAGGTCAGGGACCTTAATGACAGTAATTACTTCAAGGGCAGCACGGTGCTTCGGCACCACCAGTGGGAAAGGGCCCCGAGAGCCGCTGCTGTGCTGGGCCTTGGGGTCCAAGAGGCACAACCATGAGGCTGCAACCCCTCAAAAATTAGGCTGTTTTTGGGAAGGGGCCCACACCAGTGGCGCAGGCCTGAGCACGGACCCCCCTACTAGCGGGGGAGAGGAAGAGGAAGAGGAAGAGGAAGAGGAAGAGGAAGAGGAAGAGGAAGAGGAAGAGGAAGAGGAAGAGGAAGAGGAAGAGGAAGAGGAAGAGGAAGAGGAAGAGGAAGAGGAAGAGGAAGAGGAAGAGGAAGAGGAAGAGGAAGAGGAAGAGGAAGAGGAAGAGGAAGAGGAAGAGGAAGAGGAAGAGGAAGAGGAAGAGGAAGAGGAAGAGGAAGAGGAAGAGGAAGAGGAAGAGGAAGAGGAAGAGGAAGAGGAAGAGGAAGAGGAAGAGGAAGAGGAAGAGGAAGAGGAAGAGGAAGAGGAAGAGGAAGAGGAAGAGGAAGAGGAAGAGGAAGAGGAAGAGGAAGAGGAAGAGGAAGAGGAAGAGGAAGAGGAAGAGGAAGAGGAAGAGGAAGAGGAAGAGGAAGAGGAAGAGGAAGAGGAAGAGGAAGAGGAAGAGGAAGAGGAAGAGGAAGAGGAAGAGGAAGAGGAAGAGGAAGAGGAAGAGGAAGAGGAAGAGGAAGAGGAAGAGGAAGAGGNGGCCGCAACACGCTGCTGGCGCTCGGCATCGGCGCGGTGGCGTTTGGCATCTGTATCCTCTGGGCTGGGCTGGGCTGGGCCGGGCCGGGCCGGGCCGGGGGGGCCGCGCCGGGGCTGCGACCGCTGTTTTCCTTAACACACACCCCCCCCCAGACGGCTACACCTTCTACTCGGTGTCGCAGGAGCAGTTCCTGGATGAGCTGGAGCAGGAGGCGGAGGCGGCGCGGGCGCGGGCGCAGGCGCGCGCCGAGAGCGCAGCGAGCTGAGCAGGGAGTGCCTGGCCCAGCCCCGGTAAAGCCCGCGAGAGAGCTGCAGCCCCCGCGGGGCAGGACGGGCTTGAGCACTGGGGGATCGCCTGGGCCTCAGCACGGGGCAGCCGCCCTTGCGGGGGTCTGGGCCTGCTCGGTGCGGCCCAGGGAAATGCACTAGGGGGCTCCGCTGCAGGCAGGATTTTCCCCTGCAGGCAGCCGCCTTTCTCCTGAAGAGCGGACAGGAACTTGGCCAGGGACTTGCTCTTGGGAATGGCAGGGCTGCCCAGGTGCCTGTCGCTTTCCACAATAAATACCCTGTCTGGAGACCGTGTCAGTGCCTGTTGTTGAAGCAGCTGGTGGACAGAGTCCAGCTCAGGATCTTACTGCCCACTCAGGTCTTTGCCGAGATGGGAGAATTTTCTATTTTATCATGAGCCAAAGGCAAAGATGGTGTCCACACGTCCCACCAAACAGACACAGACAGACCCCATTTGTATTTAATTTGTATTAATTAAAATGCTTTCCAGACATCAGTTGGTAACAAAGTGCACCTGCTACCATTCCTGGTGCACCGGCCCTATCGCCTTACAGGGCCTGGGGAAGCTTCTTTCCACTCCACAGCCAGCTTGTTCTCAGCTGGGCAGAGTGGGACAAGGGCAGCAGTGAGCAGGGCAGCCCCGGGGTGGCAGGTTGGGCCCCACGCATGGTCCCATGCAGGGAGTGGGGCTGCAGGACAGCATGGTGGCAGGGGTGGGGATGTATCATGACAGGGACACGGAGAGGGGCAGGTTCTGCTCAGGGCAGCGTGGCAGCTAGCCCAGTTCTGCCTGCGTGAGTTCAGCTTGGAGTGAAGCCATGGAGGATGGCAGCGCCTCACAGGGGTCCTGCAGCTGGGGCTGGGCTTGAGCAAAGGGGCTGGGAACAGTGGGAGGGGGCCCGGGGAGGACGAGGAGATGGGAGTAAAAGCATGGGACAGGCCTGCCCTCCCTGTGGCAGAGGCACAGGGGCAAGGAGGCAGGGGCCGGGTCCCCAGGTGGGCACCCAGTTGGCTCAGCCCGAGGGCATTGGTTGCCCCCAGGGCCATCGCTGTCCTCCTGGGAGGTGCAGGGGCTCTTGCCCGCCCCCAGGGCAGCAGGCACTTGGTTGAGGTAGTTCATTAATTCACTCCTGGCCAGCTGGCTACTGGGGAGGAGAAGCAGTGGTGAGCCGGGGTCTGCTGGGAGCCCTGTGGGGCCACCAGCAGCAGGATTGGCCCCCTGCCCCTTACCATCCGGCCGAAATCATCAGCGAAGGTCACCCCCTTGCTGAGCCGCTGCTCCTGCGAGCCGGTGCTGCTGCCGCTTAGCGAGTTACGGCGCATGATGCCTGCTGGGACAGGCCGGCCCTGAGCAGGGGGCACTGGTGGGGGCACAGAGCTGCGCCCACACAGGCCCAACGTCCCCTAGCCCCAGGGATCCCCATCCCACAGCCCCTGCCCAGCCCACGGGGGTCCAGGGAAGGAGCGGGGGTGGTGGGGCTGGCACCTGGGGGCTGCGCCAGCTCCAGGCGCTGCAGGCTGTTGCGGCGGGACGGGTTGAAGCTGCCCTTGGAGAGGCGTCGCTGGCGGCTGGAGAGCATGGCAGCAGGGGAGACGATGCCCAGCGGCGGCTGCTTCCCCATCCGCAGGTACAGCTCCTCGATCTCCTTCTTCTGTGCGTTCTGCAGCAGCTGCACCTCAGCCAGGTGCCTGGGGGGGAGATGGGAGCTGCAGCCAAGGGGGCTGCAGCTGAGCCCTGGGCCATGCCCGCCTGAGCCAGGGCTCCGTCCTTCCGCCTGGGGCGGGTGGGAAGGTCTGTCCCCTCCTGCAGTCCCTGCGCGGCCTCCCGCTGCAGCCCACCGCCCTGCTCCCCCTCCCACCGCGGGGCTGCTCACTTCTGGCGCAGGTTCTGCAGCTCCTCCCAGATCTCCTCGTCCTCGCTCTCGGTGTCGTCGCTGCTCAGGTAGGACAAGCTGCGGGAGTAGTTCAGCCACACCTGGCTCACCATGGCCTGCGGCACGCTCTCTGTGCCCTCCTCCCCGGCACCCTCCCGGTCGCTCTCTGCCGGTGCCACCGTGCCCTCCTCGGCCTCCGGGTCCTGCTCCGCCGGCTCCAGCACCGAGTCCAAGTCGCTGCTTGAGCTGCTCTCTGTGTCGGGGGCCGCGGGCAGGGGGGAGCCGCTCGCTGCCGGCTCTGCACCACCCTGCTCACCCTCACTGCTGCCCTCGCTGCTGCCCAGCACTGAGGAGGTCGCGACCGGGTCCCTGATTGGCATCACTTGGAACCGGCCCAGGATCTGGGGCTTGGCTTCTGATGGGGACAGGGGGCAGCTGGTGAGTTTGGGGCACATGGGCTGGTGGGGACATCGTGGTGCCTGACGCAGACACAGCCGCACGGCACCGCCTCAGCCATTTCCCACCTCACCTTCCTTGATAGGCGAGAGCCGGGCCTTGGGCACGCCAGGGGCTGGCGACTCCAAGATGATGAGCGGGTGGCTGGGCCTGGGGGAGCTGGGCGGCACCTGCAGGCACCCAAGCGCCATCAGCCGCCCCACCCTGGGTCCCCCCATGTCTCCTCCCCCCCATTGCTGCTCCTGCACCCCGGGACCCACCGCCTGCTCAGCCCTCCCTGCATCCCAGGGACTGCCCACCCCACAGGGTGCCCTGTCCCATCCCAGGGCAGCAGCTGCAGAAACAACCCGTCCCCCCTGGCACTGAGCCCCACCTGGAGTGGCCCTGGGGAGCCCCCGCCACCCCCATACTCACCATGCTGCCCTCCGGGCTCCCCAGCACGGACGTGCTCAGCGATGGCAGGGGACTCCCTGCAGCCTCACTGCCTGCGGGGCACAGTGGGGCTGGTGCCGGGGCAGGGAATGACATGGGCCCCCCAGCAGTGGGGACATCAGCCCCCGCTGACTCCAGGGTCCCACCAGAGACCGGGGCTGGCTTGGCCATGCTGGCAGGGTCAGGGTAGACAAAGCGTGGGGGCCTCAGGATGAGGTTCTGCGGCCGCGGCAGCAGCGGTGGGTAGAAGTGGCCGCCCGAGCTGGCAATGGAGGAGACAGCAGGCAGCAGCGTGTGCGCCACGCTCATCACTGCCAGGGAGAAGACGTTGGCCAGGGAGAGGAGGGGGGCAGTGGGGGACCAGGGTGTGCTGGTCACAGGGGGACTCAGGGGGCTGCTGGGCCCACTGGGGACAGGGGACGTGGGGAGTGGCAGCGGGGACAGTAGGGCTTGGGGCAGGGCTGCTGGGACGGGATACCCCAGGGGACT
>VYZM01020994.1:133157-143367 GCA_013398915.1 Dromas ardeola
GCACAGAGCCTGGGGAGAGGGGAGCACCGGGAGCAGCCCCTGCCCCTCACGAGCCCCCTCTGCCCCGGCAGCCCCGGACAAAGTGCGGCAGCTGCACAAGCTGTGGCCAGCAGCCCGGAGGGACGGAGGTGCCTGGCCCTGCCAGGGCTGGTACCTGTGGGGGACCCCAGCAGTGGCATCTGTGGCTCCTGGGCTGGAGCTGCCGGCGGCTCCGCAGGGCTGGCGAGGTCATTCTCTGACAGGGAGCTGCTCAGTGACGGCAGGATGGGGGACTGGACCGAGAGGCTGGGACTGGNAGGGGTGAAAGTGGATGCTCAGCCCAGGCAGGATGTGCCCCATGGGACCCCCGGGACTCAGCCGGAGCTGTCACCTGCCTTGCACAGTGCTGGGGGGGATGGGAAGGGCTGCAGAGGGGCAGAGACGTACCGCTGAGTGAGGACGAGGAGGAGATGGAGCGTGAGAGCTCCTGCAGCTGCAGGTCCGCCTGCCGAAGGGGATACGGCTGAGCTCAGCACCGGGGCAGAGACCCTGGACAGGCTGAGCCAACCCCCCCCTGACCCCCACCCCAGCCCCACCATGTGCGGGGAGAGGAGCCGGTGGCTCCACCAGGCAGGGGGTGCACCACCACCCATTGCAGTAGCAGGCAAGTGACCCGGAGCCGCAGGCTGGAGGCTCCTGCACCCCGTCCCCCTCCCTGCTGGGCTCCCCGGGGCCAGGCAGCCCCCCCAGCCATGCTCAATGTCGGCTGCCACCCTGGCGCTGCCGCGGCCGGGGTGGGCACTCACGGGGCTGCCCACGCTGCGCTCAGCCTCGGGGCTCTCGGGCAGCTCGGCAGTGCTGTGGCCATCCTTGCGCAGCAGGGTCTGCACGCGGTGGATGATGTCCCGGATGCGGTGGATGAAGCCGTCCCGCTCCGACTTGAGGATGAACTCATTGTGGACCTGGGGGCGGAGGGGCTGATCAGCGCCCTGCCTGGCAGGCGGGACCCCACCGCGCACCCACCCCGCACTCACCATGACGGCTGCAATTTCCTCCGGGTTGTCCCCATCCAGATCGAACTTGAAGGTCACCATCTTATTGTTGTAGGTCTGCAGCTGGCACTCCACCACCCGGTCGTTCTTGTCGGAGATCTGCGGGCGGCAGGGCTGGTCAGCCTGGGGAGCGCCCATCCACCCACCCGCCCACCACCCACGGGACTCACGTTGGTGATGCGCAGCCGGGACCGGGCTCGGCGCCGCAGCAGCTTCCCCGAGGCTCGCTTGGGCGGCAGCTCGGTGCCCCGCTCGCTGGCTGAAAGCCCCTCGCAGCCATCACTCATGCCGGACGCGACATCTGAGGCATAGCTGTGGGAAGTCCCAGCGCTGGACCATCAGCGCAGCCATTCCCCGCTGCGCTCCCCGCCCAGCCCCTGCTGGATCCCCATGGCCTCACCTGTCCACCGGGGAGGAGAAGCCACTGGCAGGGGGAAGGCGCTCGGTGGGCAGCTGCACCGCGATGCTCTGCGGGGAGAGGGTGGCGTGAGCCAGCGCCATGGCTGCCGCAACCCCCAGCCCCAAGGGTCTCTGCTCACCGTGGGGAAGCAGCGTACGGGACGGGACGGGGGCGGGCTGGCAGTGTCCCCCGCTGAGGAGCTGCGATGGGCCAGGGCCGGGGAGTCCAGGAAGCCGGAGGAGCTCAGGTAGCCATCTGTCTCGCAGTCGGCTGCAGGGGAAACACTTGTGTGAGCGTGACGGGAGCCAGACCCCCCCACCCCACTCCCAGGCTTGCACCCCTGGGAAACAGCTTTGGGGCTGGGTGCGTGGCACAGCTGGAGGTGGGAAGGGACGCCCAGGAGGGACCCCCCTGCCCGTCTCCCACCCCACATCGCCCTGCTGTCCCCCTGCCTGGTGCCCACGCACAGGTGGCTGAGGAGTAGCTGGTGTGCCGGTAGGCGAAGTGCTGGTCGGCCTCGGGCTCCTCAGGCTCTGGGGGGAAGGTGCTGCTGAAGACAGAGTCCCCGGAGCCAGCAGTGGCCAGGGCGGGCATGGGGGCACCAGGTGGCAGTGGGGACTTGAGCTCCTCCAGTAGCCGCAGGACGCCCGGTGGCTGCTCCGGCTCTGCAGGCGACGGCACATCCTGGGCGCGCTTCAGCTTCTCCCGCTTGCGCTTGATGGCAACCACACGGTCTCTCACCGCCTTGGCAACCAGCTTGTAGTCAGCCTCACAGACGAAGCCCAGGACCACCTGCATGGGAGTGGGCTCGTCACGCCAGGGCATGGGGACCCCACGGCACCCAGGGACCCTCTGTCCCTGCACCCACCATCTCCTGGGCCACCTCCTCCGCCACGTCCTTGTAGAGCTCAAAGAGGAACTCGATGGCATTGTTGTCCTTGTACTTGCCATGCAGCTTCTTTGTGTCATCCATGCGCAGCCAGAGCTTGAGCCCAGACTTGATGCCGTCGTCCTCCTCGGCCAGCTCCACGTGCACCCCGGTGTCCTCCTGGAAGAAGGAGTGCTCCAGCAGGTCCTGGATGGTGTACCTGCGGGGAGCGCAGCTCAGCGAGGGGCTGGGGGCCGGAGCGGGCTCTGATGCCCCGGTCCTCACTCCCCCCCACCTCTCGTTCTTGTCCATGCGGATGCAGCCCTCGATGATTTCCTTCAGCTCCGGAACCTTCACCTTGTAGAAGCTGCTGGGCTTCAGGCCCTGAGGGTGACGGGTGTCAGAGCCTCCTGCGCCAGACCCTGCCACAGCGCCGGGTTTCCAGGGCCTGGGGCTGAACCCAGGCTCTGCGGGGCCACCAGACACCCCCAGGCAGCCACAGACCCGCACCCCCCAGTGCCCCCAGGCACAGCCCTGCCAGCAGTGGGAGACACATGGGGACACATGGGGACAAGGCTCCCAGCCCAGGGCCCCACTAGCTGGCCATGGCTCTCACAGACAGGCCACGCGTGCCTGCACGGAACCTGGGCCAGGAGGCCCCGGAGCTCCAAGTTTCCACCCCAGCGGGCCGGAGCCGGCCAGGACCGGCCGCGGCGGCCGCAGTGCCCCGGGCATGGGGTGGCCAAGCCACTCGCTGCCGTTCCACCCCATTAACACGCTGGCAGCACCTGGCGTGGGGTGAGGAATGCAGGGTCTGGCCAAGCTGTGTCCCCACCGCCCCAGCACGGCTCCCTCTCACCACCCAAACTATTTCTAGCTGCTCGCACAACCTGCAGGGTGACACACTGGGGGTAGCGAGGCACCACAGCTCCATCCAACAGCCCCCCAGCCCCACACCCTGCTCCCAGGTCCCCCCCAAGCCTGGGGGCCGCTCACCGAGGTGACCTTGCGGTAGATCTGGGCAGCGTTCTGGCACTCGGAGTAGGGGTACTCCGAGGTGGCCATCTCCAGCATGCACATCCCGAAGGCGTAGACGTCCACCGCCTCGTCATATTTCTCCTCGTACATCTCTGGTGCCATGAACTCGGGGGTGCCTGGGGGCAGCAGCGGGATCAGCACCCCCCGGGGTGCCCACCCGTCTGCAGCCACTGCGGGGCAGCTGCAACCCATCCCTGCCGTGGCTGCACCGGGAACCCACCTATGACGCTCTTGGCGAAGGAGGCTCTCTTGAGTGTGGCCAGGCCCAGGTCCCCGATCTTGACCGAGCCAGTGGGGCCCGTGATGAAGATGTTGTCGCACTTGAGGTCACGGTGGATGATGGGGGGCGAGCGAGTGTGCAGGAAATGCAGCCCCTTGAGGATCTGCCGGCTCCAGCGCTGCAGCACCTTCAGCTTCATCTCCTTGAACCGCTTCAGATAGCTGCCGGGGAACCCACGGGGCTGTCTCCAGCTCTCAGCCCTGCCCCATTGTCAGCCCACATCCCACCCGAGCCCACCACAGCCCATCGTCCCCACCCAAATGTCCACGTCATGTGCCCAGGCAGGGGGTGCAGACCTGTCCCTCAACTCCCTGTCACTGCAGGGACCCTGTCCTCTCCCCTGCACACCCCGACCTGGTGGTCCCCACTCACGTTTTCAGGGTGCCAGACGTCATGAGCTCGGTGACCAGCACGATGCAGATCTGGCCTTTGATGGACGACTTCCAGGAGTCGTAGAAGCGGACGATGTTGGGATGCTGCAGCCCTTTCAGCATCTCCACCTCCTCGCTGAACCGCTGCCGCTCCATCTTCGACAGCTTCCGTGTCTGCAGGGGCCAGCAGGGAGGTGAGGGGGGCCTGCGGGGGCCCCGGCGAGCACAGGAGGGTGCCCTGGCTTACAAGAGACCCTCATGTCCTTGTCCCTGCTCCCTGCATATGAGGCAGCGGGGGCTGCTGTGGCCCCAGAGCAGAGCTGGGGTCAGACCTGCTGCCCCCCAGCAGGGGCTCACACAGGGCTAGGGCCATCCCAGTCCATGGTCTCACCCCACCCGGCTGGTCCCAGCACCCTGGCTCTCCGGGGCACTGCTCTGGACGGAGCTGCTCTCCCCTGGTTTGTGGAGAGAAGCCACAGTCTCCCACGACAGGCTGCGCATCGAGAAGCCCGTGTGCTTCCCTGCCATGAAAGCTGCCCTGTCCCAAGTCTCCCGCTGCCCTTCGCCCCCAGCCAGTGCCCACCACCCCTCCACTGGACGGGGGTGCCCAGCCTGCAGCCATCCAGCCCAGAGGAGTGCCTGCTGCCAGCATGCCCTGTGCAGCCCCGACGGCTGCAGTCTCTCTGCCCCCCAGGACAGCCCTGCCCCACACCAGGGCACCACCAGCTCCAGCACCGGGGCTGGCATGGCAGAGTGCCGGGCCAGCCTCAATGAGGCCTTTGTTGGGGAAAGCAGGCGGGGGAGGCTCCAGCACAGGTTTTTCCATGTTCCTCCTGCTCGAGTTAATTAAAGTGGAAACCAAAGCCAAGCGCTGACATGGGCACTGAGTGGAGCTGGGGCTGGGGCCAGCGGGGAGGACGCAGACCCCTCGTCCTGGAGGGACACAGCCCCCAAGTGCAGGAAGGGGGGAGCTGGACAGACCCGAAGGAGCCAGGTCCTGCCCTGAGCCCGGGCAGCTGCGAGCGCCGAGCCCCGGGCAGCAGCAGAAGCGGAAACGGGAGCAGGAGCGGGATCAGCATCCCCTGCGATGACTCCAGCGCAGCCCAGGACCCCGAAGGGCCCAGCCACTGCAGAGCCCGGGGCCACCCAGCCAGGACCCCCGTCCAGCCCCTGCTCGGGGGCTGAGGGAACCGGAGCTGCCTCAGGCGGCCACTGCGCTCCCACCGCCGCGCACTGCCAGAGCCGTGCTCAGCACCTTGGCTGGCAGCCACCATCCATCAGCCCAGGCAGCTTTCGTAATATTTTCATTGCATCACAGCCGGCCCCACGGCCGGGCTGGAGCCACTCCATAATCCCCTCTGCTTTTAACACACGCTCAGGGACCCGGCTCAGCCCAGATGAGAACCTGAGCCCTGCTGCAGCGGGATGAATGGGACCTTTCATACCCGAGGAGGAAAACAGCAACTGAAGCCCCTGTGCAGCCCAGCAGCATGCCTGCTGCCCTGCCCCACACCATGGCTGCCCTCAGACCCCCCACTCCCCACCGAGGAGCCCGGAGGCTTCGCTGCACCGCGCAAACCTGTAAGGGCATGGGGGAAGCCCACACGGGCTACGAACAGGGGCAGGGAGGGAGTCACAAGTGGCCACGGCTCTCCCAGCTCAGCAAGAGGGGACCCCATTTGGACCGGTCATGCCAGTGCAGCCCCCGCCAAGCCACCCCCCACCCCAGGCAGAACCCCTGGCACCAGGCCACCACTCCCTGGGTGCCCAGAGCAAGGGCTGGGGGAGTTGAGCTCGTCCCCCATTCTGTGCCAGGGCTGCCGGGCTTCCCCAGCACCGTTCTTCCTGCATGACCAAAGTGCCCACCAGTCCCACTGCCAGGTGTCCCGACACTCCCCACCAAGTGCTGGCAGCGCGGAGTGGAGCCCAGTTGGGTCCCAGCCCGGCCAGAGTAGCTGCTCATCCCAGGACTGGGCACCAGGGCGGGCAGCGCTGCCAGCAGAGCCCCGCCGCCCCGCACGGCATGCAGGGACACCATGTCCTTTCCGAGCAGCACCTCATGCAGGGCAGAGGAGGATGCTGGGGATGGCGGCGCGGGGCCCGGTGAGGAGCTGGGTGGCAGTGGTCCAGACCCATCCCAGCTAGGAGCTGGCTGCCAGGGAGCCCAGCACGGCCAGCAGCAGGAGCCGGGGCTAGCGTGGGAGGAGGGAGGGCCGCGCACAGTGGCCGAGGATGGTGCTCACCTCTGCGGCAGGAGGCTCTCCCCAGCCCTCAGCGCAGGGTCCGCAGCCCTCACAGGGCCCTGCCGGGACCCCCTGACAGGCTGTGTAAGCCCCATTGTGCAGGGTTGAGAATCGCACCGGGAAGGGGACACTCAAGCACCAAAGGAACATTCATAGCGATGCCATGGTGGGTGCGGAGCAGGCACTGGAGATCACCCCGTGCCCTCCCTCCAGCCACGCTGCCAGCTGTGGGGAGGCCCTGAGCCCTCCAGCTGAGGAGCCGGCACTACAGCAGCAGTGGGTGCCCACGACCCACCGCTGCTCCCTGTGGGGCTGCCCCCCACCACCTGGCAAGCAGTGACTTTGTGCACCTTCGCAGGTGCTCGAGCACGCACACGCTCGTGTTCCCAAGCCTGCAGGACCCCTGTCGAGCAAATCCCCCCAAGTCTCCTGGGTTCGTCTCCCAGACAGGCAGAGCTCCCAGCGGAGCTCACCAGGCTCAGTCACAGCACGATTCCCAACCACAGCACAGGCAGGCGATGGAGAGGATTTGGGGAAGATGCAGGAATTTGGGAAAAAAGGTCCCCCACAGCCCCCAAGGTGGCCGGACGGGGTCACCTGCCCAATCTAGGCAAGGGACTGGGGGAGGCACAGCAGTGCCCGCTGCCCAGGCTGCCCGAGGGGACCTGCAGGAAAACCGCTCATGGCCAGGTATTTACAGCTCAGTCCCACTCCGGGCCTCCAGTTTCCTCCTTGCTTCCTTCTTCCCCGCCACCCACAGCTCCTATCAACAGAAATAGTGCCCAGTCTAAAGCTGGAAAGCACAAACAGGTCACAGCAGGGCTGCAGGACACAGGCAGGAGGCAAAGACAGACGCCACATTCAGGTCTGTGGGGCAGTGGCACGGGGGGACGGGTACAGGCAGTTCCCCAGAGGGGTCCCACAGGAAGGCAAGGGACAGGAAAAACAGCCTCCATGTTGCCAGGCACGAGGGAGGGAAGGGCAGGGTGAGGATGGCATGGAGAGCTGGGATTTGGGATCAGGAGCCATCACAGCAGCTGGACAAGGCTCTCCGGACCGGAACAGGTCAGGACTGAGGTTAGGTATTCATTTAGAATTGAAAGGCAATAAAAGGAGAACTGTGAAAGACACAGGACAAAGCTATTTTTAAAAGGGCAGAACCACAACCATTTTTATTTGCGGTTCCACATCCCATATTTGTGTCACAGTGTCTGATTCTTTGCATGATTGCTGAAAAACCCCAAACTTTTAAAAGTCTGCTTCTGTGCTCTCAGCCCCTTGTGGGACATGGATTTTGGGACAAGAGACACTGGATAAAGAGCCGTCAGTGGGCTGGGGAAAGGAGAGGGCTGGGGAGGTGATGGGGGGCCTGGCGCCGGGGCTGCATAGGGTGGGAGCAGGACCGGGGCTGCCCGTGCCAACCACCCTCGAGGGGCTCTCACCGGCAGCCGGGAGGGCGCTGGCAGGCCGTGGAGGGGAGTCGGGGGCTGCTGGGTCTCCCAGGCACCGGGGGAGGCTCACGGGACGGTCCCGGCAGGAGTCCGGCCGCTCCGCACACATCCACCACCAGCTCCCCATGGGCCAAGCCAGCAGCTCCTGTGGCTCCATCCCATGCTGGCCCGGTGGGCTCGCAGGGCTGGCATGTGAGCCTGGGGCACTTGGGACACAGGAGCGGTTTTGCTTCCTCACCCCCTTCCCTCCTCCTGGGAGGGTGAAGCCTCATCCCCCCAGCAGCCACCTCGCGAGACACCAGAGCTGCCCGTGCAGCCGCAGGCACACCCTGCCTGCGTCCCCGCCTGCACCCCCATCTGCGCCTCTGCCTGTGCCCCTGCCTGCCTGCGCCCCGCCAAACAGAGCCCCATTTGCACACAGCCCCTGCCCTGGGCTGCAGGATGGGCACCGGGGGCTGCATCAAGTCCCAATGGACACGCGGGAGCTGCCCTGACACAGTGGGGTGGGGACAGGGACCCCACAGGGCAGCGCAGCCCGAGCAGGAGGGCAGAGAGGGAGCCACACGTGCTGGCTGCCGGCACAGGGGACCTGAGGCACATCTGCAGCCAGGGGCTGAGACCCGCAGGGAGGGACACAGAGCCAGCCAGGAGGGCAGCGCTGGACACAGCTGACTCATCCAGAGAAGGTCCCGGGCTCGCCAAGGAGAGCCCTTCCCTACCAGCACCGGGCTGCTTCTTCCCCTGCCACCCAAAGAGACACGGGACTCAAACGGAGCTCAGGAGCGCTTGGACAGAGAAGTGGGGCCATGGGAGGGAGGGAGCGCTGAGCCGGCTCTCAGCCGCCAGCTGAAGCAGTTGTGCAAGCCACGAAGGCAGGCGGAGGCCCAAGACCTCACCTTCCTGGCGGAGAGGCCACAGTTGGCCCCTCAGAAATCCCCCGCCACTATCTCAGGATCTCTCCTTGCGCTCTTGGGCTGCAACCACCCCACAGACCCCACCTGGGCAGCCGCCTGCAGCTGCACCAAGGTTTTAGGAACAAGACAACAAACTCGCAAGACACGTTTTTCTGTGTAAACAAGGACTTGGACCTTCCAGCCACAGCAGCCACCCCAGGGTCAGGAGCCTGTTGGAAACTTTGGACTTTGCAGAAGCCCCTCCCCAGGGGCTCAAAGGAGAAAAGGGAGCCCCATTGCACAGCTCTCCCTGTGCATCTCTGTGAACAACATCAGGCCCATCAGAAGCAACGAGTGGGAGAAGGTGTTGCAGAGGCAACATCTTCACTGCTGCCCTCAGCATGCCACTTTTAGCATCCTGCTGCCGGGCTGTGGGATAGGAAAGGGGATGGAGGAGCTTGGTGGCAGAGAGGAGATGGGGACGCTGCTCAGGGACCTGGAAAACCAGAGGTCCTGGTGTTCCCAGCAGAGAGACTCCGGCAGCATCACAGGAGCCGCACACAGGTGCCCATGGACACTGCTTCAGCCAAGGACAAGCAGCTGGAGCGCATCAAGGTCGCTCCGTACCCTGCTCCTGACTGACGCCCAGCCCCAGGCACGCTGCAGGCACGTGCCCCAGAGCATGCCGAGGGCTATCGGAGCAAACCGTGCAGCCAGCTCCAGCGCTGGCATAGGCGCACACAGAGGTCAGCACAGGAGAGGGCACCCCTGCCCTCACTGCCCTTCCAAAGGGAATGCTGCAAGCTGATGGGCATGGAAGAGGCAGAGGGGTGCTCAGCCCCGGCAGCCCGTCCTGCATCCACCTGTAAACCCCTGGAGTGGAGACTGGCACCGGGAGCACGGGCGCCTTGGTGCACTCCATAGCGCGGGCAGCGAGAAGGCAAATGGAAAACAGCACGTGATGGGCAGGAGAGCCCAGAGCATCAGCGTTAACCAGGAGCCTGGGCCTGGGCCAAGAGCCCCGCACGGCACCGACAGAGGTGGGCGCAGGGCAGCATGGGGGGGCCAAGCCCGGCTGCAGGCACCCTGCTTTGCCCTGCCACTGCAGCCCGCCTGCAGAAGGGCACCGACGTGCCAGCCAGAACCGAGGGATCCCGGGTCCCTGCGCTCTCTGGCACCGGCTCCAGCCCGGTGGAGATGCCCCGGCTTCCCACACGGCAGCCTGGGCAGGCAGCGGTGGGCAGAGGGGCTCCGGGCTGGGGGTGGGGGGGGCTGCCCACACCAGGGAAACTGGACGAAGGGTCCAACGGCCCCCTCCCCCGGGGCAGGGGTCTGCGGGGACAGGCAGGGGCAGGGGCGCGGGCGGCCGTACCTGCAGCTCGCACCAGGCCACCTCCACGGTGGTCTCCGTGTCCAGCCCCTTATAGACGGTCTTGAAGGAGCCGCGGCCGATCTCGATGTCGAACTTGAGGAACCGGCCGTCGGGGGAGGTGGCGACGGCGCGCGTCTCCACCTCCTCGCTCTCCGTCTCCTCCGGCTCCCGGCGACCGGCGGCGACCGGCGGCGGCGGCGACCCCCCGCGCTCCCCGCCCGGCGCCGGGTAGCCCAGCAGCTCCAGCTCGGCCGAGCTCCGCC
>VYZM01020994.1:159462-174318 GCA_013398915.1 Dromas ardeola
CTTTGAGCCGTGGTTGTTCCGTAAATATAGGAGATTTACGCAGTTATTTTTTCCCCCAGTTAAAGTCTGCGACGTGTTTAAAATCCGCAGGGGTTGTTTTTCCTAATAGCGCTTGTTTACAGTGTGGAGCTCTTCCGTCACTCGGTATTTGTCCTTTCTGCGCTTTTATAGCAAAATGGAAATCGCCGCTCCTCCTACGTCGAAATGTATTATCTACTGGAAAAGAAAAGTCAAGTCTGAATACATGCGTCTCCGGCAGCTGAAGAGGTTCCAGGCGAACATGGGCGCAAAGGTGAGGATGTGGTGGTCCCAGGAGCCGGACCAGTGTCTCCCGAGGGCTTCGCTCGAGCCGCGATCGATCGGGTGGGCCCCGGGAATCGGGGGGAATCGATAAGCAGAGTTTTAGCTGCACGTGGGATGAACAAATCTGGAGCACAAGCTTTGTGAGGAGCAGCTGAGGGAGCTGGGGGTGTTCAGCCTGGAGAAAAGGAGGCTGAGGGGAGACCTCCTCGCTCTCTACAACTCCCTGAAAGGAGGGTGTAGCCAGGGGGGGTCGCTCTCTTCTCCCAAGGAACAGGCCATGGGACAAGAGGAAATGGCCTCAAGTTGCACCAGGGGAGGTTTAGGATGGATATTAGGAACAATTTTTACACTGAAAGGGTTATCGAGTATCAGAACAGGCTGCCCAGGGAAGTGGTGGAGTCACCATCCCTGGGGGTATTTAAAAGATGTGTAGATATGGTGCTTAGAGATATGGTTTAGTGATGGTTTTTGTCAGTGTCAGGTTGATGGTTGGACTCAATGGTCTGAAAGGTCCTTTCCAACTTGGGCGATTCTGTGATTCTATGAGTTGGAAGGGATCCTGCCTCTCCCCTGCTCCATCCTTAGCCCTGAGCCGTGTCAGCATCCGCAGGCCGATTTCGTGCAGGACTGCGGCAGGAGGCTCATTGCGCCCATTCCATGTGGTGTCTCCCCGCCGGAGACCCTGCCGTGCTGCGGGTACTGGGACACTCCGACGCTGCTCTCCTGGGCCAGCAGGATTTGGGAGAGGGCGGCTGGGATCAGGAGCTGTCAAAAGCCACCGGCCACCGGGTCGATTTTCAGCACAGTTTTGTACCAATGCTGAGTTTAATTAGGACTCCTTCTAACGAGTATCATCGATTTGGAATGCTCTGCCTTGCATGCATTTTGATACTTGAAACAAGATCTCAGGAGGGGTTTTTTAGTGTTCTCAACATGGTTTCTTCAATTTTGAGTGCCACTTCCTCTCATTTCAGGCTCTCTTTGTGGCCAACTTTGCGAAGGTGCATGAAAAGACCCAAATCCTGAACGAAGACTGGAAGAAGCTCCGAGTCCAGCCGGTGCAGCTGATGAAGCCGGTCAGCGGGCACCCCTTCCTCAAGCAGGTCTGGAGGGGAGAGGGCACGGCGGCAGCACGCGTGGGCTGGAACAGGTTTTGCAGGGGGCTGCGAGGGGCCGGTTTTTGTGTGTGCTGTCCTGTGTCAGTGCCGGGCCGTGCCTCGCACCCTTCTGGGGTGTAGAAATGGGGAAAAAAAACCCACCCCAAAGGCTTTTCCGGTGCAAAGTGCGATCACAGGGCTTCACCACATGTGTCCTGGAGGGTGGTTTCCTCACTGTCCCTCTCGTTACTCTTCTCCAGTGTACTGTTGAGAGCATTTTCCCGGGATTTCCAAGCCAGACGCTGTACATGAGGACCCTGAACACGGTGGCGCTGGTGCCCATCATGTACTCCTGGTCCCCTCTTCAGCAGAATTTCATGGTACGTAGGAAGGTCTTGGTGCGATTAGTGTGTGGTTGTTACGTGGTTGTGGGGTGATTACGCCTTCCTCACCCCGCTTGTTTCAAGCAATATCTGCTCGAGAGATGACGGAAAGTGTTGGTTTAGTTGCTTGTTTTGTTGAATCCCGTAAAACAGCCACGTATCCACACTGTCTCACCCAGGTAGTCTCTCCTCTACACCTGGCTCCTTGATAGGGCCACCATTACTTCACAGGATTCAAGGCGTAAATGTTTTTTTGGGGATTTTTGGTTTTTTTCTTAGGGCTTTTCTTCCCTTTTAAATGCAGAGTTTTATTTCTTAGGCAGGTCCTTTCCTTTGTGACTGGATTACCCTGCTGGTCTCGTTGTGAGGATGCTACTGAGGGTTGGTTCCTCCTCCAGTGTGGGGAGCGATTTAAACGCAGGTTTTGGTGTGCTGCGGTGAAGATTATTTGTCAGACGAGCAGGTGGTGTGTGGCTGGCCTGGCTCTTTGCTTGGCATGGGGTGTGGATTTGTTTCCCACACCTGCAGGGCTCTCTGGAGCCTCCCGCAGCAGCCTGGAGAGCAGCGTGACACCAGCCCTCGACTGGTGGTGCCATGGCAATGAAGGTCCAATGTCCTCACTCCTGCAGTTAACGCGAGAACGCACCTCACTTTGGCAGTGTTCCTGCAGGGAGCAAGTTACTGGTTTGCCTTTTGCTGTTCCAGTTTCTGCTGTGCCTCGAACACAATCTCTCTGACGCTTTTTTGGCTGTTTATTATTCTTTGCGATGTGCATGTTCCTGAGTTTCTGTAAGCCTTGGAGGCACAGCTCTTCTTTTTTTTAGAGCCAATTGCGTCTTCAGGGATCAGAGCTGTCCTGCTGGCCTGGGATAACAGGGGAATGTCAGTGGTGGGATGTCAGAAACTGCAGGCAGGGGGGCACAACGGTGCTGTTTGCGGGTGCGGAGGGAGCAGAGCAGCCCCAGAGACACAGTCGGGCCGGGGATCGGGACGCCCTGGTTTTTGGAGTTGTATCTGGTCTCTTTTCAGGTGGAGGATGAAACTGTTCTGTGCAATATCCCTTACATGGGGGATGAGGTGAAGGAAGAAGATGAAACTTTCATTGAAGAGCTTATTAATAACTATGACGGGAAAGTTCACGGAGAGGAAGGTAACCCAGGAGCAGTCAGCCCTGTCCACTCGGTCTCTTGCAAATAACTTTTCAAAGTAGTTAAGAAGTCAAAAGGTGGCAGCAGTAACCAGCTGTTTCGTGGGAGCTCTTAGAGCAGAAAATCAGGAACATTCCTGCTCTTCTGGTTTGCAAGGACACAGTCCTGCTTTTTGATATCCCGCTCCGTTCTGGGCCGTGGGGAGCTTGGGAACTCTTGTTCACGGGGACTCACAGCCGTGCTCTGGGATGCTGGAAAACGTGCTAGAGGTTGGGAGGAGCTCGGCAGCCTCATTTCACTTGTGACCTCAGCCAAGGCTTTAATCAGCCTTTTCAGAAATGAAAAGGCAGCGTGTTGCCCTACAGCGCTGCCTTCCGCATCATAAAACTCTGCCGGGAGGGAGGAACGCAGGGGAAACTGTCTGGAATGGCCTGTCCTCAGATTGCTAAAAATGATACACCACTCTTGTGGCTCTCTAGCATTAAAATCCCACTTATCACTACAAAATTGAGACGGGGGTTCTGGTTGCTGACGATGTCGTGTGGGTGGCTTGTGGTTTACCACCATGAGGAGCATGCAAGATGATGGCACTCCCGTGATATGGCTGACATCTCTGTGTTTTCAGAAATGATTTCAGGGTCAGTCCTCATCAGCGATGCCGTGTTCCTGGAGCTAGTGAACGCCCTGAATCAGTACTCGGACGAGGAAGAGGAAGGACACAATGATTCCGAGGTTAAACAGGAGGATGGGAAAGAGGAGCTGCCAGTCACAAGGAAAAGAAAGCGAATTGCGGTGGAAGGTGGGTTTGGCCGCAGGAACTGGGGTTACGTTGGTCACGTTTCCATCCTGCCCTGCCTGAGCAGCTGCCCCATGGCTCTCCTGCCACCGCTCTTGGTCGCTGATATGTCACCGAGGTAGTGACCAGCTGGGCGAGCTTTGGTACGGCAGTGGAAAGCAGAAGGGACGTGGGTTGTTCTCACTGTCCCCTGTGGACAGAGGAAGAAGTCACCGGCATAAAGTGTTTGTGAGGAAGAATTTAGATGAGTCATGTGGAAAACCATTTCATGGTAAGATTAGCAAAGCAGCGGGGTGTTACCGGGGAGGCTGTGGGATCTCTGCTCTCGGAAGTCTCAAAGTGCCGGTCTGGCATGTGTCTGTCAGTAGGTTTGTAGGTAGATCTGACCCTGCTGTAGGCCAGGGAGGCGGAGCCTTTCGAATCCCTTCCAGACCTGTTTTCCATGTATTCGTGTCCCTCTTCCCTCTCCTGTGCCACCTGGAGTTCTTGTTGCTCTGGTTTGTGGGATTTCCATGTGTCCTGCATGACCTTAGGAGTGCTGACTGGCAGTTTTCCTCTTCGTCTTTGGTTTGTGGCGATACGGGTAGCACAAATATCAGGACCTTTCATAGATGTAGAAAAGCGTTGTCTGCAAATCCTGTCTTGGTAAAAATAAATAGTAATAGTCCTTAAGAAATTGTTAGTACTTCCAGAAATACATTATGCTACTCTGAAAGTTGCAGTGTCCTGCATCTGGAAATGCATTAGCCTGGTTGCAGGGCAAAAGGTTTATCCGTTGTATATGGGATTATATTTCTGTCTCTTAGAATACAATCTTGAGCAGCTATTGGAATCGGTCTCTGTAGAGGACGGAAAGACACGTTCACGTCCATCTTAACTGAGGAATTGTGTCTCTTCTTTTTCTTAGGTAACAAGAAGTGTTCGAAGAAGCGGTTTCCAAATGACATGATATTCACTGCTATTTCTTCTATGTTTCCTGAATACGGCTTCCCAGATGACATGAAAGAGAGGTAGATCATCTCTGCTTGTCTCCTTACCTTTCATAGAATCGTAGAATCATAGACTCATAGAATGTGGTGGGTTGGAAGGGACCTCTAAAGGTCGTCTAGTCCAACTCCCCTACAGTAAGCAGGGACATCTTTAACTAGATCAGGTTGCTCAGAGCCTCATCAAAACTGGCCTTGAATGTCTCCAGGGATGGGGCAGCCACAGCTTCTCTGGGCAACCTGTTCCGGTGTCTCACCACCCTCATTGTAAAGAACTTCTTCCTAATGTCTAATCTAAACCTGCCCTGCTCTAGTTTAAAACCATTGCCCCTCCTCCTATCGCTACATGCCCTCGCAAACAATTTTTTCGTAGCCATCTGTATGTCAGGAGGCGGCACTGTGCTCTCACCAGAAGGTAGAGCTCAGTTGGCTGCGGGCACCATCAGCAGAGCGGTTTTTGAGCATTAGAAACTTGAGTTTGGCTTCAGGGTATCTGGCCCGGAGTCCTGCTGGCCCAGATAGTAACGTAATCATACAAAATGTCCCAGATTAGGAAAAGCAGGCACATCTGTGGGTGTTTGTGTTTCTCAAATAGGTACCGGGAGCTGACGGAAGTGTCGGACCCCAACGTGCTGCCGCCGCAGTGCACTCCCAACATCGACGGGCCCTGCGCCAAGTCGGTGCAGCGGGAGCAGTCCCTGCATTCCTTCCACACCCTCTTCTGCCGCCGATGCTTCAAATACGACTGTTTTCTGCATCGTAAGTGCAGTCTCAGCCGGACGCTTCCTTAGAGCCCTTTTTCTCCTCATTTTTCCTCAGTGCTTCATTCTCTGTCTGCCTTGCTTAGTGTCTATGCCGCAGTTTTTATCAGGCGGTGCCTGCCCGGAGCTTCCGTGCGGCCTTGGGAGCTGACAGGTGCCCAGAAGCCTTTTGTAAAGACAGCTCCGCTCAAACGGATGATAAAGCCCGACCTACGTGGCCGTCCCCTCTCTCACCATTGCTCAGCACGCCACGTTCGAGCCTCCTGGCAGCGTCTGCCAGAAGCACAGCCGCGAATAGACTTTACTCTTGCTTTGCAGAAGCTCGTCAGGGAAAGGCATGAATATTTCGCTTCCAAAGTCTGGACATGCCCCTGTGTTTTGTTGCCTCACTGGAACTTACAGCTTCACCTTAGTCATGTTCCTGTGGTTTGTCCTGCCAGAGCTTTTTGGATACCGAGTAGTTGTTGGACCTGCTGTTTCCCAGGTCTGAGGGCTTCTTTGGAAAGTCACAGGACTCCTTCCAATGAATTATTTATTAAAAGATATAATATTAAGATCATGTGGTCTTTTTTGTTTCAGTCTGAAAGCGGATCTTTTTCCTATGGCCTTTCCTTCCCCAGGGTGTCCTGGTGCTGCTGGGTCCCGTCGCGGGTCGGAGCAGGGCTGGCCGGGAGCTCCTGCCCCTGCTCGGGCTCCGGCCGCCTGCCCCTGTCCCCTGCAGCGCCGGGGGGAGACCCTCGGAGGATGTTAATAGTAAAGATAACTATTATTTTTTCAGCTTTTCATGCTACTCCTAATGTGTACAAACGAAAGAATAGAGAGACCAAGATCGAGCCAGACCCTTGCGGCGCAGACTGTTTCCTCTGGCTGGTAGGTTTCTGCGTCGCTGCTTTTGAAACCCCGAGAGAAGTGGCCTGGCCAAATCCCGCTCTGCAGAACCCTGGGGGTCCTTTTCACAGCTGGTGATGATTTTTCAGAATTAGTTCTGATCCTCACTGGATTCAGGGGGAGCATGAATCCAAAGACAGACCTTACCAGATTTTAGCAAATCACCAACGAAGACTGATTTCATAGCTAGCAGTTGGGAAATTGTGGCGACGAGTGATTTCTCGGGACTCAGTGCAGTGTTTGAAAAATGAAGCCCGGGTTCAAAATGCTGAGGAAGGAACCTAGCACGGGGGGGGAAGGCTCGAAATATTTTTAAATGGTCTTTTCAGAAATGCATCCTTGTTGTGTGGATGGAGATGGAGCTGCGGGTGGGGAGAGTGGGTGCTTGGTGGGGTCGGACCTGGTCGGCTGCTGTGACACGGGGTGTCCGGGGCCAGGGGCAGGGGGAGAGACCGGGAGAAATTCATTGCCAGGGTGAGCGGAGCGGAGGGCTGGGGAGTCTCTCCCGAGCCGGCAGCAGTGCAGAGGGAAGGAAAGCCTGCAGGGCCTTGGCACTTGCTGAAGTGACCGTGAACAGTGGGTCTTCCATCTTCTCTGGGTGGTGGCAGGGCTTGTCCCGGGGCCTGTGGAGAAGCCTTTCTATGTTCCCTGGTCATCTGCCACCCGCCTTGTCTTCTGCTCTGGTTGCAGGAAGGAGCCAAGGAGTTCGCTGCACTGCACAACCCCAGGTCCAAGTGCTCGGGCCGGCGCCGCCGCAGGCACCACATGGTGGGCGCTTCTTGCTCGAATGCCCCGGCCTCTGCCGTCACCGAGACCAGGGAGGGCGACAGTGACCGAGACACGGGCAACGAGTGGGCCTCCAGCTCCTCGGGTACGATGCCAGCCCGGGCCCCCTCTCCTCCGTGAGCAGTAAGGACAGCGGCACCGCGCAGCTGGGGCACACCGTGGCTCCCCGCGGTGGAGCTCAGAGTTGGCAAACAGAGTTGGGGTTTCCAGCTGGGCTTGAACAAACACGCGGGACACCTGGTCCTGCCCTCGCTGCGAGAGAGACCCTTGCTGGGACCTGCAAAGCCAGGAACCCCCAGCTCGGGGTGCCTGGCTGTGCCGAGGACAGTGTCCCCGTCTGGCAGTGCCCATCGGTTGCTCGTCCCCGGCATGGCACAGAGTGGTGGCTGGGGCAGGGGGGCTTGTCTGTGGAGCTGCCAGGGGGGAGCGCACTTCCTCAGGGCCACAGGCGAGCACCGAGCTGCTCCTGCCCTGCTGGGGGATGTGGCGGTGGCTGGGGCAGAATGAGGTCCGGGGGGCAGAGGGCTCCCGTACTTCTGGGTCCCGTCTCGGGCAGGAGAGGAGAGAGCGGCTTCCTTGTCCTCGGGCCTCCCTGATGCTGCTGCCCTGGTCAGGGATCTCTGTCCTGGACCAGCCCTGGGGGGGGAAGGTGTCATGGTGGCTCTGGTGCTGCAAGGGGCCAGCGCCACTGTTCCAGCCGGCACTAGTGCAGGGCTGCTGGGAGGTGCGGGACCAGTTGAGGCAGCGTGTCCCCGGGGCCGCTGCCCTCAGGAGCTGCGTCGGCGAGGGTGCGCTGCCATGTTGTGCTCAGCCTAACATCCACCTTCCCCTCCCAGAGGCCAACTCCCGCTGCCAGACCCCCACCAAGCAGAAGCTGAGCCCAGCCTCCTCCCAGCTCTTCGCCGTGGAGACGCCGCAGGAGCCCATCGAGTGGACGGGAGCCGAGGAGTCGCTCTTCCGCGTCTTCCACGGGACGTACTTCAACAACTTCTGCTCCATTGCCAGGCTGCTGGGGACGAAGACCTGCAAGCAGGTGGGTGCCGGGAGCGGGCAGGAGTGAAGGGAGGCCTCGGAAGCTGCTTGCCGGTTGTTTTTCCTTCTCTGCCACAAACTGCCTGGAGGAATGTGTTGCATCAACACTTTGGTGGAGTCCAGTGTTGTTATTTTGGAGCCCCGCAGGTGCCCGGTGCCGTTGGCTCTCTCCGGAGAGCTTTGTCTGAGCTGGGCGCTCTTGTTTCCCAGGCACGAGAGACAATGGCACCCGCGGTCAGTGAAACAGGGCAGAACTGCCCGCTTACTGCTCCCAGGACCAGGATCCCCCATGTGTGCCTGCTTGTGCTCTCTGTTTATGCTTTAGATACAAACAACTTGAGTACACCGAACTTTATTCTCCTTTTCACTTCTGTTCTTTCGTAGGTCTTTCAGTTTGCAGTGAAAGAATCACTTATAACAAAACTGCCAACGAATGAATTAATGAATCCATCCCAGAAGAAGAAAAGGAAGCACAGGCAAGTGTTGGACAAGCTTGTTTTGTTCTTAAAACGCAACCAGATCCACTGCTTTTTGTGCCAGCACATTCCTGGTAATCCCCATCTGGCTCCCATCTGCGCGCACGTCCCGCTGTCGCGGGGGGCTGCCCGTGCTGCCAGCCGGCCGCTGCCCCAGGCCTCCCCTGCGTTGCTGCCATGGCTGGGGGCTCCACGGCCCCGGCTCAGCCCGAGGGGAGGGTGGCACAGCGCTGCAGGGCTGTACCGCCACCCTGACAGCAGCCTTGGCCTCAACTCCCTGGCGTACAACCTGCTTGTGTGCTGATCCCGGTGTGTCCCTTATTGTTCTGGCTCTAGCGTTTGCCTTAAATAACTAATGCTGTAGCTGCGTCGTTTCTCATCTTTCTCCGCTTTGTGGCTGGCTGGTGTTTATTACTGAATGAAGCAGCCAGACAGCCTCGCTGGAGTCTCCAGCTGCCGCGCTGGCCAGCGGTGCCGAGCAGCCATGGCCAGCTCTCCCTGCTAGCATCCCGCGCGTCCCCTCAGACCCTCGCTGCTTCTCTTCCAGGCTCTGGGCCGCGCACTGCAGGAAGATCCAGCTGAAGAAAGGTAGCGTTGGCTGAGGCTGCGTTGTGCCAGGTTTGCGTGGCCACTCGCCTGCGGGACGGGGTTCTCCCGCCGCGGCAGTGCCGTGGGTATCGCCGCCGCGCCAGCGCTCTCGCTGAGGCTGTATGGTGCGGGCAGTCTCACTCCAACCGGAGGGGAGGCTGGGGTTTGGCGTGCAGCCCCACTGTGGAACGGGCCGACTGGGGCAGAGCAGACGCATCCCTGGGTTGGTAACCACAGTTGTGGGTCTACAGGAACTGCGAGGCTCCCTGCCCTCTGCAGGCAAATGGGGAGCTGGCACCTTCCGTGCTCCAGAGCCCTGGCCCTGCTGCTTTTAAATGTTTCTGTAACATGTAGCTTCTAATCCGGGTGTTTCTCCTCTTGTTCTAGATAATTCGCCTACCCAGGTGTACAACTACCAGCCCTGCGACCACCCCGAGCATCCCTGTGACAGCTCCTGCCCCTGCATCATGACTCAGAATTTCTGTGAGAAGTTCTGCCAGTGCAACCCTGACTGTAAGGAGAAACCTGGGGCTGTGGGGCAGGAGAGCAGCCAGCTCTCCTGGCCCAGACCAGAGGGAGGGTGCAGAGCTGGGGCTTGCTGGAGGCTTGCTTTATTCCTGCAATTGCTGCTCTGTCCATCTGCAGCAGTTTGAATAGCAGGCTGCTGAAGGCCAAAGGGAAACTCCTCCGTGCTGTCCCGGGCTCTCAGCAGCTGAGATACACGCTCTTGTTAGAGAATGCTCCTCTGCGTGTCTCTCTCTAGCATTAACAACCATGGGTGATGCTGGTTCCCTGCAAGCAGGATTTGTGGCCAGCAGTTTGGGTGGGAGTTGGGTCACTGCTCTGCCATGGTTATTTTTCCTCTCTGGGCCTCCATTCCCAGCTCTGCAATGGAGATAACCCCACTTGTCCACATCAGTGGGGCTTCTGAGGGTGGATTCGTTAAGGGTCACGACATGGCTTGGGGCTGGAAGGACTGCAGGGTGACAGGGAGCCAGCTCACACTCTGAGAATCTCTGTACTGATCTGTTATGCTTACATTATCCGAGTTGTTTATTTTCAAACTGCACATAATGAGTCCCCAGAGGCAGATCAACATCTCTAGCCACACAGGTGGGAATCACAGAATCACAGAATGGTTCAGGTTGGAAGGGACCTTAAAGATCATCCAGTCCCACCCCCTGCCCTGGGCAGGGACGCCTCCCACCAGCCCAGGCTGCTCAAAGCCTCATCCAGCCTGGCCTTGAACCCCTCCAGGGATGGGGCAGCCACAGCCTTCCTGGGAGGGATCCTGTGCATGGTCCATGCTCGCTAGGTGTGAGCGCTGCTCAAAGCCCCCGTGCACCCAGAGTGTTTCTGGGATTTGCTTCCAGCTCCCGGCTGCCCCAGCTGCCTCTCATTCACTGCGTCTCCTTGCGTCCTTAGTGAGTGCCGTCCTGGTGACTTCAGGGGCAGGAAGGTCTGGGGGCTCCTGTCTCTGCTGAAGAACCTCCTGGTGCAAAACCCCTGGTCTGTGTCGCTGCAGGTCAGAACCGCTTCCCAGGCTGCCGCTGCAAAACCCAGTGCAACACCAAGCAGTGCCCGTGCTACCTGGCCGTGCGGGAGTGCGATCCGGACCTCTGCCTGACCTGCGGGGCTTCCGAGCACTGGGACTGCAAGGTGGTCTCCTGCAAGAACTGCAGCATCCAGCGAGGTCTCAAAAAGGTACCATCAGCAGCGTGGCCCTGGACTGCAGGCAGAGGGCTGCCTCAGGGTAGAGGGGATAAACAGCAAGAGGGTGAGCGAGCTGCCCTCAGCTCTTGGGTGAGGAGGTCTGGAAGAGAAGCTGCTCTGCCCCAGGCTTCTGCGGCACTTCATCCAGAGTATGGATTATGGATGTGAAGATCAGGAGGCGGGAGTTACATGAGGAAGGGCGTGAGCAAGGGAGCGTAAAAAGTGACTGCAGGGAAAGGTTAGGTCTTGAATTCTGGTCAGGGCAAGGGACCGCATGTGAGAAAGACCAAAATTCAGAGAAAGATGCAAATCAGTGGGTGTCGAGTAATGTGCAGCTCCAGCCTAATGGTGCTACGACCTGTCATGGTGCTACACCTCTGCAGGGAGCTGTGTGTCACTTAAACCAGGGGATGCTGGACAGACACTGGCTCCCCTTCGCTCCTTGGGGTTACTCAGCCCCAAGATGTTGGGACTCAGAGTGTGGCAGACAGCACAGCACCTCCCTTCTTGGGCACTGCCCTAACCCCGGCGTGTGCCACCGCGCCAGGAGGCTCTTCTCTGCTGCTTTCTGGTGTGCACGATGCTCGGGGGTGATCTCCATGTGCTGGGGGTGGTGGGCCTGCTGACTGCAACCGTTTCCTCTTCACCTTGGCTCCAGCATTTGTTACTGGCACCGTCGGATGTCGCTGGCTGGGGCACTTTCATCAAGGAGTCTGTGCAGAAGAACGAGTTCATCTCCGAGTACTGCGGCGAGGTCAGTGCTGCTGCCTGCGCTGGGGCTGCTGGCCGGTTTTGTTCAGTGGCCACTGGTCCAGCAGGTCAGCGTGCCTTCCCCAGCCCGGCCGTAGCCATGGCTCACTCTGACCGGGTTTAGAGATTGAATCTTGCACCATTTTGGGACCCATCTCAGTGCCCCTCAGCCCCCCCACCATGGAGGAGCGTGTTGTGGATGGGGTGAGCCCAGCTCCTGTCTCTGCCCCTCCTCGGGAGCCCTGGGACCTCCTGCCGTGGGTAGGGGGGGTGTTTCCAGGAGGAAGTGGAGCACCGCTCCTCGCAGCGATCCTCGCAGTGCCCCCAGGCGCTGAGTCTCTCAAGGCTGTTCTCCTTCTCCAGCTCATTTCGCAGGACGAAGCTGACAGGCGAGGGAAGGTCTACGACAAATACATGTCCAGCTTCCTCTTCAACCTCAACAACGGTAACTCGCCTGCGGCTTTGAGAGCTGGAGGAGACTTGCGCTTCCTGGCAGGGGGCTGGTGGCCGGGCGGGCAGTCTCAGCCCGTCTGTCGCCTGAGCGGCACGCCTGTCTTTACACTGGAGTTTTCTTCTTGTTTTTTCTTTCTTAACAGATTTTGTTGTTGACGCCACCCGCAAAGGAAATAAAATCCGCTTTGCTAATCACTCGGTGAACCCCAATTGCTATGCCAAAGGTGAGATATCCCTGCCCTGTCAGATTTTGGTGGGGGGAGGTTCTCTGGGGTCCTGCTCAGCTCCGCGATAGTAGCGGGTTCTCCGGGGTCGCCCTGTCGCCCTGAGCCGGGGGGAAAGCAGAACTTCAAAAACCTGGGCAAAGTCTCCTCGTCTCTGCAGCAAATCACGCTCCTGCTGGTGAGGGCTCCGCTCCGCTCTGTGGCGGCCCTGGCCTGGGAGGAGAGATCGCTGCTAAGAGCGGCCGAAGCTCCCCGGGGAGTGCCCGTCCCTGCTGGGCCAGGGCTCAGGCACCAAGGGCAGTGTGGCCCTGGGGGCCGGTGGGTGTCGAGGCAGAGCCAAAGCGCTGCGAGAACCCCCTGGCCTGAGCTGGAGCCGCACATCTCTGATGTCATCTCTCTGGTTGTAGTTGTGATGGTGAATGGAGACCACCGGATAGGGATCTTTGCCAAGAGGGCCATCCAGGCGGGAGAGGAGCTCTTCTTTGACTACAGGTACCCTGGGGCTGGCGACGGGCACAGGGCTGACCCCGCTTTCCCTGCGCACGTTTGTAGGGAGTGCGGGAGGTTACAGCAGCCGTGACTTTCCTCTCTTGTAGGTACAGCCAGGCAGATGCCCTGAAGTACGTCGGCATAGAGAGGGAGACAGATATCATCTAGGCTGTGTGGGTCGGTCCCCAGCACACCTTGCTGCTGCACCTTGTAAGCGATGCCATGTTTGCTGCACGCTGACATGACTGCTGCTCTTCCCGCTGCTGCGTGTGTCACAAGCGCTACTTCCCATCCAGATGCCCGGAGAGAGACTCGGGCAGGAGTGTGAGTGGCTGCTGCCCCACTGGTAGCTTTGCTAGCCCGGGGCTAGGGCAGGCTTGGGACCAGCTCTGCGGGCTGCAGGGAGCCCATGGACCAAAGCAGCTGGGGCTTGGAGAAAAGCTGTGGTGCAGGAGGAGGGACAGCTGCGAATTCTCAGTCGTCTCTTTCTGTTTTCTGCCAACCACTGGAAGAACAAGAGTGAGTGAGGTACCGCCTGCACTGAGAGCCAGGGCATGGCAGGGGGGCAGAGGGGCTGGTAGTCCCCTGTCCCCGGGGATAGGCTCTGGTCTCGGGTGCTACCTTTTGCTGCCTGTTTTGTCCTGTTGAGGAGGACAGTGACAGGGTTGGAAGCCATAAAGAAGAGGCTGCAGCGGTCCCCAGGCCCCAAACTGCTGGCACTGAGGCTCTGTTTCCCCTCTGCCCCCGCTGGCAAGGGGACAGGGACCATCTGGCGTGGCACGGTGTCTGGGGATGGGCAGAGCAGCACTATGCAAAAAGTCACTTTGGGTAGGGACACCGCTGAGCTGGTCAGAGACCATGATATGGGGGTGCTGCTGCAAGCACAAGAGTCCAGAGGCGGCAGGAGCCGTGAGCCCTCCCAGCCTGCGGCGTTCTCTCGTGGCTGGGGGTGGTTGGTCAGCTCGTGCCTGTCCCCAGCTGCCTGACACATCTGGGGCTGGTGTGGGGATGCTTCTGCGGGGCAGCTTTGGGGCTGGGGGGGCACCCTGCTGACTGGGGCTGCACCCAGAGGGGAAAATGGGGCTCAGCCACCCCCTGGTCCGGGCAGGGGCTTCCTGACCATGCAGCCACCGGAGCTGGTTCCTCCACCCTCCCCTGTCAGGACAGTCCCCGGCGGGAGCGGGACAGGCTCTGTGAGAGTGTTGGGCACTTCAGGAGCCCGCAGAGCGGGTCCCCGCCATGGGGCGAGCCTTCCATTGCACAGGGCTTGTTGGGTGTTGCTGTGCTGAGGTTTGGGAGGCTCCTCAGAAACCTGCCAAGGGGTTTCTGACACTGGTTCTGTCCCTGGGCATAAAGGGGAAATGTTCTCTGGCAAAGGGAGGTTTGGCTTTAGCACCCCATGCAAAAAGAAAAAGAAAAAAGCACTTTAAAGTATTCCTCCTCAGCCGGCAGCTGGCCCCGGGTACCGCTCTGGGGTGGAGGGACCACAGATGGCTGCCATTCCCCAGCAGCACCTTTGCAGGGACCTTGCTCCAGGTCTGGAATGGGGCAGTCTAGATGGGGGGGCGGGACTTCCCTGAGCAGGGCCTGGGGTGGCCCAAAGGACGGGGCTGTCCCCTGGGAGCTGCATATGCTGCAGCCAAGTGTCCATCCCGGTGCTGGGTGCCAGAGGGTGTCCCCTGTCCGGTGTCGGGGCCCCGGGATGGCACGAGGAGCCTGGCTGAGCCCTGACCCGGGGGCTGGAGCCCCTCACCCGCTTTGGGGACGGTGGGCAGTGTTTGGGGACACCGCGCAGAGGTGAGCAGTGCTGGGCCCTTGTCCTGCTCTTCTGGGGGACCGCAGGGCTCCCGGGGCACAGCCCCATCCTGGTGTGTGATCCAGGAATGCAGAGAGGTCCATGCCTTTCCCAGCCTCCCACTGTGGTGGGCGAGACTATCCATCCATCCATCCTTCCCGCTGTCCGTGATGCACTCCCGGTGCTCG